>UESW01004249.1:491724-974669 GCA_900491605.1 Calamus simplicifolius
TGGCAAAGATAATCTAGGAAAATTTGATGCAAAATCTGATGAAGGCATTTTCTTAGGATATTCAACATCTAGTAAAGCCTATAGAGTATTTAACAAGAGAAACTTAATTGTAGAAGAATCTATTCATGTAATTTTTGATGAATCTTTAGCATCAAGTTCTGAAAAGATTGATGATGAGGAAGATACAAACATTCTAGAAAGAGATATTGAAAAATTGAATATAGATGTATCTTCAGATCATGAACAAGAAGCTAAAGATAATGATTCTCCTAGTGTTGATGTTGTTGATGCAAATCATAATGATATAGATCTACCTAGAGATTGGAGATATGCCTATGGTCATCCAAGAGAATTAATTATAGGTGATCCATCTCAAGGAGTAAGAACTAGATCATCAATGAGAAACATCAATAATCATCTTGCATTTGTATCTCAAATTGAACCTAAAACTATTGAAGAAGCAGAAAAAGATAATAATTGGATGTTAGCTATGCAAGAAGAATTAAATCAATTTACTAGGAATAATGTTTGGACTCTTGTAGATAGACCTAAAGATCATTCTGTTATAGGATCAAAATGGGTATTTAGAAATAAATTAGACAAAAATGGCATAGTAATTAGAAACAAAGCTAGATTAGTTGCAAAAGGATATAATCAAGAAGAAGGAATTGATTTTGATGAAACTTTTGCACCTGTAGCTAGACTTGAAGCAATTAGATTATTACTTGCATTTGCATGTCATATGCATATCAATTTATTTCAAATGGATGTTAAAAGTGCATTTTTAAATGGATTTATAAATGAGGAAGTGTTGTTGAACAACCACCTGGTTTTGAAGATCATGAATTTCCAAATCATGTTTTTAAATTACACAAAGCACTATATGGTTTGAAACAGGCACCTAGAGCTTGGTATGAAAGATTAAGTAAATTTTTAATTGAAAATGATTTTGTAAGAGGAAATGTTGATAAAACATTATTTTTGAAAAGAAAAGATAAAGATTTATTAGTAGTACAAATATATGTCGATGATATTGTATTCGGTGCTACTAACAACTTGTTATGTCAAGAATTTGCTAAGTTGATGCAGGGTGAGTTTGAAATGAGTATGATGGGAGAACTCAACTTCTTCCTAGGACTTCAAATCAAACAAAGCAAAGAAGGAATTTTCATCAATCAAGCCAAATACACAAAAGAACTGCTCAAGAAGTTTGGAATGGAGTCAATCAAGCCACTTGGAACTCCTATGAGTCCTTCGTGCAAATTGGACAAAGATGAAGATGGTAAGAAAGTAGATCAAAAACATTATAGAGGTATGATTGGATCTCTTCTTTACTTAACAGCTAGTAGACCAGATATTATGTTTGCAGTATGTTTATGTGCTAGATTTCAATCTGAACCTAAAGAATCTCACTTAATTGCTGTAAAAAGAATTTTAAGATATTTAAGTGGAACTAAAAATGTAGGTTTATGGTACTCTAGAGACTCAACTTTAAATTTAATTGCATATTCTGATTCTGACTATGCTGGATGTAAATTAGATAGAAAAAGCACAAGTGGTGCATGTCAATTCTTAGGATGTAACTTAATCTCTTGGTTTAGCAAAAAGCAAAATTCGGTTGCATTATCTACTGCTGAAGCAGAGTATGTTGCAGCTGGAAGTTGCTGTGCTCAAATCCTTTGGATTAAGAGGCAACTTGAAGATTATGGCATAACCCTTGATAAAACACCAATTAGATGTGATAACACGAGTGCAATAAATTTGACTAAAAATCCAATTCAACATTCAAGAACAAAACACATTGAAATTAGATATCATTTCATAAGAGAACATGTAGCTAATAATGAAATCTGTCTTGAATATGTTAATACAGAGGAACAATTAGCTGACATATTTACAAAACCCTTGAGTGAAGAGAGATTTTTATCTTAGAGGTGAATTAGGAATATGTGATCCTTTAGAGTGATTTTGAAACCCTAAGGAATGAGAATCTAGATTTCTATAAATTTCTTGAAAATCCTCTCACAATTTTAAGGACAAATTATCTAGTCATTTGAGCTATTTGATCCTTGATATTTCAAAGATTTTTTGAAATTTTATTGAACTCTTTTTGACAAGTTTCAGTCATTTGAATCTCATTATTTTTTCTGAAACTGTCTTTGGAGTCGACACCTCAGAATGAGGAGTCGACACCTCTGACTGTGTCGCTCTCGGTCCCTGACCTTGGAGCCGACACCCGTATAAGTGGAGCCGACTCCAGTTCGAGCGCTGACTGTGTTAGCGATTTGGAGTCGACACCCGACTTTGCGGGAGTCGACACCTGGGATTCCAAATTGATTTATTAGGGCAGAGTCGACACCTCATCATTTCATAACTTCTCAAATCCTAACCAAACTCCTCCAAAATTCTTCCAAAACTTCCCCACCTCTAATTCCATCCAAATCGAAACTTTCCAAAGATCTAATGGCACCCAAAAGGAGGGAATCAGTGATTGGAGCGCCGGTGACCACGGGAAAATGGTCCGCGTCGTCCTGCTTGTGAGCCGACTCCAAGCAGTGATTCGTCCACGGATTCAGACAACCCCAACACCTCTTCCACTCAGGTAGATACCTTAGCCGGGAGGGTTATCACAATGGGGAGAAAGATTGATTTTGATCTGTTTGAAACCGAGGGTTTCTCAATCGGTAGGCAATTAAAGGAAATGGGCTGGGATAAGCTCTGCTCTCTAGATGTTCCCACTTATCCAGCCTTAGTAAAAGAATTTTATTTTAATTTGGCTAGAGGTGATGGCGGTTTAGTTAGCTCAGTAAGAAATAAGAGGATTCACCTTACCTTTCAAAAGCTTGGAAACCTCCTTAGCATCCCAATTACGGTTTAGCAGCTGACATGCACAGTGATAGGTCAGCGGCTCTTTCAGGATGTTAGGAAGGGAAGTGACTGAGTTTGAGGAGATAAGGGCTAATCAATTACCTTTGGAATTGAGATTATTACACAACATTTGCAGTAGGATCTTGTTTCCGAAGACCGGTCGGTTTGAGTATGTCTCGGAGCGAGACATTGTTGTTATGGATAGTGTTTGACTGGACAGCCAATCAACCTTGCAGCTATGATGATATTTTATATGGCGAAAGCTGGAGGGAGGAGAAGATCATCCCTACCGTATGGCATGGTACTTACTATGGTTTTCAGAGCCAAGGGGTTGTAATTCAAGAGAATGAACCATCTAAGAACCTGAGGCACACCGACTACTATAGTTTGGCAACATTGCATCGGATGGTTTTGCTAAAGTGAATGGACAGTGGGATAGGAAAGGACACCTTGGTGAGAGAGCCCCTGTGCCGAGAGTTTCTGAGCCTTGCGAGGCTGGACCATCAGTTAGGGTTCCTTCTCCACAGCCTAGGAGTCCCATTCCTGCTCCTGCACCTGCACATGTTAATGATCAACCATCCACTTCTTCTGCTGGATTCTCAGACCTTCAAATGGAGCAATTAAAAAGTTTGTTTGCTGCTCAGAAGGATGAGTTTGACAGTCAGTTCATGAATATAAAAGAATCACTTTATTCACTTGATGATCGGATTGCAAAGATTGAATCAACTCTCAACTCCTCTGCAGAATCTTTAAGTGGTGATTTAAAGAATATCTTTGAAGAACTTAAAGAGATTTGTGGAGATAGTGAAACTTATTCAAGGTGCAACGCCGAGCTTCAAGATAAAATCTCAACAGCTTGCACATTTGTTGATGAGAGACTTAAAGACTATGTTAAGCTTCAATGTGATGGAATGAAAAATATTGTAGATCATTTAACAAGAATAGTGAGGAAGAACTTTTGATGTAATGAATGTTTAATGTTGATGAAATGTAGTTTGCATTTTGATGTAATGAAGTTTATGTGTTGATGTAATGAAGCTATATTTTGATGAATGAGTATTTTTATGTAATACTTGATTTTGTTGAAATGAAATTATCTTTTGATGCAATGAAAATTATCTTTTGATGCAATATAAATATTCTTTACCTTTTTGTTGATTACAAAAAAGGGAAGAGAATTATGGTTGTATATGCATTAAGAGGGAGAAAGTTATATTGTTAATTGCATTAAAGGGGGAGAAAGTTATGTTGCATTAATTGATTAATATGAAACATTAATGAAGTTAATTGATTAATATATTGAGTTATTTAATTGATGTGGATTAATAATCAAATTGATTTGACTATGCATAAAGAAATCTTAAGTACCAAATATGTAAAGTAAGAGGAAGAATAATTTGAACTTCATAGGGGGAGCTACCTTATTCAGGGGGAGCTTACTCGTGAAGATCACTTCCTTGATAATTTTTAATTTAAGAATTCTATGCATATACTCAATGTTTTTAATCATCAAAAAGGGGGAGATTGTTGATCCATTTATTGATTTTGATGATTAATAAAGGAATTGAGTATATTTATTTGATTACTAATGGATTTTATAAGTGTTTCAGGACTTAAATTTATTTGATCAATTTAAAGGAATTAAGAAATAAATTTTGAATCAAATACAAATCAGAGATTTCAAAGTTTCAGAGCTTGGAGTCGACACCTAGAAAGCCTGGAGCCGACCCCATGGCCAATTCAATTTTAATCTGATTTTTGATACGATCCGGAGTTGACACCTAGAGTTTCGGAGTCGACACTTACAGTGTCTGGAGCCGACTCCGATGCGGGGACAGAACGTTGATTTTTTGAGCATCTGGAGCCGACACCTACAGTTTTCGGGAGCCGACACCTGACGATGGCGAGCCGACACTTACTTTTTCGGAGCCGACTCCTCAACGAACTCGAAAATTTCTATTTTTGGTAAAACGATCTGGAGCCGACACCTGAAAAGTTGGAGCCGACTCCAACCTGACTGGGACAAAAATTTAAAATGCCAGATCAGCTCTAACGGTAATATTTCCTTTTTACCTAATTTCTAACGGATATATTTTGTTTCCAGGTACACTCCAACGGCTAGTTTCATCCCAAAAACGGATTGAAAAAAATCTATAAAAAGGGGAAAAAATACCCGTTTGAAAAAGAAGAGAGAAAAAGAGAACGAAAAAGAGAAATATTTCAAATCAAAAATCCGAGAAACCTTGAGCCTGAAATCCAAGAGAAAAACCTTCAAACTCAAATCCTTCCACTCCAAAAAGCTCAAAGAGGAATCCAAGGCGTTCAAATCAAAAATCGGTGGATTTCCCAAATTGAAGTAAAAAGCTCTGTTTCTTCCATTTCCAATCTTCTCAACTGCAACGACTGTGAGGGATTAAAGCTGAGGCTTGATTCATCATTCCAAAGGGAGAAGAGGAAAAGAAGAAAAGAAGAAAAGAAAAGCTCAAAGCCAAACAACTTCAAATCAGGCTTTTCTAAACTTGTTTACTTATTTTTGAATATTTGCTCATTGAGGAGCTGTGTATCTTTGAAAACTATATTCTTTTTGTTTGTGCCTAGTTCAATCAAAGGGATTGAACTAGTGGAGGTTGTATACCTCGGGTCAAGCTAGATTAGCTTGAGTTTAGGGTTGTGTGCTGGTGAGCCCGAAAAACCGGCTGGGTTCGTTGTGATCCCGGGTAAAACAACAAGTTTGGGTTGTGAGCTTGTAAAACAACTCGGCTGTAATCGAGGAGATTATAGTGTGGACCCAAGTGGATCTTGGGAGTGGACGTAGGTGTTGGATACACCGAACCACTATAAAATCTTTGTGTTTGTCGTGCTTCTATTGTCTCTATCTCTATCTCTATCTCATTGATTGTGCTTTATATTTGCATTGCATTTACTTTCATTCATCTTAAGCAAATAATTTTTAAAAGGATAAATTTTTTTTAGAACCCAATTCACCCCCCTCTCTTGGGCTGTCATCTGGGCCAACAGAGGAGCAACCTTTAATTTATTCCCGAATAACCTTGACTTAGCCATGTATGATCGGATCCTAGAGCCGAGGGAGATGGGCTTCTGGGGGCTGAGGAAGCATCGGACTCGGAAGGTCAAGGCAGATCCGGGCTTCCGTGGACCAATGGTATATCGCTCTTCCAGTGGTACATTGGGCTTTGTGCCTGGCTGGCCCAGGGCTTTCAGTGCTGAGCTGCCAACCAGGGTCAGGCTTGTTGTTGAGAGCCGATGGTACATCGCTCTGCCAGTGGTACACTAGGCTTTGTGCCTAGCTGGCCTAGGGCTTTCAGTGCTGAGCTGGCCTTCGGCTTTAGGTGCCGACCGGGGTCGGGCTTGTTGTTGAGAGCCAATAGTACATCGCTCTGCCAGTGGTACACTGGGCTTTGTGCCTGGCTGGCCCAGGGCTTTCAGTGCTGAGCTAGCCTCGGGCTTTAGGTGCCGACTGGAGTCGGGCTTGTTGTTGAGAGTCGATGGTATATCGCTCTGCCAGTGGTACACTGGGCTTTGTGCCTGGCTGGCCCAGGGCTTTCAGTGCCGAGCTGGCCTCGGGCTTTAGGTGCCGACCGGGGTCAGGCTTGTTATTGAGAGCCAATGGTACATTGCTCTGCCAGTGGTACACTGGGCTTTGTGCCTGGCTGGCCCAGGGCTTTCAGTGCTGAACTGGCCTCAGGCTTTAGGTTCTGACCGGGGTCGGGCTTGTTGTTGAGAGCCGATGGTACATCACTCTACCAGTGGTACACTAGGCTTTGTGCCTGGCTGGCCAGGGCTTTCAGTGCCGAACTGGCCTCGGGCTTTAGGTGCCGACTGGGATCGGGCTTGTTGTTGAGAGCTGATGGTGCATCGCTCTGCCAGTGGTACACTGGGCTTTGTGCTTGGCTGGCCCAGGGCTTTCAGTGCCGAGCTAACCTCGGGCTTTAGGTGCTGACCGAGGTTGGGCTTATTGTTGAGAGCCGATGGTACATCGTTATGCCACTGGTACACTAGGATTTGTACCTGGCTGGCCCAGGGCTTTCAGTGCCGAACTGGCCTCGGGCTTTAGGTGCCGACCGGGGTCAGACTTGTTGTTGAGAGCCGACGGTACATCGCTCTACTAGTGGTACACTGGGCTTTGTGCCTAGCTGGCCCAGGACTTTCAGTTAAAAAACTGAGATACTAGAACTCAAGTTTATTAATATGAAATGAGGGGCGAAAGCCCAAAGGAATACATGCATGGTATTTAATGTAAGAAAGAAATGCACTACTGATAATACCAACGAAGGTTGTCAGCGTTCCACGTCCGAGGGAGCGGCTTCCCATCCAGCTCTTCAATCTTGTATGCTTTATGACGAAGTACTTCGGTGATCCGGTAGGGCCCTCCCAGTTCGGAGTTAGCTTGCCTCCTTCCGTCGGCTTTGAGACTTCGGCTCGTCGAAGGATCAGGTCTCCCGGCAGGAAAGTCTTCGGGCGCACGCGGGCGTTGTAATACTTAGCAGCTCGTTGTCGGTAGACCTTCATCCGGAGCCGTGCTCGGTCTTGCACCTCCTCCACCAGGTCGAGGTTGGATCGCAGCCAGTTCGGGTTGTCTTCCTCACTATATGACTCCACCCGAGGACTCGGGGAGCCTATCTCCACCGGGATGACAGCCTCGGACCCAAAGACCAGGCTAAATAGGGTCTCTCCGGTGGGGCTCGTGGCATTGTATGGTAGAACTATAGCACATTGTGGAGCTCCTCCACCCACCGTCCCTTGCAATCATCCAGTCGGGTTTCAGTCCTTGGAGAATGATGCGATTGGTCACCTCGGCCATTCTATTGGTTTGAGGGTGTCCGACGGAAGTGAATCTCTGATGGATGCCGAGTTTGGTGCAGAATCCTCGGAAGGGTGCGTTGTCGAACTGCCGGCCGTTGTCGGTGACCAGTGTGTGTGGTAGCCCAAACCGACATATGATAGACTTCCAAAAGCAAGATCTCACCTTGCTCTCAGTGATCTTAGCAAGGGCTTCGGCCTCAATCCACTTGGTGAAGTGATCGACAGCCACCAGGAGGAACTTGCGCTGTCTGGAGGCTGGAGGGAATGGTCCCAAGATGTCCATACCCCACTGGGCGAAGGGCCAAGGCGCCGCTAGGGGGGTCAGCTGAGATGTCGGCTGCCGCTGAATATTGGCATGGCGCTGGCAGCTATCACACTTCTTAACAAGCTCGGCTGCGTCCTCCCTCATGGTCAGCCAGTAGTACCCCTATCGCAGGGCCTTGTAAGCTAGGGCTCTAGCCCCCAGATGAATCCCGCAGATGCCCTCATGGATTTCCCGCAAAATGTAGTCAGCTTCGACTGGTCCGACGCACTTGAGGACCGGGTATGAAAATGATCTTCGATAAAGCTTTCCGTCCATCATCAGGAACTTTGGCGCCCGCCGCCTGAGCAATCTGGCCTCAGCAGGGTCCTCAGGGAGAGTGCCGTCGATCAAATACCGGACATAGGCGTCCATCCAGGAGGGCCCTTGCTCGACCGACAGTGCTTCATCCGCAGCTTCAATGATTGGGGTCTGCAGGTGCTCCATATACGTTCTTCCCAGGGTCCTGTCAGCCGAGGTGGCCAAACGGGACAGCGCATCGGCCATAGCATTCTTCGCCCGAGGGATATAGCTGACGCGGAAGTAAAAGAACCGAGAGGCTCGAGATTGCACCTTGCTCAAGTAACGAGACATGGTCGGGTCTCTGGCTTCATACTCCCCAGCAACCTGCCCAGAGACAAGCTGGGAGTCCATGAAGGCCCTCAGACACTCCGCACCGAGCTCCTCGGCCAGCTTCATCCCCATCAACAGGGCTTCATACTCCGCCTGGTTATTAGTGGTTGGGAACAGAAACCAAAGGGCATACTCAACCACCTCCCCCTCGGGACTCGCAAGGATGAGCCCGGCTCCGCTTCTCCGAGAATTTGCTGCTCCATCCACATGCAAGATCCAGTCTTCCTTTCCTGCTTCCTCGGTCGAGGAGGACTCCATGCGCGCCTCCGGACATGATTCCTCCGAACACTCCTCGGCCCAAGTGCACTCGACCAAGAAATCAGCTAACACTTGAGACTTCATGGCAGACCTTGGCCGGATAGATAAGTCAAACTCACTCAGCTTGATGGCCCACTTGGCTAGCCGACCAGAGGTGTCAGGACGGGACAAGATGGTCCGAAGAGGTTGGTCCGTGAGCACCACGATGGGATGAGTTTGGAAATAGGGTCGAAGCGCTGGGCAGAGACCACCAGGGTGAAGATGATCTTCTCGGTCCTAGAATATCTGGTCTTGACATCATGAAGCACCTTGCTGGTGTAGTAGACCGGCTTCTGCACTCCTCGGCATCCATACGCACGAGCACAGAACTGATGGCCTCGGGGGAGGCTGCAAGATACAGAAAGAGCTCCTCCCCGCCCCTCGGCTTGGACAACAGCGGGGGAGTGGATAAAAATTGCTTCAACTCCTCGAAGGCATCCTGATACTCCTTTGTCCACTCGAAGCTGTTGACCTTCCGCATCGCCTTAAAGAAGGGCAGGCACCTTTCTGCCGATCTTGACATGAAGCAACTCAAGGCTGTCACCTTACCGGTTAGGCGCTGCACCTCCTTTTTATTAGCTGGGGGTCCCTTATCCAAATGGCCCAGATCTTGTCGGGATTGGCTTCAATCCCCGCTGAGTTACCATAAAGCCCAAAACTTGCCTGCTGCAACCCCGAAGGCACACTTGCGGGGGTTCAGCCTCATCCGGTACTAGCGCAGGTTGTTGAAGGTCTCCGCGAGATCGGCGACGTGGTCAAAAGCGTGGGTGCTCTTGGTCAGCATATTGTCCACATACACCTCCATATTACGCCCGATTGGTCCTCAAAGACCTTATTCATCAGCCTATGATGTGCTCCGACATTCTTCAGCCCAAATGACATCACCTTATAGCAGTAAATCCCTTTTTCAGTAACAAAGGAGGTGGCCTCTTCATCAGCCGGGTCCATCCTTATCTGGTTGTATCCCAAGAATGCGTTCATGAAGCTAAGAGTTTCATGTCCGGACGTAGCGTCCACTAGCTGGTCGATCCGGGGCAGCGGGAAGCTGTCTTTGGGGCACGCCTTATTGAGATCGGTGAAGTCCACGCACATCCTCCAGCTCCCACTGGCCTTGCGAACCATCACGACATTTGCCAGCCAGTCGGGGTAGTGCACCTCATAGATGTGACCGGCTGCCAATAGCTTTCGCACCTCCTCGTCCACGGCCTTCTGTCTGTAGGGGCGAAGTTCCTCTTCTTCTATTGAATGGGTTGGCACTCTGGCTTGATGTTGAGCTGGTGGGTGATCACTTCTTCCAGAATGCCTGGCATGTCGGACGCCAACCAGGCAAAGACATCGACGTTGGCTCGCAAGAAAGCGAGGAGCTGGCTGGGCTTCCTCCGAGAGCAGGGCTCCGATCTGGATTGTCTTTACTGGGTCCTCCCCAAGAGGGAAGGCCAGCAGGCGCTCGGCCGGCTCTCCTCTTCTCTCCAGGTCCCGAGGGTCCAACGCTTCTGGTGCAGGTGCAGGCATCACCCCCTGTGGACTAGGGGCAATGTGGCAGCAAAGTGGGGGCAGGTTCTGCTCCCCTCGCATCTCCCCAACTCCTTCACTGGTGGGAAACCTCACGAGGAGCCTCTTGGTGGAGATGACAGTGTCCAAAAGATTAAGCCCAGGTCTTCCGAGGATAGCATTATAGGCGAGGGGTACCCGGACCACCAGGAAGCTCATGAAGACTGTACTTTGGCATGGGGCCATGCCAGCCATGACAGGAAGAGTGATCTCCCCCTCGACCTTCATGGAATCTCCAGTGAACCCCATTAGGGGCATGGCGACAGGTCGAAGCAGGTCGGGTGACAGGTTCATGCGAACAAAAGCATCATAACTCAAAACATCCACCGAGCTCCCACTATCAACCAGAATTCTTTTTACAGGATGTTTAGCGATCGTCATGGACACGACAATACTATCATCATTTTTATTTACCACCCCTCTAAGTCCCGTTTGGAAAAAGGGATTACAGGATCTAACTCCCCCTCCCCCTTCGGCCTCTTGGGCGGGCCACCTGCCCCCAGGAAATCATCGCCACCGTCTTTTCAGTTGGAGCATTATCGATCACCGGTGGCGGAGGCGCCGACGGACCAGGAGCATCTAGGTTGTTCCTTTGAACGAACTTCCCCAGGTGGCCGTGCTGGATAAGATCCTCTATTGCCTTCTTCAGCTGGCGATAGTTATCGGTGTCGTGGCCGTGATCTCGGTGGTAGCGGCAGTATAAATTCTTATTGCAGGGAATCTTTGGGTTCAGTGGAGGAGGGCGTGGCAGGTATGACTCGCCCTCTATCTCCAGCAAGATATGGGAGATGGGAGCAAGAGAGGGGTGTAAGGACCGTCCCTCTGTGCAGGAGCTCGAGGACAGTTATCTGGTTGGCGGGAAGGCTCGGACCTCCTGGGTTGGACTTCAGCAGGCTCAGGGCGAGTCGGCTTCTTGAGGACACTCCCTCTAGCCTCGCGCCGAGAGGAATTAGCCTCATCGGCGCAGATATACTTCTAGGCCCGGGTCAAGAGTTCGGTGTAGGAGCCGGGCGACTTCTTGTCAAGGGAGTATGCGAAGCGAGACGAACGGAGCCCTCGCTTCAAGGCCAAAGTGGCACTGAGTCCTCAAGATTATAGACTTCCAGGGCTGCCTCCTTGAACCGAGCGACGTAGTCTCGCAGGGACTCGCCGCTCTTCTGCTGGACAGAGAGAGGCTGTCGCTACCCTTGGAATCTTTCGGCAGGCATCAAAATGGGCCAAGAAGGCCCTTTCCAGCTGATGAAAAGAATGGATACTCGCGGCGGCAGGCGAGAGTACCAAGCTCGGGCAGCTTTCTTTAGTGGCAGGGAAGGCGATGCACATGAGCGAATCGGTTGCCCCCTGGACATGCATAAGAACCTTGTAACTTTCTAGGTGGTCGAGGGGATCCGTGGTCCCGTCATATGGATCCAGCTGAGAGAGACAGAACCGGATGGAGATGGGCTCTTCCATGATACGACGGGACAGCGGAGGTCGGCTGTCATAGTTCACCTCTGGCAGGTGAGTGATCTGGCGGCTGAGTTCCTCTAACCGCTGGTTGTACTCGTCGAGCCGGCGCTCGCTTGATGGGCTATCCTGCCATCGAAGGACCCCTCCCCCGAGGACTCTGAGGATGGGAAAGAGTGACGACGATGTCGACGAGGGCGCTCCGCCTCCTTCTCGTGCCACCGCTTGGGAGAAACACTAGCGTGACGAGAAGGCGACCGGGGTCTCTTGGAGGCTCCCGATGGTGAGGCTTGGGCGAAGCATGGCAGTGGCTTCTGGGACTGGCGATCTCCTCCAAGAGGAATGCTGGCTGGGTTGCACCACCCCCGGAACCAATGGGAATGGCTCCGGCTGCCGTGCGGCCGCCTGCTGGTGCTGTAGACCTTGAACCGCCGCCGCCAAGGACTGGACTTGCATGGATAGGGTGACAAGCCGGTCTTCCTGGAGCTGCTGCAGAGGAGGCACAGAGACGTCGATCAGGAGAGCGGAAGGTCCAGCCGCCTGAGGATGCGGCGGTGCAAGGACACCGGCTGGGGGAGCTGAGGGGCCAACCGCCAGCGGATCAGCTCCTTGATGTTGCCCCCCAGCGTAGCTGGTGGAGACCCCTCTCGCACGGGTCGTCACCATGGCTCAAGAGCTCGGAGAGAGAGAGGTTGTAGATTGCTGGTTCGAAATCTTTCTCTTACCCTCCCTTCCTGGCGCGCCAAACTGTTGACGCCGAGTCACTTTCTTCAGACGCCGGGGAAACGGATGTCCTCCTCGCTGGACTCCTGCAAGAAAAGTCCCGGAGATCGGATGCTCCGGTGGGGCCCTCCGATGCTCAAGTTAGTCATCCGGGAACATACGAAACTAACTAGCGGAAGGAAGCTAGAAAGTTGTGGTTTAGCTAGTGGGAAGAAGCTAGAAAATTCGGGTTCTGGGATCCTTACTTACAGCGAGAGTGTGCGCTTTTATATTTGTTCGAAGATCTACCTTTTCGTTCCTGAAGATCGATGATTTCGAGACACCTCGTCCAATAACAGACAAAAAGGTGAGGCTGACAGTGACGGGTCGTACCGTCACCGTGCGTGTCGGAGGCGTCCTGCGTTACCTGCCAGTACGGCTTCACAGGTGTCTGGTGGCTGTAGTTGTGCCTGGTGCGCGCCGTTGTAGGATGTGACCGCGCGCAGTTGTAGGCGGGTGGTGAATCGTACGCTGTAACGGGGTATGGTCATGCATAGTTACAGACGTGCATGGATCATACGCCTTTATGAGGTATGGCCACATGCTACTACGGATGTGCGGTGGACCACGTGGGCATGCCAGGTGGCCCGAGGCTATAGGTTGCCGGGCTCAAGGGCCAGACCACATACCGAGCACTGTTCATAGAGTTCGAGGCCGAGGGGGTTTCGGAGGTTGAGATACTGTTCATAGAGTCCGAGGCCGAGAGGGGCCTCGGGACCTCGATGGTCGGAGTTACCCGATGCAAGGTGAAGCTGGAAAGTTGAATGACATTTTGGAGATGCGAAGAGTGAGTCAAGTCTGGTGCCTGGCGAGGCCGATGCTGATATCCAAGGCCGAGGGGGTCTCCGTCAGGCGCCGCTACTATTTATTCTGACAGTGCTGGATCAGCCATATCACTTTCTATTTATAAATAATTTCTATTCCAAACGAAGAGTTAACGTAGGTGAAGATGGTGGACATCCTCGTGATGATTAAAGTATCAAGCTTTACCTCAAAATGTGCTATTAAGCTAAAACTAAACCCAGGGCTCGTGGCTTTTGATGTCCAGAGAATCTTCTTGATATATGATCCATAACCAAGTTTGCTTAGTTTTCGTTATCTCTGTGGGCTGTCATGGTTTTATAATCTTTGAGGTAAGAGGTTTTTTTTTATTTTTTATTTTATACATATAGGTGATCATACTAATTTAGTGCGAATTAGTCCCGAATAGATCATAATATAAAATTTGTTTTAAAACAAGAAAACAAGAAATTATCCTGATTCCAAATCCAAAATCAAGCATGATGGGCTATAGAGGCCGTCATCCAATCAGTCGTCGAGTTAGCTTCATGATAGATATGATGAATCTGAGTTTTATACATATTCTGAAGAATAAATCGAATGTTATGAATCAGCGAATTAATGAAGACTTGATTGTAATTTTTTTTTTTTGAAGTGATAGTAAAAAAATCATTTTCGATGAGAAAGCAGGTTAAAGGTGTTTTTTTTTTTGGTTACAAACGGGCGATCATATAATTTTAGAATGAGTCAGCCCAGAAACATCAGAAAATAAAATCTGCTGAAGGAGAATAGGACATGGGTCGCCTGGCTTCCATTCCAAGGACCCGCATGTTGAGCAGCAAAGGACGCCACCCAGTCCGCCGCCGAGTTAGCCTCACGATAAGTATGGCGGATCTGGGCTGAATCAAGCTCCCGCATTATAGCCCAACAGTCCCTCAGAATCGGATTTGAGGATCCATCAATACAACTCTCCTTTGATAGCCAAGAAATGACAGTCATAGAATCCCCCTCAATCATGATCTTGGGAGCATAGAGGATCCTAACAGCAAAAGAGAGCCCTGCCCAAGCAGCACCGAGCTCCGACAGAGGAACAGTAGAGTCCAGGGATCCAAAGCCTCTTGCTGCCAATAGTTCTCCCATCGGGCCCCGAATGATGAAAGCAGATCCAGCAGCTCTGTCCCGGACGCTCCCATCAAAGTTAATTCTGACATACCCTGGAGGGGGGTTCCCAGAGATGAAAACCGTACGATGGTTCGCTGTCGAGACAGCAGGGGAGCCCCAGAGGCCAGAGGAGTCAAAATTAACACCATGAGAGGCACGGGAACATTCCGCAGTCAATAATCTAATCTGCCTCACAATCCTATGAAAGGAAAACCTATCATCGGAGAATATGATTTGATTCCTCGACAGCCATATATAATAAGCAGTAACAGACCAAAGACACGCTTGCTCATAGGACCGCTTCGGATGTCCTGAAGAAAAATGAACGCGAGAAAGCCATAACCTCCATATCCCTAGGATAGCCCATAAGAGTCCAGATTCTTCTCGCTCTGGAGCAACGAAATATAGCATGGTCCAAAGATTCATCCACCTGCCTGCATAGAGGACATATCGGCTGAATAGGCAAACCCCTCGAGAGAGGAGGCCAGTCCCAAAGAATCTTCCAGATGAATAACTGAACCCTGAGGCTTCGGCATCCTCCGTATGCTGAGACCATCCCGACCTTGGGAAGACAAGACGCTGCCAAATGGAGTCGGAATCAGGTAGGAGGCATTGATGAGTATGTGCCCCCTTAACCCTACCATGTTGACCACCGCGGGGAGCTCAGCGTATCATTGACAGCATGACCAGCCATCACCAATCATCCAAGTATTGTGCATAATGAGCTGACTGTGTCTACTCTCCTTCCAGTAGGAAGAGGAACCACGGGCGGTATAATAATCCCAGAAACCCAGTCACCGTATCTGGCATGCATCACAGAACTCCATAAACTATGAGGCTCCAAAAGGAAACGCGAGGCATGTTTGGCAGAGGGATTGAATCCTGGCATGCAGATCCTGTTTGAATACCATGTCCCTCCTGCGTAGAAGCCCAAAGAAAATCTCTGATGACAAGTGATCGGGGAAAGAAGGGAATGATAGTGATCCTAGCCATCATAGTAGTCATCTGCCACCCCTCAATACGCTGGCGACCCGTCGCTCGATTTCAGCAAAGTCAGAACATCGAGCCCGTCTACCAGTAATGGGGGTCCCTAAATACTTGAAGTGATCCGACCGAGTTGTGATACCTGATAACTCCATAATGGCCTCCCTAGTAGATCTGGGGGTCTTGGGCTGAAACAGATAGAAGACTTTAGAAAATTTACTCTCTGGCCCGACGCCTGACAGTAACAATGCAGAATAGAATGAAAAGAAGCAGCGTTATCAATAGAAGCCTGCCCCAGAAGAATACAGTCATCAGCAAAAAAAGATGAAATCCGGGGCCCTCTCTCCTGGCCATAAATGGAACAATCCGGTCTCCTGCTGAGCAAGATGAAAGGCACGAGAAAGATCATCTGCACCAAGAATAAATAACAAGGGGGATAATGGACATCCCTGTCTCAAATAGTTTTGTTTGATAATATTGTTTGAAAGCTTGTTTGATAATATTGTTTGTTTGATAATATTGCACAGTCTCAAGTAATCGAAAAGAAAAAAAGAAAAAAAAGAAAAAAAAAGCTGATCTACGACGAAGATGGACGTACAATATTTACCTTGGAACTTGCAGTTATACGCTGCTGATCTCAGAAGTACGAGGATGCATGAGTGATCGGCCATGGTGGAGATGCTGGCTGTGGAGGTTTGGACGGGCCGGACTCGGTGGTGGACTCCACCGGAAGAGACGCGGTGGTCGGTCGGTGGTTGATGAGTTCCCCCCACCACCGCGTGCGTGTGGGTCATCCCCTGTTCCTTTGGCGTGTGTGGGGATGGGGGGTACCTGCACTCTGTTTCTATGTGGGAGGGGGAATCTTGTAATGGCTGCCTCTAGTACGATAAAAAAATAGTTTCGAAAAAAAAATGTTACGCGTTTATAACTAAAATTTATTTATTATCTATTAACTTTCATTTGAATTTTAAATTATATATAATTTTAATTTATTAAATATTATAAATAGTATCAAAATCAGTTCAAATATATTAAATTTAATGGGCATAAGAAAAGAGATATCCATGGTACCCATGGTTCAATTCAAGGCAAATTTGATTAATTTATAGCATATAATTGAAAATAAATTTTAGCTAGTTTGTGACGTGTAATGAGAATGTCCATTTATTATCTCTTAACTTCTATTCGGGTTTTGAACTATGTGGTTTCGATTTGTAATGAAGTTAATTGTACATGGTTTGATGCATTATATTGCTTGATCTTGAATTAATTTAGCTTGATCGGATTCTTTTGTTGCCATTTGTTAATCACTTGGATTACTCTTTTTTTTCTTTTTATTTTTTCTTAATGAGAGAAAAAAAAGAGTTGAAGAAAATTTCACTGGGACTTTGTTTAACAAAATGCTTAGAAGTTAATGATGGTGCTTGTTTGGCGTATGTTGTTGCAGATTTTGGTTCTCCGGCTTGGGGATGGCACGCATTAGGATCAGATAGCTCTTTTCCATCCTATGGACTTGCAAGATAGTTCTCACACAGAAAATATTAAAAATTATTCCTATGGAAGACCATTCGATGCCCAAGTCATTGAAACCCAAGCAAACAGATAAGAGGAGATTGTTTCAGAAGGACGTCCTATATAAGGTCTCTGAAATGCAATGGCATCTGCTAGGGTTTTTTTGAGCTTGAAAAGCATACCTAAGGGATCTTAGATTTAGTATTTGAGTGCTGCTGGGATGGTAAATAGTTACTTGATTTTTTGGGCTGCTGGGATGGTAAATAGTTACTTGATTTTTTGGGCGTAGTTATAGAGATTGATGATTGATGAGGTTGATGGATTCTTATCAGGGATTTAAAATTTCATTAATCATGAACGGAGTGCTGATTTGACTCTAGTTTCTATTTTGAGAATTTTATTCCGAAATTTTCATGATTGGATGATTTATTATTCGAGATATCCGTATGATTTGAAGTAGCGATAATGTTTACGTTGAGAAATGAGGCTCGATCCCGCTGAGGCATGAAGATTGTTCGATCTTGTCGATGTTCACAGAAAGCTCAATTTTATTTGAGATACGAAGACCGCAGATGATGCAGTTTATTCTTTTTTGAATGTGACAGTTAGCAGGCCAGAATTCAGAAGTAAACCTTATTGAATGTGACAGTTAGCAGAGAATTCAGAAGTAAACCCAGAATTCAGAAGTAAACCTTATTGACCATCCATGTTTGCCAATCAATACGGGCATGATTTTATCCTGCATCACCACCTAATAAACTCTTGTCCATTTCTCAAATACAAGACAACCATTTGAATCTAAAACAAAGCTTGTAGGGCAGAGGATCGGCGACCGCTTGCCATCGCTTCTGACATCACTCTTTGATGAACACTAGTGGCTCCATTCATATGCTACGTATATTGCCTCACTTCTTTACAAATGATGAATACGACCCCACAGTTTAATGCATCAAATTCAAATCCACTTAGTTATAATTTTTATATAAATGTAATTTACACTTAAAAATTATATGATATGATTTTTTTTTACTTAAATAATTTAGAGATGGTAAGTGGCATTCAATAATCAAAACTTTAATATCTAATTCACAAAAGTTCAAACTCTAATAAAAAAAATCTCTTCCTATATAATTCACACGTGCCAATATTGGTAGGACACAAAGGCATGGTGGAAACTAGAGACTTGTCCACTTCCCATTATCCCAACCTGCTTGCCTATCAGATACTGACACGTAAGCGTTGAGAAACGTGCCCACATCCTTTCCCCGAGCTAACATCCACCAACCAAAAGAGACCTTGACCGTAGGATGAGAGACATCTTTAATAAATGGACGGCAGATATCACTCTACACCAAAATACTTCATCAAAAAAACTGTATTAAGATCTGTTCACGTATAAAACTAGTACAGAGAAAGCCAAGCCATCCCCACCGTCGGTTTTTTTAAAAAAAATAAAAGGGGAGAACCGAATAAAAGCGCACGTTAGCGGCGAAGGCGCATGGCAACAACCAAGGCTTTACCTCCGGCGGGGATGGCGCCGGAGGAGGATAGGAGCTCAGGCGTCGGATTGGTGTTCTCGGCGGCGGCGAGGCCCACGATGAGATCTGCGAAGGCGCCGACGATGTACTTGTGGGCGTGCTTCCTGTTGAGGGCGAGGTAGCAGAGGAGTAGCTCGTGGAGCTGGGCGGCGTGGACCCGGAGGTCCAGCCCCAGCGCCGCCACCATCTCCTCCATCGACCGCCGGAAGTCCCAGTACGGGTCCGGCGAGTACGTCGGCACGGCGACCCCGGCCCCGACCACGCCGACGGCCACGGCAGCCGAGTCCACGATCGAGTTCGACAGGCCGGGGTGGCCGGGAAGAAGCGCCGGGAGGCGATGGCGGTGGAGAGGTCGCAGTCGGAGGGGCAGGGCCCCTCGGTGGCGGCGCCCGAGGTGCCGGCGGCGGAGTCGGAGGAGGACGAGAAGGAGGAGCCCCCGGCGGCGGTGGCGGTGGAGAAGGATGAGAGGGTCATAGTGAGGGTTTCGTAGTCGGCGGCGGCGGCGGCGGCGGCGGCGGGGTCATACAGGGAATTGAAACTTTTAAAGACCACGGAGGAAGACGAAGAAGCGGAGGTCCTGGGGGCGTTCAGGGAATGGGTGGCGGGGGGAGGGGCAGAATGGGAAGGGCGCTTGAGCGAGAGAAGCAGTGATTCAAGCCTTTGCCTAACATCTCTCTCTTCTCTTCTTCTTCTTCTCGGAAGCACAGCGGAGGGAGAGAGGACACGGAGGTGGGAAACTATTTATAACCGTTATAAGTTATCAAAATTAATAAATTAAAACAGCAATAAACTAAACAAATTAATTAAGAGAGTAATTAATAAGTGGTTGTCTGGAGGTTGGATCGCCGTCCGAATTGAATGCTGATTTGACGGACAGCCGTCCGATGTCAAGGAAGTCTCCCGCAGCGTCGCGCAGAAGAGAAAGCGACGTTCGCATGCGACGGTAGACACTTGCGGACGGGGTTTATTCAGGCCATGATGGACGGTGGATGATCAACACGCGCATAGGATTGGAAATGGGGGTCGCCGGGTCTTTTGAGCCGGGCACTCGGTTTTATCGGACCGGCCGGTCCGATGGCCGAGCCGAGCCAGGGGGAGCGTGATGACATGAGTGTCCTTAGATTGAAGGGGTCACGTGGCGATGGTTCTCCTTTGCATGGCACCGTCCTAACGTCCTCAAAATGAAGGTTCTGAAGACAAAGTATTGCTGAAATAAGTGTGATGCTGGGCATTTGTAACTCTAGGATTGTTTGTCCCGAAAATTTTGGCTCCATAATCGTCTCAAATGCACTACAAACAAGGTTTCGATTAATATTAGTTTGCTGTTCTTCACTATTCAGCTCTAGTTTGGTTAGGTCTATTTGCATGAGCTTGTTTTTTTTTTTTTTTTTTTTTTTTTTTATTTTTTGCGAAAGTCTAGTACCTATGATGTTGGATATTTAGGCTAATGTTTAAGATGAGGCCGGACAATTAGATCACTTGAATTTGATTTTGCTATTCCTATTTATAACTTTATGGAAGAGCCAAAGTTTTTCACCATGCCAAATTATATAGACATGCATATGAGGGACCATATGTTGGTTAGGACATAATGTACATACCTATTAACTTTTTTGTTGACATGAGGGCCACACATCACATGCTTGTTAGTCTGGAGCTTTAGTAGTACTTGTTGCTTGGACAAGCCTGTCCATGCCCACAGGATAGATCTAGCATTCTTTTAATATATATATTCTACCGTAGAGACAAAAGCATTACATTTCTTGAGCTTTTGATGTAATGGATCATGAAGATAGGCTAATAAAAGTACACTTTAAAAAAAGGAGCTTTCACGGTTAGCATCAACTGGAGATGGGAACAGATGGAAAGGAAAAGAAAAAGGGTGTTAACCTAAACCATATATCAAGAAAGGACTGCGCCTCAGGTATCTTTCCATTTCTTAATATCAGATCTATGTTGACAAACTTCTTATTAATCAATAAAAAAGAAAATTATTAATTAAATTTGTATTTTGTTGTAAGTAATTTTCTTTTATTTGCCTTCCTTTTTTTATTAAGAAAACCAGTCTCAAAATTTTATCAATTTTATTTCATGCATCAACCACAAAAAAGAGAGCACGTCTCAATATATTTATGAGATTCACTTCTTTGTATAAACTTATGGTACCACGCCTGTGGTGTAGATCTACGACACTTAAAATTTTAAGCTCTTAATTATTAACTTCTTTAAAGAGTAATTTTTAGTAATAATTTAATTAAAAAGCAATGGTTTTGCTGCATGTAACTTTTCTTGCTCTAACTAATTCAATCTTAGTTAATAAATAGAGCTTAATTTAAAGGAGACAGCAAGTATATATAGTTGATAAAATCATCTAGTGTTGGTACTAATGGTGTGAGTTTGAGTCCTATCCTTATCTACTTTTTTTTTTTTGAGAAACATAAATAAAAATATTTGAAAGATAAATTAGGGCTTCGCCTTAGTGGTCAACGATCACACCTCCTGTTTCTTGTAATTAGAGGTTTTAGTTGAACTTTAGTTGTTACAGTATAGGATCTTCCTTCGTCTCTCTCTCTCTCTCTCTCTCTTAATATTATTTCTTAATATTTGTAGTTGAAGGAGAATTCAAAAAAAAAAATTCAAAAAATAGAACGCCACATTTTTCCAAAATTGCTTCAGTTTTCTTCTATTCCATCTAAAGGAAAAGGAAAAAGGAGCCTCAAGTAAATTTCTTTTGCTCTTGCAATTGCCAGGTAACTCCTACTAAGTCTTGAAACATAAATTAGGAAAGAGAAAAAGCTAAAATTAATAAATTACAAGAAACAAAATATTGCAAGCGTTGAGGGACCGACAAGACATAACTTGAAGCAAAAAAGTAACCATCAATAAAAGATGGTTGATTAGATACCTTCATATTATATGTTTGCAATAATTCTACAAGAGGTAATTAATCACTTTCTAATGAATCATTTGCCATCTTGTTTCAAAATATTTTGAAGTGCTTAAAAAGCTTGATATCACCCTTACTTTTGCTTGGATGATGTAAGCTCATTAATTGTAAACATGTTTGACACTAACTTTTAAATAAAAAAATTATATTTCAAGCTATATAACTAATTTGATGTCCGAAATTAAACAACAATAAGCATGCATGCTTTTTTTGGGACAAACAATTATTGTTACACCCCACAATTAAGAAAAGACAACTTGTAGATTTCATCTAAAGCATAATATTTAATCATGTCTCCCTATAACCTAACAACACCTGCTTCACTTGCATATATCCACATGATCAGTTGTACTGCACGAAGGCATTTGGCATTATATTAGTCCCTATGACATTAGTTCATGATCTCAGATGCGAGCTATATTGTTGTTGAAAGTCTGATGGCTGCTAACCATTGACTGATCATCTCCTAACATGCATGCAGCTAGGACTTCAATCTATTATACGTACTACAAGCATTGACAATATCAAGAGGCCACACATGTAGTACTGGCCTACCTTACCATAATGCTTCGCCTATGTATACTAACAAATCTATATATAAGAATCTAAACCTTTCTGAATCATGAGGGACAAGATGGTCTTTCATCATTCTTATTAATTACCTGAGGATAGACATGCTATATATTATGTCGTTCATGGTGAAATAAGACAAAACTTAGGTCTGATTTCTTTAATAAGTGTAGTTCGTGTTGTTCTCCGTAAAAAATGATATATATATATATATATATATATATTATTATTTTAGTAGAATAATGGTGCATGTATATCAACGTGTTAAGCTGAGGAATCGTATATATAGAGATTATATTATTTAAATTTGGTCTATTAACCTACACTCATGCACCTGCTACGTTGCTGCATGACATGTGGGAGTGAATATTTCCCAACCAATAATGCCAGTAACGCCATTAAAAAAACTCTTGCTGCCACGAGCGAGGATAATAACATATTCCAACGTAGGAAGTTACATGATAGAAGACTACCAATTAAGCTCCATGGATTCGGATACCGAGAGGGCGACAGTGGCTGTACGTGGATTTTCCCGCAGGGAATCTAGCGAGCAAGATCCGTGATTCCCGCTTGGAGCCATCTGAAATCCACGTCTCCTCTTTGTATGATTTCGTACAGCGAGAGATTCGCATGGTTTGGCGTCACGTGCCCTCTGTTTGCCCACAGGAGAGGGTTCGTCCATTATAGAAGCTTTCCCAAAGGCTCTCAACGCCAAGGCAGGCTCACCTCTGGCTTGTCCCTGTCTCCAAGGAAAGGAAGCTGCAAGGTACGTACTTCTTCTGACTGCGCTTCTGGGAGAAAACTAGCACTATAACGCTTATCAAAGTTCCGAGTTGGTACAACAATGACTCGGTTATCGATCGATTGTAGCTTATTAATTTGTGGCCACCAGGTGGGGGGCTCCATGAAGGGCCTCCACAAGAGTACAAACCGCATGCAAGTGGCTACTAAGATATATAAGAAGTTGGTGAGAGATGTGGGTTATTAAAAAGAATGGTCCCCCTTGGTTGTCTGTTTAATGTGAAGAGGGTGTCAGTGCAAAGGTTAGGACTGTGTTCCAACAGTGGCATTAATGCTGTCCTTATTATAGATGATAGATCCTACTAGATATATAGGGTTGTTCTTAGACTGCAGTGGATATCAGCTTCTGATCGATGATGGCCTTTATACGGATCATAGTCTGGTAACTGTTAACATAAGATGAGGAATCCGGGGTGGGATTGTTTTTCTCTTGTTTTTTTTTGAAATTGAGATATCTCACACCCTGTGGGAGTATCTATACTTCTGTTTGTGGGGTCAGTTTTTTGAGGATGATATCGTTTAAAGACTTGAATCCTAGACTTGTTGCTTTCAAGTGATGAGGAGACGCCTGGCCACTGAGAGCCAAAGCTTGGCCGTCACGGAAGATCATTGTTGTCAAAGCTTAATTAATTTGTCCTATCAAATTAGTACGAGGCCTGCTATATGTAAAACAACTTATTTGATGGGGAAAGTTCCATGAAAAAAAATCAAATTGTATTGCACTACGTTAATTTTTTTTTCAAAAAAAATGAATAATCACATTAGTTTAGTGCGAATCAATTCTGATACATTAGAAGATAATATTTGTTTTAATACAATAGGATAGGGGTCGCCCTGCTTCCATATCCAAAATCCAAAGTGATAGGCCATAGAGGCCGCCACCCAATCTGCCGCAGCATTAGCTTCTCGATAAACATCGCGGATTTGAACAGTATGAATCTCCCTAAAGATAGCACGGATATCATGTAGCAATGGATTGCTTGAACATGAGTATAGTAATCCTGCCAAAGCCACCGGATGACAGTAGCAGAGTCCTTCCTCAATGGAGAGGGACCGAGTATGAAGGATCCAAGTGGTGTACGAAATGCCTATCCAAGCTGCATAAAGCTAAGCCAGAGAACTGAGGAGTCTAGGAGACCAAAGCCATCCGTTGCCAATAATGCTCCATCAGCTCCACGGATGATAAAAGCTGAGCCAGCGCATTAAGCTCCCACACTCCCATCGAAATTGATTTTGATAAATCATAGGGAGAGGGGGCTCCCAAGATATAAAGATCGTATGCCGGTGTGCTGCCGAAGCAGCAAAGGAGTCCCAGTGGCCAGAACTGTCAGAATCAAGCGCAGACGCATGGAGTGTATATTCTGCAGATAAAGATATGGCTTTCCTTATAACCCTATGGGGAAAAACAACATCATCAGTGAATATAAGCCGGTTCCACGATAATCAGATCTGATAGGCTGTGGCAGCCCAAATAGCGTCCTGCTGCCGGCTTCTCCTCCAAATGTCGCTCAAAAGGAAAAGCCATCGAGAACCAGTACGACCCTCCCTAGGGTGGTATTGCCAGATCTGTCTCGCTCTCGGGCAGCTAAAAATGGCATGATCAATGGTTTGCTCCTTCTGACCATATAATGGGCAGGTGGCCTGAATGGGTATTCCCCGCCCAGCAAGCAAGAAGTAGATGAGAAGATAGTCCCACTCAAGCTTTCAAATAAAAACCTATATCCTGGGATGGATAGGAAGCTTCTAGACCCACGAAACATCCATCATGTTATGAGACTATGGCCTATAGATCTTTATTAGATCCCGAGTAGGCGCAATAGACAGACACGATCTCTTTCAAACTCTGGTATCCAGTGAGTGGCCTGGTATGAGCGGAATAGAGAGTATCCTATGCGATAACTCCTCTCCAAAGAATCAAGACACCGTGGGAATGTGCCAGAAAGTATGATCCTGAGAGATTAAGTCCGTAACTCTCATGCTGCTAGGAACATCCATGCTGATGAAAGTACGTCAGAGAGAGAGAGGGGGAGCTTAGTAATCCATGTATCCTGAACAACATCTACTAAGGATCCATCACCTATCATCCACGAAATATTGTCCAAGATTGTTGGAGCATGTCGACAGACCTCCTTCCAAAAAGAAGAATAACCGTGGAAAGATTGAAAGTTTGTAGAAGGAGTCCATTCCCCATAATGAGCTCGCATAAAAGAGCTCCATAAGCACTACGGATAAAGAAGGAACCGCGAAGTGTGCCTAGCAATCAGCGCCTCTCTTCTGACTGTCAAAGACTGGATACCAAGGCACCTTTCGAGATAGGCAAGCAGACAGTATCCCATGCCATCATATGGATACCATGGCCATCCTGCATGAAGGCCCAAAGAAAGTCTCTAAACCATCTCTCTATTCTTCTCAGGCAAGTCCTCGGAACTGCAACATTGGTTAGAAGGTAAAGAGGAATAGAGGTGAGAACCGAGCGTAGGAGGGTAATCCTCGCCATCATGGATAAGCCCGTGACCTGCCAGCCATCAAGACGGTCATGAACCCTACGCTCTAAGTCAGTGAAGTCACTGCATCGTGACTGCTTTCCGTAATAGGGGTTTTCAGATAAGAAAGTTTGTCTGACTGAGTAGTAATACCCATAGAATGGAGAATAGCCTCCATAGTTATAGCATTTATCTTCGGGCTAAAGCAGATTATAGACTTGTGTAGATTAACTCTCTGACCAGAGGCCTGGCAGTAAAGCTGAATAATGGAAGCAAAGGTCATCGCATTATGGACAGTAGCCTGGCCTAATAAGATGCAATCATCCATAAATAGAAGATGAGATACTGAGAGACCTTGGGGGCCCGAAGTAAAGGAGAAAATACGATGATCATCCTGCGCCTGAGAGAATGCACAAGATAGATCATCAGTAGCAAGGATGAACAAAAAGGAGATAGGGGGCAGCCTTGCGCAGCCCCACCTCAGAGTGAAAGAAAGCAGTCTGGATACCATTAATGATAAGGGAGAATGATGGTCTATGAATGCAGACCATGACCTAGTCAATAAAGAGGCCATCAAATTCAAATTTTTGTAGAGTTTAGTGTAGAAAAACCCAGTTCACTTTGTCATAAGCACGCTCCATATCAAGCTTGATAATCATTAGACACTGACGGGTAGGGGATCTCTGAAGATCATGCATAAACTCCTGGACTATAAGAACATTATCTATAATGCAACGCCCTTTGATAAAGGCCCCATGCTCAGCAGAGATAAGGCGAGGTATCACATTCTATAGGTGGTGTAGGAAAAAATTGATTTTACGATGCCCCAGGATCTTAGGTTTATTTGTATGCATATTTTATTTTAATTTAATCTAATTAAATTTATAAAATACGTCATGTATATCTGTAATTGAAAGCATGCAAAATTTAAAATTAAATTTTATACCTGTCAGTTTGCGTACCTGATGCAGAAACTGGATGTAGATCTAATCTCCTGTGAATAGTTTCCTCTTGATGCCTTGCGAGAGTTGCACGTGCCACTCCTCTATTTCATACGCACGCTAGGAAACCTTGAGACAGGGGATATGGAATCAAAAGGGATGGAGAACTCTTCTCCAAGAAGGAGTCCCTCTCTTTTTGGACTTCTCTGATTTTTGGACTCTTTTTTTTCTTTGCTCTTTTTTCTCTTTTCCTCGAAGTTGAGAAAAGCTTCTTAAATAAACCCATCGTAAAATAACCCAAAACAACCTTTTGAATTTGTTTTACGATAATATCCGATCTTCGAAAGCGGATGGGTTATGGGCGTTCACGCGTTGTCAATGTGTAAAAAAAAGTTTATAAAGAAAATTTACGGATTCGTATCATCTCAATGGCAAGATTGTAATTTAAATAAAATTTTAAATTCACTTTATCAAAATGGCAAAATTATAATTTATACGAAGTTTCAAATTCATGCATCTTAATGGCAGAACCGTAATTTAAACGAAATGATAGAATCGTAATTTACATGAAATGATAGAATCTTAAATTTTCTGAAGTTTTAAAGTCTCGTTGGCTGCCCGCAATGATAATATAAAATATTTAAAATATTTATAAATACAAAAATAATCAGATTAAATCCGTTTGAAGTCCAAATTGAAAACATGAAGAACCTATGCGAAGATCTCGAACCATACTTCGCATTGGACTTATTTAATTTCTAATTTAAATTAATTTATATTTTAAAATTTATAAATAAACAATCAGAGGCTATATTGGATATCCGATTCAAACTACTTTGAAACCATATCTAAACCACTCTATCGTCAAACCAACCATTGGTCTATAGTTCAAGTCCTATCCCACAATGGGTCTGAATAAATCCCAAAAATTTACTTGAGTTACAAACTAACTCAAGTTCATCCCCAGAATAAGTACTACCACTAATACCCAGTGCTAGCTAGACATTGCTAGTACAAACTCAGTATTACCCATATGACCAAGTCCCACTTAGATCATGGATTAAGCTTGTCTCCAGGTTACCTGACTATGCGTGACTCCATAGGTTCGAATTTAAGTCGGTAGCATAGGAATACTTCCTATACCAATCGATGTGACATCTAGCAATGGTACCCGACGTCCGAATAGACCAAATATATGCAAAGCAATATTCAGGAACTAGGCTATGGTTATCGTATAATTCATCCCCTTGTCCAAATACTCAAGATGAATTTAGAGTTCACTGCCAACTTTCAAAAACAACAAGTGTGTTTCAACATGTACAATCCTGTGACTTCTCACATGGATTACCCTTGCCAAGGTTTTGCAAAATTAAAACACAAACTGAGTATTAACTCTAATACTTAGAGTGGACAATTCCATCTTGACTCATCACTAATTTAATAAGTACTTGACTGTACCCAGCATCCTTCCATCACTGGATTATAAATCCAGGTAGTCCAGCGCCTAAGTACAGTGAGTTGCTTACTAAGTCACAATGATAGTCTCAGGTCAAAGGGACACTTATACCCATTGCCCTTCTGTGAGATACCCTTGACAGTAGAGTACTCAACAGAGGTGAGCCACTGTTCAGTAAATATACTCCTACACTCACCTGCATGCCATACTAATGTCATACACTCCTTGGTTTAAGAGGACAAACCAACATATATGGCACACAACGACCTATACTTGACTACGTTATTGTCCTAGGTAATAACGTATCATTTGTCGCGAACCTATTTAAAATTACTCGATAATTTCTCCTTTATCGAATAAATGTAATTCTAAGGACTACAACATATAAGAGTTCTATTGGAAGATGAAAAATATGTTGTACTACCAAAATAACTTTTATTAATCAAATAAATCATGTACAATGAATCACAACCGTTTATAAGCTAAACGATTGGCTGTAGGACATATTTCCTAACAACTCCCACTTGGACTAGAGCCAATCATAACAGTATCTAATACCCATCTTTCATTTGTGTTCATCGAACTCCTTGACTCAGAGAGCTTTAGTAAATGGGTTAGCTAGGTTCTCCTTTCCATCGATCTTCCAAAGCTCGACGTCACCTCGTTCCATGATTTCTCGTACAAGGTGATAGCGACGCAATATATGCTTGGTGCGGTGATGAGATTTTGGCTCTTTTGCTTGGGCAATTGCTCCAGAGCTGTCATAGTACACTGGAACAAGACCACCCAGGGCAGGCGCCACTTCCAGCTTGCCCAAAAATTTTTGTAGCCATACTGCTTCCTTTGCTGCATCTGATGCTGCAATATACTCCGCCTCGTATACAGAATCCGCCACTGTGTGTTGCTTGAAACTTTTTCAGCAGATCGCTTCTCCATTTAGGGTAAAGACAAACCCTGATACACTGTTGCTATCATATTTGTCTGACTGAAAACAGGAGTTAGTATATCCTACAAGCTTCAAGTCAGGTTCTCCATAGATAAGCCATTGGTCTTTAGTATTTCGCAAATACTTAAGGATGGTTTTCACCACTTTCCAATATGCTTCACCTGGGTTAGACTGATATCTACTAACTACTCCTAGTGAATATGCTACGTCCGGTCTCGTACATGTCATGGCGTACATAATAGAACCCACTGCCGAAGCATATGGAATCCTACTCATACGTTCCCTCTCGTCAGGAGTTGTCGCACAATCCTTCTTTGAGAGTGAAATCCCATGGCCTATCGGAAGATAGCATTTCTTAGAATTTTCCATGCTGAACCTTTTCAGCACAGTCTCGATGTACGTTGACTGTGATAATCCCAGCAGCTTCTTTGATCTATCTCTATAGATCTTCATCCCTAGAATGTAAGAAGCTTCTTCCAAGTCTTCATGGAGAACTGTGACATTAATCAAACCTTTATTCCCTGTAATGTAGGAATGCCATTCCCAATTAAGAGAATGCCATCTACATACAATACAAGAAATATAACTATAGAACCATTAGCCCATTTATATATGCAGGGTTCTTCTTCGTTCTTAACGAAGCCATACATTTTGATACACTTATCAAAACATATATTCCAACTCTGAGATGCTTGCTTTAGTCCATAGATGGACTTTTGGAGTTTGCATACTTTTGATACATCTGCAGATATGAATCCTTCAGGTTGTATCATATACACCTCCTCTTCCAGCTCTCCATTCAGAAAAGCTGTTCGAACATCCATTTGCCAGATATCATAGTCAAAATATGCAGTCAGAGCAAGCATGATCTGAATGGACTTGAGTATTGCTACAGGAGAAAAAGTCTCGTCATAGTCTATACCATAACGTTGACGATACCCCTTAGCAACCAGAATAGCTTTATAGGTCTCCACCTTTCCGTCTGCGCCTCGTTTCTTCTAAAAATCCATTTGCACCCAATGAGTTTTATCCTTTCAGATGGATCCACAAGTGTCCATACACTATTGATCTCCATGGATATTTTAGATTTCATGGCCTCAAGCCATTTCTCAGAATCAGACCTCTGCATTGCATCCATATAGGTGATGGGATCCTCATTGTTCTCATTGAGCTCAATAGGATCGCCATCATGGACCAAGAAACCAAAGTATCTGTCCGGCTGACGTGGTACTCTAATAGATCTCTTTAATGGTACCTCAACGGGCTTTGGGTTTGAACCAATCAAAGTCGGTTTCATAGCGGTTTCTGAGTGTAAAGGTACTTCTCCTTGTCGAACTTCTTTAAGTTCAACATTAGCCTTAGCACTTTCAGTAAGATACTCCTTTTCTAAAAAGGTGGCTCTCATACTGACAAACAACTTTTGCTCTTCAGCGTGGTAGAAGTAGTATCCTTTTAGACTCCTTTGGATATCCAACAAAGATGCATTTGTCAGACCTTGGTCCTAGCTTGTCTATCAATAATCTCTTGACATAAGCTGGACACCCCCAGGCCCTAAGGTGTGTGAGCACCGGCTTACGCCCTGTCCATATCTCATATGGAGTTTTAGCAACAGATTTACTAGGGACCCTGTTAAGAATGTAACAAGTCGACTCAAGTGCGTAGTCCCAAAAGGAGTTAGGCAAACTAGCAAAGCCCATCATGGACCGAACCATATCTAATAGGGTTCGATTCCTCATTTCAGACACACCATTTAACTGGGGTATCCCTGGAGGTGTCCATTGAGAGAGAATCCCATTCTCCTTTAGATATGTCAAAAACTCATTAGAAAGATATTCATCTCCTCGATCTGACCGAAGGATTTTAATATTCTTTCCAGTTTGTTTTTCTACCTCACTACGATATCATTTGAACATTTCAAACGATTCAAATTTATGTCTCATTAGGAATACATAATCGAACCTGGAGTGGTTGTCTGTAAATGTAATGAAATAGCTAAACCATCTCATAGAGGCAGTATTCATAGGTCCACAAACATCTGTATGTATGAGGCCTAGAATCTCTTTGGCTCTTTCATCTTTTCCAGTAAAAGGTGACTTGGTCATTTTTCCAAGAAGATAGGATTCACAAGTTTTAATTGATTCACAATCAATGTCATTGAGGATGCCCTCTCTGACTAACATACTTATCCTGTTCTTGTTTATATGACCTAACCTATAGTGCCAAAGGTATGAGTCATCGACATCATCTATTTTGGGGCGTTTGTTTGTAGTACATAATACATTAACAGGCTGTGATAAAAGGTAAATTCCATTGCTCAATTGTCCACACATCATAGATACATCATTCACAATGATATTTAAAATATCTTTCTTTATTAAAAAATATATCCTTCAATAGCCAACTGGCCTACAGAAATGACATTTAATAAAAATGCAGGACAATAGTGACATTCACTAAGCAATATTTTATTAAATTCAAAATAAAGCTCCACGACTCCCAACTCCAGTACTGGAACTCGGCTTCCATCACCCATGTTTAAGAATCTTTTACCTTCTTTGAATCTTCTACTAATTCGAAGCCCTTGCAAAGAATTGCAAATATGAATTGGACTCCCGGTATCTAATACCCAATTAGTAGTATCACAGATAAAAAAATTACAAGGTGTTATCATATAAATACCTTGTCCAGCAACTCCTTGCTGGTTTTTCTTCTTAGGCCTGTTTGGATCTAGGGTTGCTATGTACTAGGAACAGTTCCTTTTCCAGTGACCCAGCTTCTTGTAGTAGAAGCACTCTGCCTGACTTTTGTTAGCCCTCTTCTTCTTGGTCTGACTAGGCCCAGTATGTTGCACCTTCTTTCTTTTATTTTTCTTCTTTATCCCTTTCTTAAGGTGATGACAACCTGCCCCCGAACCTCCCACCAAGTTCACTGACTTCTTTTGAAGCTGGTGATCTTTCTCAAAAGTTTGCAGTAGACCCAACAAACCATGATAGTTACTGCAGGCTTCGTCATTCTATAATGACTGAGAAAGTCCAGGTAGGAGCTAGGCAGGGAGTTCAGTATGACATCCTTCCCAAGTTGCTCATGCAAAGGAAATCCAAGTTTGCCCAGACATTCTATCGTCTCGATCATGTACAGTACATGATCGGTGACAGAAGTCCCATCACGCATACGCGCGTTGAAGATGGCACTAGACATTCTGTACCTTTCAACATCGTTTGGCATCCCGAAAGATTCCTTCAACATTTAGAGTATTTGTTTCGGTTGGGCCTCCTCAAATTTTCTACTGAACTCATCATTCATAGAAGCCAGCATTATGCAGCGCACTGTGGTGCAGTCATTGGTCCACTTCAGATAAGTGTCCCTGGCCACACCCCGCACATTAGGGGCTGTCTGCTCAGGTGCAGGATCCATTAACACATAAAGGATCCTCTCATGCTCTAGGACTATCTTAAGACTTCGATACCAGCTATCAAAGTTTGGACCTATCAGTTTATCACTGCCCAACAGTGACCGGAGCGACAGATTTGTAGACATTTCTGAAAGAAAAATCAAAAACTTATTAGTGTATATGATTTATTTAAACCTATAGACTTGGACTTATAGTCTAAGGCCCTCCCACTATTTTATTCAGGTTGGTAGCCCCTACCTCCAACCCAAGAAATTACTCCTAATTTCTTAGTGGGTACTAGAACCCAGTAGACTACATATGAGCCCGACTTTGGCCAGCCCACCCACATGTATCTAAAGGTAGGTTCATAACCAATTGTTTCCCCAAACAATTTCTAGTAATTTATTTTTCCCTAGGTTGCACACCAATCGGCCTTTGGGCCTCCTATTGGGTGTCCTGGTTAGGTTCAACCATTAACATAACATGTTCAAGCTTCTAACCAAGGAATTGGTCAAGCCCGACTTTGGCCGGCCCACCTGACCATCGTTGAGAGAGTTGCATTGAACCATCATAATATGAATGATAATTCCAAAAACCAGATGAGTACCAGGCCTTTGGGCCTCCAATAATCATCTTAGCTATTGGACTCATTATCATTCTCTTAATGGGAGGCTATGACCTAATTATCCCCATAATTTAGTCACTTTAGGGACTTAATAATTTTAGAGGGTTTGATTAATTTGTGACACATGAATGACATGGACCAATTTAAGTATTCTCCCACTAAACCATTTAGTTGGGTTTATTAATTTGGTCCATGGGTACCTAAATCAGTCAAACTGATTTTCCTTAGGAAGCATGGGCTAGCTCAAGTCAATAGGCTAGTCTAATCAAGTGCTGGGACCACTTAGCCAGGCCGGCTTGATAAAAAAGGCCGAGTTGCGCCATTAACCATCTTGCCTAGACACTAGCTGATAATCAATTAGCCAGGTGAAAGGTAGCCGCGACCTTGATCAGAACCTTTCTAGACACTAAGTGGTTGATCAGATCCAATTAAATTTGCCTAAAAACTTGGGTATCCATCGACCTCAAATCAAGTCCATTTAGATGTATGGACTGATCAATCTAACTAATCAGAGAGAGAAGAAACCTAATTCAACATTTGATTAGACTTAATTCTTTACTTGGTCCATTCATTCTAAACTCAGGTCTAACCCAATTACTGAACCTGACCCTAGCTAACCCATTTAGCCAGATTTATGGATTTATGATTTAAAATATTTTAATCATCATCTTAATTCTTAATTAAGTTAATCCAATTTTCTAATTTGAAACAATTTCAAGATTTATCTTGTAAAACAATTTTACAATATTTTATTTATGATCCAAAATTTTAATGTTAATTTAATTAACATTTATGTCATAATTTAATATTAGATCTAATCTAAAACATCATGACATTTAGATCAAAAATGTAAAATAATTTTAACCCTTTTTATTTTATTTTAGATCTGTTTCATGGATCATAACATAATTAGCACCCCATGGTGAGGGTAACAGAGGTTGTGAAACCTCAACAGACTGGATGGCCAGATGAATCCACCCAATCCATAAACATAGCAAAGCATACGGTTCTAGATATACATTAGTCCTACTAATAAATTTGCTTTTATCAATAATAAACATGCTTTAAATATGCTTTATATTTAGATCTACATTAGATTTACTTTAAAACATGCTTTGATCATTAATAAACATGCTATAATCATGTATCATATTTAGATCTACACTAGATCTACTTTAAAACATGCTTTGATCATTACAGATTTACCATGCATTCCTAAACCTGGGAGGCTCTGATACCATTTGTAGGAAAAAATTGATTTTACGATGCCCCAGGATCTCAGGTTTACTTGTATGCATGTATTTTATTTTAATTTAATCTAATTAAATTTATAAAATACGTCATGTATATCTATAATTGAAAGCATGCAAAATTTAAAATTAAATTTTATACTTATCAGTTTGCGTACCTGATGCAGAAACTGGATGTAGATCTAATCTTCTGTGAATAGTTTCCTCTTGATGCCTTGCGAGAGTCGCATGTGCCACTTCTTTATTTCGTACGTACGCCAGGAAACCTTGAGACACTGGATGTAGATCTAATCTCCTGTGAATAGTTTCCTCTTGATGCCTTGCGAGAGTTGCACGTGCCACTCCTCTATTTCGTACGCACACCAGGAAACCTTGAGACAGGGGATATGGAATCAGAAGGGATGAAGAACTCTTTTCCAAGAGAGAAGTCCCTCTCTGTTTGGACTTCTCTGATTTTTGGACTCTTCTTTTTCTCTGCTATTTTTTCTCTTTTCCTCGAAGTTGAGAAAACTTCTTAAATAAACCCATTGTAAAACAACCCAAAAAACCTTTTGAATTTGTTTTACGATACGATAATATCCGATCTTCGAAAGCGGATGGGTTACGGGCATTCACGCGTTGTCAATGCGTAAAGAAAATTTTATAAAGAAATTTACAGATTCATATCATCTCAATGGCAAGATTGTAATTTAAATAAAATTTTAAATTCACGTTATCGAAATAGAAAAATTATAATTTATACGAAGTTTCAAATTCATGCCATCTCAATGGCAGAACCGTAATTTAAACGAAATGATAGAATCGTAATTTACATAAAATGGCAGAATCTTAAATTTTCTAAAGTTTTAAAGTCTTGCTGCCCCAACTATAATATAAAATATTATAAATATGAAAATAATCAGATTAAATCCGTTTGAAGTCCAAATTAAAAACCAGACGAACATATGCGAAGATCTCGAACCATACTTCGCATTGGACTTATTTAATTTCTAATTTAAAGTAATTTATGATTTTAAAATTCATAAATAAACGATCAGAGGCTATATTGGATATCCGATTCAAACTACTTTGAAACCAGATCTAAACCACTCTATCGTCAAACCAACCATTGCTCTATGGTTCAAGTCCTATCCCACAATGGGTTTGAATAAATCCCAAAAATTTACTTGAGTTACAAACTAACTCAAGATCATCCCCAGAATAAGTACTACCGCTAATACCCAGTGCTAGTTAGACATTGCTAGTACAAACTTGGTATTACCCATATGACCAAGTCCCACTTAGATCATGGATTAAGCTTGTCTCCAGGTCACCTGACTATGTGCGTGACTCCATATGTTCGAATTCAAGTCGGTAGCATAGGAACACTTCCTATACCAATCGATGTGACCATCTAGCAATGGTACTCGATGTTCGAATAGACCGAATATATGCAAAGCAATATTCAGGAACCTAGGCTATGGTTACCGTATAATTCATCCCCTTGTCCAAATACTCAAGATGAATTTAGAGTTCACTGCCAACTTCCAAAAACATCAAGTGTGTTTCAACATGTACAATCCTGTGACTCCTCACATGGATTACCCTGGCCAAGGTTTTGCAAAATTAAAATACAAACTGAGTATTAACTTTAATACTTAGAGTGGACAATTCCATCTTGACTCACACTGATTTAATAAGTACTTGACTGTACGCAGCATCCTTCCGTCACTGGATTATAAATCCAGGTAGTCCAGCACCTAAGTACAGTGAGTTACTTACTAAGTCACCATGATAGTCTCAGGTCAAACGGACACTTATATCCATTGCCCTTCTGTGAGATACCCTTGACAGTAGAGTACTCAACAGAGGTGAGCCACTGTTCAGTGAATGTACTCCTACACTCACCTGCATGCCATACTAATGTCATACACTCCTTGGTTTAAGAGGACAAACCAACATATATGGCACACAACGACCTATACTTGACTACGTTATTGTCCTAGGTAATAACATATCATTTGGTCGTGAACCTATTTAAGAATTACTCGATAATTCCTCCATTATTGAATAAATGTAATTCTAAGGACTACAACATATAGGAGTTTTATTGGAAGATGAAAATTATATTGTACTGCCAAAATAACTTTTATTAATCAAATAAATCATGTACAATGAATCACAACCGTTTATAAGCTAGACGATTGGCTGTAGGACATATTTCCTAACAGGTAGATGAGTAAATTCGCGCACAGACCTTATACAGGGTAGTGCAGAGGCTGATGGACTTGTAATATCGAGGAGTGGAAGCATCGAAGTACTTGGGCATAAGAGTAATGAGAGTTCGGTTCCAATCAATCAGAATGAATTTAGATTGAAAAGCAAGAAGGATAGCCTGAACAACATTCTGGCCCACAATATTCAAGTAGAAGCGAAAGAAAAAAGGCGTGAACCCGTCGGGCCTAGGTTTCCATAAAGCTATCCGAATCTCATCAGGTGTAATTGGCCTGATAAGAATATCATTCTCATGAGCTAACAACTTCTTAGAAGTCGGAACCGGATGTACTGGGAACCCCTCGCTAGTATGCTCTGACCACCGGGACTGGAAGAATTGGAGCATTTGATCCCTAATAATCAGAATATCCTCCTAGAATTGTCCCTCCTCATCAGCAAGCCGCCAAATTCTGTTTGGTGCATGCCGCTTTAGGGTGGCTTGGTGAAAAAATATGGTGTTGCGATCCTCTTCTTTAATCCACTGAATCCGAGACCTCTGCCTTCAATAAATCTCCTGCTACTACAATAGGGAGTGGTGAAGTGCTAGCTTGGCTCTAAGAGAAGTGATATCATGCTCAGGGAGGTAACCTTTATGATCCTTTGTAGTTTGGAAAGTAGCTATGTCGGCTTTCATCTGCTCTACTTTCCTCACAGTGTCCCCTACCTCTACTCTGTTCCATCTAAAGAGTCTATGTCTTGCTAGCTTAAGATGCCTAGAAAGCCTGTAGATGGCACTACCTCTCACAAGCGTATGCCAAACCTGAGAAATAAGGGTCCGAGCAGAGGAGTAGGAAATCCAGAATTACTCAAAGTGAATCTATTTTTGCTGCTGGCGTCTACAACAGTGGTAATCAGAATAGGACAGTGATCAGAAGCAATCCTTAGAAGGTGAGTAACAGTGATAGAAGGATAGTTCTGTAGCTATTGGGTCATGGCCATGGCCCTATCCAATCTCTCCCACACACGAGTAGAACCCTGCCGGTTATTGCACAAGGTGAATTAGGGATACGAGAATCCTAGATCTAGCAAGCCTGCAGAAGAAATAAAGGTTCTGAACTCCAAAATTTCCGCTGAATCTACAATATGTCTGCCCCTTTCTTCTCGCTGGTACCAACAATGCAGTTAAAATCTCCTGCAATGAGTGATGGAACACCCTAAGCAAGAAGGAAGCGGATCTCCGTCCATAGAACATGCCTCTCCCAAAAGTCAGTACTGGCTTAAACACCCGATAGGAGCCAGGGGTCAGATGACCCCTCAGAGATGACAAGAGCAACCTGCTGGTTGCATCCATGAAAGACATCGACTCTAATGGAAGTGGTGCGCCAAAGAGCCACTATACCACATGATAGTCCCATAGACTCTACTGTATAAGAAGACCAGGATCTAGACACCTGTCTTCTGAAGCGGGCCAGACTATTACCCGACAATCAAATTTTTAAAAGAACACAAGCATCAAAGTTATGTAGCTGCAAAAGTCTTCCAAAGAAGGAGCGAAACAAAGGTTTTCATTCTCCTCTGACATTCTAGATAAGGATCTTCATTTGACCGATGGGGACCCCCCTTGATCCTCCAGCATATCATCATCAGAAAGGCATCCCTTGGTCGGGGTGTGATGCGTGTCGTAGCGCAACGATTTAAACACCTTAATTTCACTATTAGAATAGCGAGAGTAAGGGATCGATTCCACAGGGACTTTAGCGATTATCTTGAAATAATTTTATAAATTTAACTAAATAGATAACTAAGTAGATAATTAATAGTGCAAAATAATAAGATATGGTTATCTTATAAGAGCACGGCTCGTACCCGTAGATCACGGCCCGTCCCTTTTAAGAATAGATCAGTCTAAATTATTTTCACTTAAATATAATTTAATAACAATTAAACATGAATAAAATTTTATTTCAATAACATCCAAGAGTGCATATTAAAATCTAAAATAGAAGAGTTTTAATTTCTAACATGCAACAAAAAGTAATAAAATAAACTGGGATGAACCAAGCCACGATCGTCTCCTGGATGCAGAGCAATTCCGGACGAACAGATGGCCTTCACGAACAGAGTCTCCACGGAACGGCTGGAAGAAGAGCAGAACCTTCCACGGACGGTCCACGGACGCCTCACGGATGGCTGCTGGAATGGACCTCTCCCGATGCCCATGGATGCTCTGCTGCTATTTGTAGAGACGCGAGAAGACGCCTGTTTCAAACAGAAAAAGAGAGCGGAAGCAACGAAACAAATCTAGATAAATCTCAATAAAATTTAAATTCCTTCTAAAGGAATTTAATTCTCTCAATTTGATAACTTCCAATCTAATCTATTCCTTAATTGGTGGAGGAAACGTTAGAATTGAGAGAAGAATCGGCGGAAACAGAGGAACTGAAAAAACGATGAAGTCGGCACTTGGTTTGCCGACTTCGCTTTAAAATCCGTGCTAAATAGATAAATAAATAAAAATCAATTCCGAGCTCATCTTAAATCCGATTTGAGTGCCGTTTGCGTCATTAAATCCCTAAAATCGAGCTCTTTAAGTTGATAAGGTTTTATCTAAAATATTATATAAAATATTAAAATATTAAATAATAATAGGTACGTTAAATTATTAATTAATAGGTTTAATGATAATTATTTATGCGTTTATCACTCCCCCCAACTTGAATCTTACTCGTCCTCGAGCAAATAAGAAATTTAGAAATATGTACCAAGCTAGTCCAAGAATTGATAGTTATCTTATAGTTCTTTTTTTTTTTTTTAAATCATAAGGGAAGGTACTTCATTGGATTATTAAGTTTTTTTTTAGTGATAAAGTGTAGTCCATAAGAATTTATAGAAGTCTTTCTTCACCAACTTTCCACTTCTCTAATTAAGTCTTCTAACTTAATTTGGGTTGGGTGTAATGTCTTTTGTACTTTGGTTCTTTATTTATTTATTTATATGTAAAGTCAGTGCAATGTCCTAACCCCTTGCTTTCTAATTAACCCTTGTAGCGAGCTTTAGGCCAATGGCTCCCAAACCAATTGGTTTTAGGGCATTAGGTATAAAACACCCCTCGGACTTACTTACTCGAGTTAAAAGGCTTTAGGTAGGACTAACTCTATTTAGGTTCTTTTACATTCCCACCTTTTTACGCGAACAACATCACTTTCTTAGGTGACGGGGCCCGGTTACTCAGTGAAAAATGCTAAGAACCTAATCTATTAACTTTAAGAGAGATTTTTTTTTTTTTTTGAATAACATTTTCACCCATACCCTTATTAAGTAGATTGTACTATTAAGATCAGTGGTCAGGAGGGTCTGAAATTATTCTAAAAATTATTCTGGGCTAAACCCTACCTTTTATTAGGTTTTCTTAATAATTTATTCCTCAGTATTTCAAAAATAATAATCTAACCATTAATTCATTAATAGACTGCTTGATTAACTTCAAATCGAGACAGAATTTGGTAACACATCTGATTATAGTTTTACTCGAGGATTTATTTTCTTTTTCCTCCCCCCCAACTTAATTTCCATTGTCCCTAATGGAAGAAAAATAATAATAATAATTCAAGGAAAGATACTACCTGGTAGAGTATTTGAAGGTTGGAAGTTTCATTGTTGCCATCTTCTTTCAATCTGCTTCTGTTGCTCTTCTCTGGTCATACTAAAAGAACACACTAAAAGAACAGAAAGTTAAAAATAACTAATAAACTGGGTTGCCTCCCAAGAGCGCTAAGTTTAAAGTCTTCAGCCAGACTGTGCTACTTATTATGATAGTGTTGGGTTCACAAGATCAATTGATTCAACAATTTCTCCATCATTAATTTCTTCTATATATGGTTTCAAACGTTGGCCATTTACTTTGAATGTATTTCCTTGCTTGGGTCTTTAAGCTCTACAGCTCCATGGGGAAATACTTGAGTTACTATAAAAGGTCCATTCCATCGTGAACGAAGTTTTCCAGGGAAAAGGTGTAATCTTGAATTGTAAAGCCATACTTTTTGATTTGGTTCAAAAATTTTTCTACTAATAAATTTGTCATGATATGCTTTGGTTCGTTCTTTATAAATTTTTGAGCTCTCATATGCCTCATTTCGTAGCTCTTCTAACTCATTCAATTGGAGTTTTCTATTGACACCTGCATTTTTCATATCATAATTAAATTGCTTGATAGCCCAAAATGCACGGTGTTCTAATTCTACAGGTAAATGACAGGCTTTTCCAAATACGAGCCTGTAAGGAGACATTCCTATGGGAGTTTTAAATGCAGTACGATAAGCCCATAATGCATCATCCAAACGTTCTGACCAATCTTTCCTATCAGGTCTCACCGTTTTCTCAAGGATATTTTTAATTTCTCTATTTGATATTTCAACTTGGCCACTAGTTTGGGGATGATAAGGTGTAGCTACCTTATGAGTAATTCCATATTTTCATTAATCTTCAAAGTGTCTATTCGTGAAATGTGTACCCCCATCACTAATTATAGCCCTTGGGCATCCAAAACGACTAAGGATATTATGCTGAATAAACTTGATTACAACTTTATGATCATTGGTTCGAGTTGCCATGGCTTCAATCCATTTTGACACATAATCAACTGCCACTAGAATGTATTCAAATCCAAAAGAGGAAGGAAATGGGCCCATAAAATCAATACCCCATACATCAAAAATTTCTACAACCAAGATAGGGTTTAGGGGCATCATGTCTTTTCGAGATATATTTCCTGTTTGTTGACATTGGAGACAATTACGGCTAAATTCATGTGCATCTTTAAAAAGAGTTGGCCAATAAAACCCACTTTGCAGTACCTTTGCTGCAGTTTTCTTTCCACTAAAATGTCCTCCACAGGCAAGAGAATGACAGAAAGTTAAGTATACTTTTGAATTCACTTTCGGGAACACATCGCCTAATCACCTGATCTGAACAGTACTTAAATAATTCAGGGTCTTCCCAAAAGTAATATTTGATTTGTGAGAAAAATCTATCTTTTTCTTGTTTTGTCCAGTGGGAAGGTACTTTTCCTGTTGCCAAATAATTCACAATGTGGGCAAACCAGGGAAGACTGCTATGGGAAATTGAGAATAATTGCTCATCAGGGAACTTATCTCTGATTATTTCTTTATTGTATTCCACTGAGATCCTAGAGATATGATCTGCTACCATATTTTCAGAACCTTTCTTATCTAAGATTTCTAGATCAAATTCTTGTAGTAGTAGGATCCATCTAATTAGTCTGGGTTTTGTATCCTTTTTTGATATAAGATGCCTCAACGCTGCATGATCTGAATAAACTAAAACTTTAGACCCTAACAGATATGATCTAAACTTTCTAGGGCAAACACAACTGCTAGTAATTCTTTTTCAGTGGTAGTATAGTTCATTTGTGCATCTGAAAGAGTTTTGCTAGCATAATAAATTACATGGGGTTCTCGATTGAGTTTCTGTCCTAGAACTGCCCTACAGCATAATCAGAAGCATCACACATGATTTCAAAAGGTATGGTCCAATCTGGGGGCTTGATAATGGGTGCAGTGGTCAAAGCAGTTCGAAGAATGTTATAGGCTGTTAGACAATCTTTATCAAAATTAAAAGAACTATCCTTGGTCAACAAATTACACAATGGTCGAGAAATTTTACTGAAATCTTTGATGAAACGTCTATAAAAACCAGCATGACCAAGGAAAGATCGTACTTGTTTAACTGAGGTTGGGGGTGAGATTTGAGATCAATTCAACCTTGGCTTTATCAACCTCAATACCTCTCTCTGAAACAATGTGTCCAAGCACAATTCCCTCACGAACCATAAAATGGCTCTTCTCCCAACTTAGGACTAAATTCATTTCCATACATCGTTTCAGTACCTTAGTCAAGTTCTCGAGGCAGCTATCAAATGATGCACCAAAGACTGAAAAATCATCCATAAATACTTCCAAAAATTGACCAATCATATCAGAAAATATGGCCATCATACATCGTTGAAACGTGGCTGGTGCATTACAAAGACCAAACGGCATACGTCTAAAGGCAAATGTTCCAAAGGGACAAGTGAAGGTGGTCTTTTCTTGATCTGCAGGAAATACTGGGACTTGATTGTATCCTGAATATCCATCTAAGAAACAAAAGAAACTTTGTCCCGCTAGCCGTTCTAGAATTTGATCGATAAAAGGCAAAGGAAAGTGGTCTTTCCTAGTCACGGCATTCAACTTTCGATAATCTATACACACTCTCCAACTAGTTGATGTGCGAGTAGGAATTGATTCGCCCTTTTCATTTTTAATCACGGTAATACCCGATTTTTTAGGTACTACTTGGATTGGACTGACCCATTGGCTATCTGAAATTGGATAAATAATACCAGCATCAAGCCATTTTACTACTTCCTTCTTAACAACATCCCTCATGTTTGGATTTAGCCTTCGTTGCATGTCTCTATGTGGTTTGGCTTCAATTTCACTATGAATATGGTGCATGCAAACGGAAGGGTCAATTCCCTTAATATCAGCTATTGTCCATCCAATCGCCTCTTTATGTTCTTTAAGTACATCTACCAATTTATCTTCTTGCTCAGAGGTTAGGGTAGATGCAATGATTACTGGAAGGGTATCATTGGGTCCAAGGAATGAATATTTTAAGTTATCTGGAAGAGGTTTCAATTCTAGTTGGGGTGGTTCTTCCAAGGATGGTATTAAAGGACTTGGTTTAGTTGGAAGTGGTTCATATTTTATAGTCCATGGAGGGATGGTGTCGATCTTAGGTGGTTCTAATAACATGTTTATCTCTTTGGTATACTCATCAATATCAAAGTCATCTATTCCAAAATGTGTAAGACATGTTTGTAAAGGATCCGAATCAATCAAACTTTGGAATTTTTTATCTACTTCCTCTATCATGTTTACTTCATTTAAATCATACACAGGTGGTCCTTGGGAAGCATTAAAAATATTTAATCTCATCTTCTTGTTTCCAAAAGATACATCCATCACACCTGTTCTACAATTTATGCATGCATTAGCAGTAGCTAGAAAAGGTCTTCCAAGGATGATGGGAATTTGGTTAGGATTACCACTAGATTCCATATCCAACACAAGGAAGTCGACAGGAAAATAAAATTCATCCACCTTTACTAATACATCTTCCAATATTCCACGAGGTTCTTTGACTGATCTATCTGCCAATTGTAGTGTTACTGTCGTGGGTTTCAACTCTCCAAATCCGAATAATTCATATACTGAACTTGGGAGAAGGTTTACACTCGCACCCAAATCTAATAATGCTTTCTTGATTGTGAAGTTTCCTATGACACATGATATAATCGGGGTACCAGGATCTTTTAGTTTGGGTGGGGTTATTTGCTGAACAACTGAGCTGACTTGCTCAGTCAAATGTATCTTTTTTGGTATTTGTATCTTGGCTTTCCGTTTTTGTGTGCATAGATCCTTCAAAAATTTAGCATAAGCTGGAACTTGCTTGATAGCATCGAGAAGAGGTAAGTTTATTTGGACTTGCTTAAATAACTCAAGCATCTCATTCATTTTTATATTCTTCTTATCTGAAGGCAAAGGAGATTCTAAAGCACTAGGGAATGGGGCTTTAGGTATGATTGCTTGATCATTGAATTCCTTTTCTTTTTCATTTCTTCTCTCTTCTGGTTTAGCCACTTCTAATTTCTGGGTTGGTTCAGGTGGGTTCAATGCTTTTCCACTTCTGAGAGTCATGACTGATTTAGCATGTTCTGGGAATTTGTCAGGACTATTGGAACCTTCAGCCATGAATTGTCCTTTTGGGTTATCGATAGGCTGACTAGGTAACTTACCCTCCTCCCTTCTACTGAATGCTGTGGCTAATTGACCTATCTGAGTTTCTAGTTTTGCAATAGATTGTGTGTGGGAGTGAAGGATTTGAGTATTCATTTCTAGCCCTTTCAATGCTTGTAACACTTTGTCTTCAAAAGTAGGCTGATTATTCGGTGGAGGTTGTGGGATGTTTGGATATTGTGAATATGGCATGTTCTAAAATTAGTTTCTTGATAATTAGGTCTGATCGATGAATTGGTTACAGGTTGAGGTTTCCAAGAAAAATTTGGGTGATTTCGCCAACCAGGATTGTAAGTATTTGAAAATGGATCATTTCCTGTTCTAGGAGCTAATCGGGTTTGGGCTTGGTGGGCTTGCTCTTGAACAAGTCAGGAAATTGGTATGCAGCTGGACATTCACCTACAGAATGGGTTGGACTCGAACAAATTATGCAGACCTCATGTAATTGAGTAGATGGGAAAGAGATGTTTCCAACTTGTAGAATCCGATCAAGTTTATGGGATAATTCATCTACCTTAGTATAGATATCTGTAGAATGACCTATTTCATATATTCCACCTCTTTTAGGTTCTACGGGAGGGTCTCGACGAGCAACTGACATATGATGTAATGAATTCTCACTCAATGTCTCAAAAAGTTGCCAAGCCTCATGTTCATTTTTTAACATAAATGTCCCACCACATGAAGCATCAACCATTTGCCTATGCTTTTCTGATAATCCATCATAAAAACACTGAACCAGTTGCCATTTGGGTATAGCATGATGTGGACATTTTCTAATTAGTTCTTTGAATCTCTCCCATGTCTCATGGAACATTTCTCCATCTGTCTGGGAAAAACTTGTTATGGCTTTTCTAATTTGATTCGTTTTTCCTATAGGAAAATATTTCTTAAGAAATTCTCTCTGAAGATGATCCCAAGTTGAAATTATAACAGTGTCTAATGAATTTAACCAATACTTGGCTTTATCTTTTAGGGAAAAAGGGAATAACTTAAGCCTAAGTGCATCATCGGAGAAATTTTGAATCTTGACAGTTGAGCAAATTTCTAAGAATTCATCTAAGTGTTTGTAGGGATCCTCATTTGTAAGTCCATAGAAAGATGGTAACATTTGGATTACACTTGACTTAATTTCATATTGGGCAGCCTCTACTGGAGGCACTTGAATGCAGGGAGAGTAGGTATACCTTGAAGGAGTGAAATACTCTTTCAACTGTCTTGGTTGATTATTTTCGTTATTATGATCCATAATTCTAAGTCTGTTTGCTCTAATAGTTCTTTCTATCTCAGAATCTAAGGGTATAAGGTTGGGCTGCAATGATCGGCGACCGAGCATACACCCTACCAATGCCTCTAAAGCAAATAGTTATTTATTTTTTAATTTTTTTTCTTTAATTTTTGTAATTAAGTTTTTAATTTCCTAATAAATTATGAGATGTCAATGGAAGGATTTTGAGTTTTGCAGAAAATAAATTCACCTAAGTCAATCTATAAAATAATTATTTTGTTTATATATTTTATTTTTATTTTTATATTATTTTTTTCTTTAAATTAATTATATTTTATGGAAGATGTCTTAGGGTTTTCTTTTAGGTTTTTTTTTTGTAAGTTAATTAAAAGGAAAATTTGATTAGGTTAAAATTGGATTTGTGGCAAAAAGGAAAGTAATAATTTTTTTTTTTTTTATGTTAAAAAGAAATATGCAATTCTAACAATTAAGGAAATAAAATAAAGCAGCAATAACTATTTAAAAATTAAGAGAAAATTAATCTAATTTTTTTATATTTTTATATTATTTTTTTTTTTTTAATTTTTTTTTCAAAATAACACACTTAAGTCCCCGGCAACGGTGCCAAAAACCTGATGCGTGTCGTAGCGCAACGATTTAAACACCTTAATTTTACTATTAATTAGAATAGCGAGAGTAAGTGATCGATTCCACAGGGACTTTAGCGATTATCTTGAAATAATTTTATAAATTTACTAAATATATAACTAAGTAGATAATTAATAGTGTAAAATAATAAGATATGCTCTATCTTATAGAGCACGGCCCGTACCCGTAGATCACGGCCCGTCCCTTTTAGGAATAGATCGTCTAAATTATTTTCACTTAATTATAATTTAATAACAATTAAACATGTATAAAATTTTATTTCAATAATATTCAAAAGTGCATATTAAAATCTAACATAGAAGAGTTTTAATTTCTAACATGCAACAAAAAGTAATAAAAAACTGGGATGAACCAAGCCACGATCGTCTCCTGGTATGCAGAGCAATGCATGAGAGCCCCCCTCCAATCCACGGACGAACAGATAATGGCCTTCACGAACAGAGTCTCCACGGAAGCTGGAAGAAGAGCAGAACCTTTCACGGACGCCTTGCACGCTCCACGGACGTACAGAGAACTCACGGACGGCTGCTGGAATGGACCTCTCCACGATGCCCCCTCCATGGATGGCTGCTGCTGCTCTTTGTAGAATCTTTGACGCTGAGAAGACGCGGAGAAGAAACTATTTCTGTAACAGAAAAAGAGATGCGGAAGCAACGAAGCAAATCCTTGATAAATCGTCAATAAAATTCAAATTTCTTATAGAGGATTTTAATTCACTCAATTTGATAACTTTCAATCTAATCTATTCCTTAATTAATGGAGGAAACGATTAGATTGGATTTAGAGAAGAATCGGCTGAAAAAACGATGAAGTCGGCACTTGGTTTGCCGACTTCGCTTTAAAATCCGTGCTAAATAGATAAATAAATGAAAAATCAATTCCGGGCTCATCTTAACTCCGATTTGAGTGCCGTTTGCGTCGTTAAATCCCTAAAATCGTGCTCTTTAAACTAATAAGGTTTTATCAAAAATATTATATAAAATATTAAAATATTAAATAAAAATAGGTACGTTAAATTATTTATTAATAGGTTTAATGATAATTATTTATGCGTTTATCAGGGTGCCACCCTCAAATTTTGTCTACTACATTCCATCATATGAGTAGCCTCCCTAGCTGCTACAATCTCTTTTTCCTGCGAGGGCAAAGTGACAATCTGGGTAACATGATCCTTCCCTTGGATAGCTTCCTTGAGACAGGAGACTATCAAATCATGGTGCCAACCCACCCTTTGATTGGCCTGAGAATTCGCATCCATCTGACTATTGGTGGCTGCACCCTTACTACCAGAGGAGGTAGGTCCCAAACTAACCGGACCAACATGGCCCTGAACCAATTTCAGAACTGTTGAGAAAGTAAATTTATCTTTAATGGCGAGGAGTCCTGATGCCTTTGCTTTTCCTTTTTCTTTTATAGCTTTGGAAACCATCCGAAGAGTGGGGGCCTCCGTAGGCCTGGCCCACTTCGAGGGAGCAGGGTAAGCATCTTGTCGACCCATGGGTCATCCAACCCATTTATTGGATCCAAGGATAGCAAAGGGGTTCGCTACCTCCAAATTAGGTTTCATAGCTGATTTAGCACTCCTTTGTTTTGATTGAATCTCAGCCAATGTTTCGGTTTTAGCCGGCATTGTTTCAGACAAGGTTTCAAACAAAGTTTCAGCCAATGTATCAGTTCTAGCCAGCACATTCTTCCCCTCCCCATCCTGTTTTAGCCCATCAGCAGGGCAGCGCATCGGTTGGCCAAGCTTGTGGGTGCACCTCCATGCAATCTTCACCGGCGTAACCCAGCCCTCCATTGGAGTCGAGCATGAAGCATATCCATCAGACTTCGGAGCCGACAGAGTCTTCCTCCTCTGCTCTGGCACAGTGCCCTGAGGAGACTTCTGCTGCCAGAGTGCAGCCATCCAGGGTCCATATTTGGGCCCTGCCGAGAGAGAGCAACTGTTGGCGAGCAAAGGCCAGCGAGATGCAGCGAGCCACACCTGGGACAAATACCCTCCAAGTGCTCATAAGCGTATTGTTGCCAGAAGGAACCATGGCATCCGTGAACTCTAACACCCGGCCGGAGGGGCCTTCGCAAATCCACTCGCACACATGCCCAAGCAAAGCCTCCTCTGGATTTGTCCTTCGTTGATGGATCAGAGAAGACAAACTCCCCGTCCGGTGAGAGTAATAAGCTCAAAATTGTTTCAGACCAGTACTCCAATGGTAGATTCATCAGCCTCACCCAGAGCAGCACATTTGGCATTGAATCAACCACTGGGATAAACTCCGGTTTCCATCCCTCCATTGCAATTGGTTACCCATTGACAACCCATGGCCGTCCGAGCACCAGATCCTTTGCCATGGGGTCAGAGAATTTGAAGCTCCTGGCAAGGATGGCCATCGATTGAAGCTCCTGGCAAGGATGGCCATCGATGCCCAGCATCGTGCTTCCCCTTCTAGAGCATCGGTGGGGACTTGAATTATTTTAGGGAATCAGGCCTCCAGCTCTGCCACCTCCTCCGGGGAGAGGGACGGTGCTACCCACTTAAAATGGCTGCCAACAGTGCATCGCCAAGGCATATGACTGTCCTTGGCAGCATCCGCACTAGTTGGAGCAGTGGGGATAGAGTCCGTCATCGTCCAAAGTGGTTTGATTGCAGGGGATGACAAGGTTCGCCGAAGATCAAGCAGGAAGCACTCCGAGCAATAATCTCAAAGCAAGGCTTCAGATAGGAAGAGCACACTTTGATTCATGGTTTTTTTGGTATGCAACACTATGTCAATCCTTTAAAAATGAGCGTCAAATGGGATGAGTGTTTGGCCAGCAAAGTTTTTACATTGGCAGAAAACCTGCAAAGCACAACGCATAAGATACAAATGAATATAAATTAAAAATAAAAAGTATATAAATTTAATATGATTCATTTATTAGTTTACATATGGAAGTAAATAAAAGAGAGCAAAAAAAAAAAACTTTATTAAACAATGAAGTAATGAATATGCTAAAAATATCTTAAAGTGTTTTGCATCGAATACTCGTAATCTCATAATGATTTACTAAAATATAATTTTATATATATCCTTACAACGGTGCACTATTAACCTTACAAAATTATTCAATTAAGTTTTTTTTTTTTTTTTCTGATCATGCAACTAATCAAGTCTAGAAATTCAAGATACACCTAACATTCAATCTATGGATCTGCTAGATCCAAGACCATATGATGATCTTGGATAGTAGGGTTTTTTATCCTCTTTCATCAAAACTAAAGAGTTGCATAATTTCTTCTAGGAGATTATTGATAAGCAAAGATGTTGAATAAGTGCAGAAGCTTGTTGTTCATCTTAGAATTATTGTTTTTCTATGAAAGCTTATACAACAACATCTTTCTTTTCAAAGTGCCTTAATCTGTAAGGCTTTTAGATCACATTTTTTGTGATTATTATTCGGAGATCAAAGAGATAGTGACGCTATTCTAAAATACCAACGAGTAATGTGTGTGCGAAGATTTGGTCGAACCCACTTCATACATAACTATGGAGAATTTTCTTTTTACCCATGATGTACTAAATTACTATAGGAGATTAGGTGTTTGAGGAGTCATGTGTAAGTTAGATTTTGAAAAGGCCTTTGACCGATTACATTGAGAATTCTTAGTAAAAGTAGTGGTAGCTTGAGGCTTTTCTTGCACTGAATACATTATCTTTTCCTAGTTTACCTTAGCTAAAGTTAGTGTCGTGGTCAATAGATGTTTGGACAATTAAATCAAGTGCAAGTAATAACTTTGCCAAAGAAATCCATCATCCCCAATCTTTTTATATTAGTAGTGGATGTTCTAAATAGATTGATGAAAAAATGTTAGAACAATTGGTATTATTAAAGGTACCAGTGACATCCCTTACTTATGCAACATTAGAAGTTTGCATTTTATAAATGGCTCTTTCCTTTTTATGCGACGAAGAAAGAGAATCTAATAGTTATCGAGGTCCTTTTACTTGTTTTTGAAAATATTTTAGGCTTTAAAATCCACTTTTATAAGAGTTTCATGATCTACATGAATGTGCAGTGGCCAGTCCTTTATCGCCTTGAATAACTACAAGAAAGGAAGCCTTCTACTTAACCATTCAGAGCTCTCCTTGAATGATAAAAGAATACCCAAGCAATATTGGAAGTCATTCATTGAGAAAGCTAAAAGGCATTAGCCTCGTGGAAAAGTAGATTGCTCTCCATTTAAGGTAGATTATGTTTAATCAACTTGGTCCTTTCAATGCTTTTGACCTATTTCATGTCGATGTTAAAATTGCCAAAATGAGTCGATAGAAAGATAGATATGCTAAGAAAGACTTTTCTTTGGAAAGGGAAAGAGGGGCTAAATGGCTTCCACTATCTTATTGATTGGAAAGATATATGTAAGGATAAAGAGAAAGATGAGCTAGGCATCAAAAATTTAAGGAGCACAAATTCGGCCTTACTATTTAAGTGGGCATGAAAGTTCTTGAATAGGCATAAGGAGAAGAACCCTCATTCAACCAGATTAGCCTCTAAATCCTACTATTCAAGAGGTTGTGCTATATGAGGTAAGATCAAAGTCCAAAGCTTTCCCAATTTGGAAGAATAGTTAGAAGGATAGTAAGGTCATCCCTATACCTCTCACCTAACTATTTGAGGATCTCTATGATTGTTGTATAAAGAAGTAGCCTTTTTGTCTCTTTTACATGAAATATCATAGAGCAATAAAGGAGGGTTCATCTTTATTGTCTAGTTTCTTTTGAAGAATTTGTAAAATTTCAGTGATTTCAAAGTTTTTTTCTTTTCTTTTTGGTTCTCCATCTTTGAATGGATAAGTATGGAAGCATGGTAAGGATAGTAAATTCATAGTCTATTCCTTTTATAGTTTTATTAACCATAGAGGGTTTAGGCATTCCTTTTATGTTCTAGCATGGAAAGCTTTTTTTTTTCCCTAAAAAGTAAAAAATTTTCTTTAGCATTTGCTTCTAAAGTCCTAATAAAAGAAGGTAGTTTGTAAGTTCTAAATATGTATTATGCAAAGCCAAAAAGAAGTCAACGAATTACTTGTTCATCTAATGCTCAATCTTTAGAGTTATTTTGGACTCTAGTTGGCTACCTTAGGGTGAGCATATTGCCCGCTATTCTTCAAAAATTATGGTTAGTTTGAAGAAAAGTGCTAGTTAGGATGAGAAAGAGCTAGGATTAGTTAATCACAACCTTCATATGAAATGTATTGAAGGAGAGGAGCTTAAGAATTTTCTTCAACAAAAAATCCTCACTTTATTCTATTTTATACAACATTATTGCTAGGTTTTTCTTGTAGGGCAACCTCTAATTGAAAAAATGGTTGAATTCTCATTTTAGACTTTGTAACATGTTTTCCTTCTATTCTTTGTTCTTGGCTTGTAAATACTTTCCCTTACACATATTTTCTATATTAATAAATATTGTTGTGCCATAAAAAAAAAATGGATGCACTTTTTGTTGGCCTAAAAGAAGGTGTATAGTGCAACAATGCCAAGAATAATTGCATTCTTTTTGTTTATGAAATGTATAGTGCTAGAAAAGCCAAGATTTTTAAAAATTAAAAATCAAAGTCCCACATATAATGCTCATGAATGCTCTTACATAGGCAAGCCATAATCTCCTCCTGTACTTTAGGGCCATCAGGAGATATTTGAGAATCGAGAAAAATTGGATCAACCTTGTTGGTGATTTATTGAACATGGGCCATGGCTGCTATGACCCATGGAGGAGGATGGATGGTGGTCCAGTGGGTAATCAAAAATGCTAACTCACCCTAGAAGGATTCAGGCCAGAATTCAGGTTGCCCAAAAGTTAACAGGGTGCGCCAAGCTAGCAATTATCTAGCTGAACGATAGTTACCAAGATGAGAAGAGACGATAAAGAAAAGGCTATTGCAATTTTTCCTAATCATACATGCATGGGGTCAATGAATACTAAGATGATAATTAACAGCTAATTCTATCCTCTCAGCATTACAGTTTAGTCTCCTTATTATGAAGAAGAAGAATTCAAGAACCATTAACATCATGAAGAAGTTTAGGAAGCTCCAAGTTCAAACAGAATTACTCAATAAAGCATTTCAAGTGGGCTCAATTTTTGACTCGATCAGAGTTCTCAAAAGAGTTGGAAACAAAATATAAATAAATTTTTTACTTTTAAGTTGTTGAGACATGCTTATCGATGCATGCATGCTTGCATGGCATTATCCTTCAAATGCAATGTATCCTCTCTTTACTCTTTTTTTAATAATATCCAAAGGTGCTTCAAGCTTGCAGATTATATCCCATATATATAGTTCCATTATTATATTGCAACTCCATCCAATCCGTGAAATTGGAAGTGGATGCAAGCCCAAACATAGATGGATCGACAGCATACAAAGAGAAAATACTTGATAATCTCGATCACACCGACGTGGTCGCACCCTTATTCTAAAAGTGGACATATCGGCATCAAGACGAGGATATTTTTCAAACAACAACCAAAATCCAAGGCAGGATTTCTCTATGGTCGGTCAACGCACGTAGATTAGGATGTCGCTGAATTGCCGTAATCGATTAGGATGTTGATGTGATTGGAATCAGTCATCAAAAAGGGGAGCAGATCCGCCATGTCGAATTCTGGGGGTAAATCGATGGCCCATTCGACCAAACTTCCCCCTGGGTCATTCACCACAGGACCATCCAAAAAAGATGGCACCTCCGTGCAGCTGGAAGCCATGGACGGTTGGCAGTTGGCACCCAAAGCGGCATCCCGACAGGTCTTGCCCTTCCGCTGCTGTGTCATCCGAATCATCCAAATAGCTTTCTGTCCTCGGTCACCCAAAAATACATAATTAGATTGTTTCCTTCCCATATATTTACCCTTTTGAGCCATAGTCTATCCATATTTCTTTCTAAACCTTGAAAAATATACACTTGACCCTTTGATTATAATTTAATTTATATATGCTGATTATAATCAAAACTAACTTAATTAAAACTTATTTTGGATAGTCATGTGATAGTCACGTGATCATTTTTTTTAATTAACTTTAAGATGATATTTCATTGGTTGTAATTCATCTCTGTAATTTAAGATTATCATATAAATTATTATGCTAAGATGGACATATAATAAAATTTTAAAAGATAGAATTAAGAATAAACATATAAGAGAAATGATAGGAGTGACCCTAATTGAAGATAAGATGAATGAAAATCTATTATAATGGTTTGAATATATACAACAAAGACCTTTAGATGTTCCAGTTAGAAAGAGTGATCTTTTAATAATTTATGGTAAGAATAGAGATAGAGATGGATCTAAACTAATATAAATAAAAAATAATTAAAAAAATATAACTATTTATAATTTGAATATCGACTTAGTCCTGAATGAGGTAGAGTGAAGGAAGCAGGTTCATCTAGCAGATCCCATGTAGTTGGAAAAAGGCTTAGATGAGTTGAGTTGAATTGTATATAAATTATTATGTTTGGCAATTAGACTTGATAGTTTGGATGGTAATATTTAATTCACGATAATCTAAGAATACCACATATTATAGTAATTTGATTTCTTTTTAAAAATGGATATCTGAAATTACTAAAGTCTAATAATATCAAATTATCCTGCTGATTTTTATTTAATAATATTTAATCTAATTATATCATTAATATGCACTTAATAATATTTAAATATTTAATATCGCACACATATATATATATATAATAACATAATATAATATTATATTTAATATCTAGCATAATTATACTCAACTCAATTCAACTCAACTCAACTCATCTTAGCCCTTTTTCAACTACATGGGTCGGCTACATGAATCTGCTTCCTTCACTCTACTCTATTCAGAACCAAATCGACATTCAAATTACAAATAGTTATATTTTTTTTTTTAATTATTTCTGTCTATATTAGTTTAGGTCTACCTTTACCTCTATCCTTATGATGAAATGTTAAAAGATCACTCATTTTAACTAAAGCATCTAAAGTTGTAATTAATCTAGCATTATTATAATTTATATATTTCTATAATAATATAATATTAAATTTAAAATTATTAATATTTATAAATAATTTATATTATTTTAATATTATTTTATATATACTATTAAACATATAATATATTATTATATATTTGAATATAAAATATTTTAAAATAATTTTATGAAGAATTCTTGCTTTTTTTTTTCTTTACCTAGAACATTTCATATTTTAGCTTAATTATATATATAATTAAGAGATCAAGTAAATGACAGTAGTGGAGTATAAATTAAATCATAATTAAGCGGCCAGTTATCAATTTTCTTTTAAGTTTAGCAGGAAAGTATAAATAGTACATTAACTCTTTATAATATATACATAAAGAGAATGGATGATCAATATAATTGTTATACTAATTAAGCTGGTATACTTACAGGAGCAACATCGCTTCGATTCTCATGAAGAGTGTACTCCGTCATGGCCCATCTTGTTGATACTTTGTTTGTCAGATAAAATCTTAAATTTCGCTTGTATCCAACAACGAGCTGGCCACCATCATCATATATGGGACTTCGTCCATCGATAGCTTTCCAGTAGCCGCTGCCATCGGCGGTATGCCGTTTTCCGGCCTCTCGGCCGCCTAATCTCCTCCTGTCATCAGTGCAGTAATACGAGCCATTCTCGTTGATGTCTACAAGCCATTAATAAGCTCGTTTAAGATGAAGAGGAGAGACGTTACTGGCATTAATTATATATATCAACAGTACGTAGTGGATATGAGAGAAATTAAGTACTGGGAAGAAGGTCGGGCCGCGCGCTGTAGGGGTCGGTGCTTTCGTTGATGCATCCGAGGGAGGAATGCGGGTGGCCGAGGTCGTAGCTGCGGAGGTAGTGGCCCACTATTACTTGATCGCTTGGCTTAAAGCACATACCCAGGGGAAGTGCCTCCATCTTTTGATCTTTTCCTGAGTTCTTGACGTCGTCTGAGGAATTAAGTTTGGTGCTGATGATCGGTGGAATTTGGTGGCTGGAGTGGATAGGATATCGTTTTAAAATGGCCTGGATATCCCGATTCCCTATCGTGGAAATCAACAACAAACGAATAAAGAATTTCAAGCTGTCGTTTTCTTCTCGTTCTGCCATGTTTCTTCGGGAACGCTGATCGAAGTCCTTGAACTTTCAATTATTATAATAATGTAGTAGTTCCAATTCTTGAGGTTCCTGATGGAATAGCTGGTCTGGTACTGTAATTAATGAGAGGTCATCAGGAATGTGAGATTCTTCTTAGAAGGCTAATCTAAGACGTATGATGATAACAACACAATAACAATTAAGTTTGAGAGAATTAAAATAATTTCTCAACGAAAATTTGAAGATCAAACGTATATTTTAGCCGACAGTCATCAATAGGAAAATTTCTATTTGCACTGCTTCAATTGATCAGTACACCCTTTAATTAAAAAAAAAAAAACAAACTATTCTTAGCACCTTCCATCTTCTTCTTCCTTCCTTCCCAGACACCGGCGCCTCCCTTTCCTCCCTCATTTCTAGCACCGCCTCCCACCCCTCCTCCTAGCCTCCATTTCCTTCCTTTTCCTCCCCGGCATCCCTCTTCCTTTTTTTTCCTCTCTAGCATCTCTCCTCATCTCTCTCCTTTGGCCTCGGTTTCCTTCCCACTTTCTAGTCGGGGGTGCCAAGAAGAGGGAAAGATGGTGCCGAAAGGGTGCCGAAGTCGAGGAGTGTAGAGAAGATCGAGACCAAGGAAGAGGGGTGGGTGAGGGAAGGTGCCGAGAACGGAAGGAGAGAAGATGAAGGCGGGGAGAGGAGTGGGGGACAGTGCCAGAGAGTAGAAAGAAGAGGAGAGCGTTGCCAGAGAAGGAAAAGGGAGGGAGAGCATACGGGGTTGCTAAGGATAGTTTAGATTTTTTTTTTAAATAACTAGGAGGGATGTACTGAATAATTGAAGGGTCTGCTTCAGCCCGAAGACGACCAGAGCTACCAAGGAAGCTATTGTTCAGTCTCTGGGTATCCCTTCTCAGACTGATCGTTTATTGTATTTGGGGATCCCCATGACTGGTAAACATCCCCGTTGTGTTGACTTCCTTGACCTAGAGAAGAGGGTCCGTCAGCGCATTGAGGGGTGGCAGGTTACATGATTATCTATGATGGCCAGGGTCACTATCATCCGTTCAGTGCTCTCCTCTTTTCCTATGTATCTTCTTTCCAATGCTGCCATCCCGATTTCTTGTCTCAGGAGGATTGAGAAATGCTTTAGGGACTTTCTCTGGGCCTCTATGTAGGATGGGCACGGTATTCACCTTATATCTGATAGAGATATAGACTAAAAGATATGCTTTATGTTATGTCTTTACATTTTTAATGAGAATTCATTTTGAGCAATGTGTGACATTTACTATATATGTGCATGTGTCTAGTATTTACAAAGAGTATTTGATTTAGTGTGTAGAGTATGGCTTACACACAGAAGACTAGATCACCAGTTCTTTTGGAATACAAGTTTATTGTTCACAGTTTTAGATGGAATTGGACACACCATCAGTAGAACTGTAGCACAAATTTTTAGTAGGTCTGTCTTGACTACGGGGAATGGTTTATTCTAACTATTTGTGCTAGTACACTTTGTGTGTATTGAACAGGACCCAGTTGAGTTGATTATTTTATACTGACTTTATAAAATAATTTAGAACTCATGAATATTATGATTACTTATGCTCTTAATCTGAATTCTATTTCTAGACACGTGTATGTAGTGATTATTGCTTTGATTACACATAGAGTGAGATTCTATATGAGTCAATAACTCAGTGGGTTGGGCAATAACATTATATATGGTGAATATTAATAGTTGAAGGAATCCACGTCCTGTTAATTTGGATTGATGATATCCCCTTGAGAAAGCTTATAAGTTTGATCGTATCAAATCTTGCAAGTGGATTTTGAATCCGATACATCAAATAAGTTAAGTGGATAAGTCTCAAGGATAATAACAGCCAATTAAATTATATTGTCAGTATTTAAATTTAATTGGTGGATATCTGTAATCTTAACATGGGGAGATAATAAGTATTTAATATTAAGGCTCGAAAATATAAATTCGAATGTGATTAGGAGTACAATTGTAATTCTTTAGTGGAATGAATTATAATTTACGTAATTGAATCCTAACCCGGGATAGGATTAGGAGATTTAATTACGTGGGAAGTCCTTTTCATATTTGCCTATTTGGTCCCTGTTGTAGCCCTATAAATACCCTCTCAATTGGTTGCTAGGGTTGACGTTTTTTGAGAGAAAAGAAAAACAAGAAACCCTAGGTCAGCCGAGAGAGATCCCACCATCTTGTGAGAGAAGAAGGTATTTCGGGAATACGGCGGAAGACTAAAAGGTTGAGGTCGAGCAATCAAATCGAAGTGTTCCAGCGTTCAAGTCTGAAGGTATAATCTTATACTCATAGATTAGAATGGTAAAAGATTTTTGTATTACTCATATACGCTATAGCCGTGATCTTGGGGGTATTCCGCGCTCCCCAACAATATCATGGGAGAGGGTCTGTATGCCGATACATGAAGAAGGTCTTGGTATTCAGTCCCTGATTGTCAGAAGGGAGGCCCTTTTAGCCAGGCATGCTTCACGATTCATTCTAGAGCCACAGTGTTTATGGAGCTCCTTTATGCGGGCCAGATATGGTGACTGGCCTTCCTCGCTGCATATCTAGCCACATCATCAGTATTCTTCCTTTTTGAAGGAGGTGACTCGGTATGGTAGCTCTATTCTAGCTAACACTTGGATGATTGGAGATGGATCTTCTATTGACGTTATTCAGGACACCTGGCTTTCGACATCCCCCTCTCTCGATGGCCCTCTTTCTTTAGTCTTGACATCCCTTGTGGCATGAGAGTCAGGGACTTGATTTATTCTGACCCTCCCTCCTAGATAACCTTGCTGGTGTCCAGTCTTTTTGGTGAGGAGCTTTCTCGTTGGATTCTATCTATTCCGATCATCCCCGGTATTTCTTCTGATGTCAGGCTCTGGCGGAGATCTACTCTTTCTAGGGCCCCACTAAGGATCTTGTGAAGATCTTCAGGCCTGAGGCCCAGGGGTCACGGGATGCTTTGTGGATTTGGAAGCTTCCTATTCTCCCCAAGGTCCAGCTCTTCATCTGAAAGCTTATATGGGACTGCCTCCCCACTTGTGTAGCGCTTGCTCGGAGAGGTTGGCCTATCCAACCCTGCTGCCCGTTGTGTGGTATGGAGGCGGAGTCTACTGATCATGTCATATTCTCCTATCCTCGTGTGAGACGGATCTGGTTGGCAGTTGGTTATCATTGTAGTGAGGATCATATGCACTCCCGATGCTCTTCTTTCTTAGATGACCTCCGGTCGGCCTCTCAGTTCAGAAGTGCTCTTTGGGCTTCTACGGCTTACCAGATCTGGTTATCTAGGAACCAGGCTATCTTTTCTGATGACAGTATATCTTTCCAGAGGATCATGGGGAAAATCAGATCCCTGACGACGGATTGTGCTCGGGGCTTCTATAAAGGTGGTTCTGACTTCTCTGGCTTTTGGGGTTTCCCTGCTGCTTTGGCAGCGAACTGGCACACGGTTTTCATTTCTTGGGTGCCCCCTTTCCACGGTATGTCAAAATCAACTTTGACGGAAGCGTCCGAGGTAGACTTGCTGGTTCCGGCTTCGTCATACGTGGGCCTGAGGGTGATCTGCTGGCGGCTGGTGGTTTTGGTAGCCTGGATTCCTCTATCCCTATATCTAAGCTCTATGCTGCTTGGGTGGGTCTCTCCTATGCGGTTCGGATCCTCCATACTTATAACCTGATTATAGAAGATGACTCTATGACTATTATTGGGTGGATGCGGAAGGATAGTGGTATCCAAGCCCCTACCAATCCGCTATTACATGATATATGAAAGATTTTGAGGGAGGCCCAGGGAGCCCAAATTCGCCATATCTATCGAGAAGCAAACTCGGCGGCCGACTCGGTGGCTGCTTCTGTGGCTCATCATTCAGGTTTTTGGAGTTGGAGGCAGGGTGATCCCTGTCCTTTGTTTCTTCAGCAGATTTTGTATTATGATATTTATGGGTTAACTCGTACGTATCTTGTATGATCATCCGTTTGTAATCAAAAAAAAAAAAAAAAAAATTGAAGGGGTGCAGATAGAAATTCCCCATATATAAATAATGTAGGAGGCCGTTCGCTTTAGTTTAACAAAGACGTCTTCCTTTTCCTTTTATTTATGGGAATGAAACGTTACCGTCTGGACTCTCACACCCAAGCGCGCACACGCACGACGAATATTAGAGCTTGACCAGGAGGAGGCAAGGAAAATCCACCGCTACCTAAGTAGACGCCAAGGGGGAGCGCAGGCCCCTCCCTTGTCCCAAGCGCGGGGCACATGTGGGCACGATACCGCGGGACATGAGCTTCGCAATCCTCGACATTTCCCACTCCTGTTGGTAGAATAATATCCCTCGCTGCTTGACCTTTTGACCATGTAATCAGATTAATTAGAACTTAATAAAGAATTTAACGTGAACTCCGGGTTAAGCTTGGAATGGGATTACGTCTTTTTTAACATCTAATCCAAAACATCTTGATTAAGATGGATGGCTTGCATTTGGGAAACATGATCAAATCCTATATCTTTTATGTCTTCCTTCTGTACGTGCATCATTCAAATGATCACTTTGAGCGCTGGCTGATGCTAAAGAACCTAGCCGACAGATAGACAGGTTGATCAATCATCAGCTTAATTATGAAAAAGAAAATGCAAATAAAATCAGATAATTGATTTAAAGGTTAACTAGCTAGAATGCATGTGAAAAGAATAATTTTATTTATAAAAGCTACAGATAATAGTCTCATCATAATCTTGATCGATTATAATGAAACTAGTTTAAAAATCATAAACAACTAACCAAACCTTGAGAGGACGACTGAAAAGCTAGTGGTCATGAGTTTTACTGGACTTGACCAGACAAGCCTCTTGTGGAAAATAAACTAAAAGTTGAATAATGGAAAGAAATCTAACTAGGATGACTCTTTATAGAATGTAGGTTCAAAAAGAGACAATGTTTGATTTAATTATTCACAGGTGTGTTGTTGAAGAAGAGTTGTGTTGTCAGTACTGCTTCTCTTTCTCTTGTCTCAAACTACTCATTTATGGAGATCATCAATCAAGTTTATATACTTAGATACATATCAATCTTACTCCTCTCTCTTTCGACATCATAAAGAATAAATAATACGAAGAATGCATTTTGAGAGTAGAAGAATGCTAATATTAAGATGATAATCAGTAAATCATGATGCCATAAAAACTCATGCCAAAAATTATACATAGATATAAACATTAATAAAAAAATACATATTAAAGTGTCAAAAATATATAGTATTACTTTTTGCTTGATCATGAGTTAACCTTAACTCATGCTATTGAACACGCGTGCCTTCAATCAATATGCCAAGCAATGATCATTAGTGTCACACCCTAGACCCAATATTGGATATAGGGGTAGCAACCCGCCGCATGCTTGGCATGCAAGGCGTCCTGAAATATAACACTTAATATAAGGAGGGGTAATAACTATATATCATCCAAATTCAAAGTGTTCTTAATACAAACCATAATCATATGTTTTAGGCTACATGCCAAAATACATAATTTAATGGGGTTACGATAAAGTATCGGATCTAAGTTACTCTGATAGTTACTCCAACTACCCCATTTTCCCATCTTCAGTTATGTGGCTCTGAAAAACATTGTGAGATTTAAATGAGCTCACACTCAATAAGTAAGCCAACTATAATATAATGTAATTACTTCAAGCTTTTATCAACTCAATTTTTCATAATAAACATCGGTCAAGCTTCCATATTTCAAATACATTTTACCATGTTATCAAAACATGCATCATATGCTCAAAATAATTTTTGGAAGCAAATGCTATATAGCATTTCAAGAATATATAATTTTAGAATAAAACCACTGTACTACAGTAAATAGCATGTAAAAATTTATTTTTATACCAATGTCCCACGGCCACACACTATGTCCTCATAAATAGAACACCCCCCTCGGGTGTAACACCCCCTCGGATGTATCCTCCATAAATATCCCCTAGGAGTCAGGGTCTTGGAATCAGCGTCATAAACTCACATCATATCATATCCTGCTACAGCATACCCTAAGAGTGTGCGTCCTCCACATATTTTTCCTATGAGGTGGGTCCCGATGTCATGTGGCATAATATTGCCATATCCTGTCATAGCACACCTCATGAGTGTATGTTCTTCATATATTTCCCTTATGAAGTTGGGTCCTGGTGTCAAGTGAGTCATGCAATATCACATCATATCATATCATAGCGGACCATGGTGGGACATATTATCATATACACAAAGTATCATTTTCATGTCATATTTGCCAAATAGCATGTATCGTTGCAAAAATGCAATCCATATACTTTTCATAATTATAGTGATTTAAACATGTCAAATATACATGTATATTTATAAAACCTTTAGCAATTTCAAAGATTATGCCAATTGATCAGTTGTCCGCATAGATACTAAATTATTTATAAAATATAATAAATAATAAACTAATCATAGTAAATACTCACTTGTAAATAAGAGTATCAATCCATTTCTTCATTTTTCAAATAATGCAATATATATCAATATAGCATTTAAATACATTATTTTTATATTTTAATAATTTATAAAAATTATGATAAATGGCTTACTTACCTCCTGGCGCTAACCCAAAAATGTAATTCGGCTATTTAAGCACCTGGGTACCTACAGCATCAATTTCTCAATTTTTAATCTTCAAAATTAGTATGTCAAAATAGCTTTTAAACTTTACCCAGTTTAATCCCGGGGTCAACTTGAGGCTTGAATATCTCCCAATATAAGCCTAAACGGGGAAATAAAAATATCCCAAAAAACTAGGATCGATACTGATCCAAACCATATTTTTATTTCTCCATTCCCGACCCAATATAGGGTCTAAAATGTAGCCCAAAAATGGCTCAGAATCGGCCCAACAGGGCCCAAACAGAAACGGCCCAGACGGCCCATTGATCCTTTCTTCCTCCCCCTACTCCCCTGTTTCACCCGAAACAGGGGAAACTTGTGCCGGCGGCCAGGGCTGCCACCGGCCTCTCCCTGGGGTGGCCCGGTCGCCGACGATCGGCCTGGAGCCAGCCGTTGCCGTGGCCGAGCTCCCCCCCTCTCTCTCTCCTTCTATCTCTCTCTTTCTCTCTTTCTCTCTTTCGTTTACCCGCGGCATGAATCGTGCCGGTGGCATGGCCGGCCACCACGGTCGACCGGACCTTCATCGGACGCACGCCCTGCACCGGTGGAGGCCACCAGCTGCTGCCCAGGCCCGGCGAGCTGGCAGGCACTCCGCCGGGCCTGAACCAAGCCGCGGACCGGCTTGGTTCCGTAAGAAGGGAGGGCCGCCCAGTGGCCCTCTAATGCTCTACTCCGGCCACCTCGAGCGGCCGGACATTCCTCCCCTCTCTCCCCTCCGGCTGCCTCGAGCGACCGGGCACAATAATAGGAGGACCCGCTCCTCCTGTTCTCCCTCTCTGCCTCTCTCTGTGAATTAATGGAAGGGGGCTTACCAGAGCTTGGATGGCAGCAATGGGTGGAGGGAGAAGACTCCTCTCTCCCTCCCCATTTATCCTGGCAAGAAGCAGGGGTGGAGAAGGAAGAGGCGGCACGCCGCCGCCATCGTACCGTGCCTTCCTTTTCCTCCCTCTTTTCCATCCATTTTTCATGTGGGGAGGATTACATTCTCCCCTCCTTAAAAAAATTTTAGCCTCGAAATTGATGCACATTTAGAATTCAAAGTTTGATCATAGGATTATTCATCCTTTTATTCACATATACTAAGATACAAACAAATGAGAATATTTCTTTTTCATTTTCTCGTCAAGCTCCCAAGTAGCTTCCCTCTCAGAATGGTTATTCCATTGAACCTTGACATAGGGGATACTACGCCATCTTAGAACCTAATCCTTGTGGTCCACAATACGCACAGGATGCTTTTCATATATTAGATCATTCCTTAACTGTATGGGCTCAAACTGTATCACATGGCTGGGGTCTGAAATGCACTTTCTCAATTAGATACATAAAATACATTGTGTACCCCAAAGAGTGCCGGAGGTAATGCCAGGCTATAAGCTACCTCTCCTACTTTACTTAGAATCTCAATGGCCCAATGTATCGTGGACTTAGCTTACCTCTAATCCCAAATCTCATCACATTTTTGGTTGGTGATATCTTTAGGAAGACATGATCTCCAACCTGAAATTTTAGCTCCATTCTTCTCACATCAACATAGCTCTTCTGTCGGCTCTGAGCTGTGCAGAGTCATTCCTTGATCAACTACACCTTCTCTACTGTCTGTTGAATTAGTTCAGGGCCCAACAATTTTCTCTCCCCCACATCATCCCAACATAAGGGAGATCTGCATTTTCTATCATACAGAGCATCGAATGGAGCCATCTAAATACCGGCTTGGTAACTATTATTATAAGCAAATTCTACTAAAGACAAGTGGTTATTCCAAGCACCACCCAAGTCCATTACACAGGCTCGTAACATGTCCTCCAGGATCTATATGGTCCTCTCAGACTGCCCATCTATCTGGGGATGAAAGGATGTGCTGAAGTTTAGTTTGGTCTCCGAGCTCTATAAAGACTCTTTCAGAATTGGGACACAAACCTAGTATCCCGATCTGATACAATATATATGGGAATACCATGAAGCCTCATAATTTTCTCAATATACATGTTAGCCAATCTCTCACTGGAGATCCCAACCTTAAATGGCAAGAAATGGGCTGACTTTGTCAATCTATCTACAATGACCCATACTGCATCATTGCTCCTGGGGGTCTTAGGCAGTCCAGTCACAAAATCCATAGTGATTTTCTCTCATTTCCACTGTGGAATCATCAAAGACTGAAGGGGTCCCGCAGGCCTTTGATGCTCAGCCTTCACTTGCTGACATACTAAACATTTGGACACATGCTGAGCAATCTCACTTTTCATTCCCTTCCACCAAAAGTTTTCTTTTAGGTCTTTGTACATCTTGGTGCCTCCTGGGTCCACTGTATAGGGAGAGTAGTGAGCATCCCTTAAAATTTCTGCTCTTAGTTCCCCCACATTTGGCACACAGAGCCTGTCGTCAAATCTCATGGATCCATCCTTCATTATAACAAATTCATTTTGAACCCCTGACTTCACAGCTTCTTTAATCTTTTGCAGGTCCAAGTCTTCTTTCTGGAAGGACTTGATCCTATCTAACAAAGTTGGTTGGAGTACAAGTGCTGCTACAAGCCTATTGGACCGTTGTACTCGCAATTCAACCTCCAACTTCTCAAGGTCCCTCTGGATGTGAGGTTGAGAAGTGATCATAGAAGCTAATTCCGAGGAGGACTTCCTGCTCAAGGCATCAGCTACCACATTGGCCTTTCATGGATGATAGTGTAGGTTCAGGTCATAATCCTTTAGTAGCTCCATCCACCTCCTCTGCCTCAAGTTTTACTCCTTCTGAGTGAAGATGTATTTCAGACTTTTATGGTCTGTATATACATCACATGCTTTGCCAAATCTTTAAGGCAAAAATCACGGCGGCCAACTCCAAGTCATGGGAAGGATAATTTTGCTCGTATGGCTTTAACTGTCTGGAGGCATAAGCTATCATCTTCTCATTTTGCATCAGAACATATTCTAATCCCTTCCGAGAAGCATCTGTATATAGGGTGAATCCTCCAGATCCTGATAGAAGGGTAAGGACGGGGGCTGATACTAGGCGTTGCTTCAGCTTATGAAAACTTCTCTTACACTCCTCAGTCTAGTCAAACTTTGCTTGCTTTTGAGTCAAGCGAGTTAGGGGTAGAGCAATGCAAGAGAAGCCTCCATGAATCTGCGATATTATCTAGCCAGTCCCACGAAGCTTCTTACTTCGGATACATTGGAAGGCCGACTCTACTTTACAACTGCCTCAATCTTCTTCGGGTCCACAGATATGCCATCTCCAGATATTATATGACCCAAGAATAATACTAGGCTCAACCAGAAGTCACACTTCTGCAACTTGGCACAAAGCTTCTTTTCTCGAAGAGTTTGCAGAACAATCCTTAGGTGGTCCACATGCTCCTTCTGGCTTTTAGAATACACCAGGATGTCATCAATGAACACCACCACAAACTGGTCCAAGTATGGCTTAAAGATTATGTTCATCAAGTTCATGAATGTTGCCGGGGCATTAGTCAACCCAAACAGCATCACCAAGAACTTGTAGTGGCCATACCTAGTTCTGAATGCTGTCTTAGGCACATCCCCAGCCTTGACCTTGAGTTGATGGTATCCTGACTGAAGATCAATCTTTGAGAATACCAAAGCTCTTTGGAGTTGATCAAATAGATCATCAATCCTTGGCAATGGATACTTATTCCGCACTGTTACCTTATTGATTTCTTGGTAATCAATGCAGAGCCGAAGACTTCCATCTTTCTTTTTGACAAATAATACTGGAGCACCCCAAGGAGAAACACTAGGTCTAATAAATCTTCGGTCCAGGAGCTCCTGCAATTGGCCCTCAGCTCTTTTAGCTCAGCTAGGGCCATGCGATAAGGGGCCTTGAATATAGGTCCAGTGCCAGGGACCCAATCACTGGTGGACTCAACTTCCCGGTCTGGACGCATTCGGTCAAATCATCCGAGAAGACGTTAGAAAACTCCATAGCCACTAGAATATTCTCCAACTTGACCTCTTCCTGCTGAAGGTCTTTGACCATAGCAAGAAACCCTTGGCCACCTTTCTTCAAATATTTGGCAGCCTGTAGTGCTGATACAAACACTGAGGCCAGGTGCTCCTGACTTCCAGTAAAACTGAATTCAGGTTGATTAGGAATTTTGAAGATTACCATTTTCCTGAAATAGTCTACTGAAGCATGATAGGATGCCAACTAGTCCATCCCAAGAATAATATCAAAGGATTTCAGTGGGAGGATGATAAATGCATAAATAATTATCATTAAACCTATTAATTAATAATTTAATGTACCTATTATTATTTAATATTTTAATATTTTATATAATATTTTAAATAAAACCTTATCAATTTAAAGAGCTCGATTTTAGGGATTTAATGACGCAAACGACACTCAAATCGGATTTAAGATGAGCCCGGAATTGATTTTATATTGATTTATTTGTTTTAGCACGGATTTTAAAGTGAAGTCGGCAAACCAAGTGCCGACTTCATCGTTTTCTCAGCCCAATTCCCTGTTTCTGCATGATTCTTCTCCGATTCCAATCTTATCTTTTTCTCCACCAATTAAGAAATAGATTAGATTGAAAGTTATCAAATTGAATGAATTAAATTCCTCTAGAAGGAATTTAAATTTTATTGATGATTTATCCAGATTTTCTTCGTTATTTTGGTTGCTTTCGCATCCTCTATTTTGGGCAATGCCGCGTCTTCGCCGCATCTTCACCGCATCCGGGCCTCTACAAATAGCAGCAAAGGAGGGAGAGCAAGGAAGGCAGCCATCCGTCTAGCAATCTACATCTGTTCCGTGGCTTGGGAGAGCTTCTGTTCCAAGGCGTCCGTTCATGGAGTCCTATGTTCCGTGAAGTCCTCTGTTTGTATGAAATTCCGTTCTAACCTTGGAGACCCGTTCTAGCCATGGAGACCGATCTGTTCCAGACGCGACGCCGTTCCGTGGCTTTGGAGGAGTTTCGCTGCCCTGTTTCCAACATCCGTGGAGGCTGATCTGTTCGCGATTCAAGAGGCGCATTTAAAGGAGGAATAAAGACTTTGGTGTAGAGAGAATTTATTGCTTTCTTATTGCCTTCTTAATGTCATGACTTTTTAATTTATATGAAATAAAGTTTTTATTCATGTTTAATTGTTATTAAATTATATTTTAGTAAAAATAATTTTAGACTAATCTATACTTAAAAGGGACGGGCCGTGATCTACGGGTACGGGCCGTGCTCTTATAAGATAGACCATATCTTGATTATTTTGCACTAATAATTATCTGTTTAGTTAAATTTATAAATTTATTTCAAGATAATCGCTAAAGTCCCTGTGGAATCGATCCCTTACTCTCGCTATTCTAATAATGAAATTAAGGTATTTTAATCGATGCGCTACGACACGCATCAAATTTTTGGCGCCGTTGCCGGGGACTTAAGTATATTATTTTAAAAAAAATTTAAAAATTTAAAAATATAAAAAAAATTAGATTAATTTTCTCTTAATTTTTGAATAGTTATTGTGTCTTTATTTTATTTCTTTAATTGTTAGAATTGCATATTTTCTTTTTAACATTAAAAAAAATTATTACTTTCCTTTTTGCCACAAATCTAATTTTAACCTAGTCAAATTTTCATTTTAATTAACTTACCTTAAAAAAAACTGAAAGAAAACCCTAAGACACCTTCCATAAAATATAATTAATTTAAGGAAACAAAATAAAAAAATTTAAAAAAATAATAAAAATAAAATATATAAATAAAATAATTATTTTTATACTGTAGATTGACTTAAGTGGATTTATTTTCTACAAAACTCAAAATCCTTCCATTGACATCTCATAATTTATTAGGAAATTAGAAACCTAATCACAAAAATCTTAAAAAAATAAATAAATAATTAGATTAATTTTGTTTGATAATTTCAAGAGTTGGACATCTGTTTGTTGTATAGCATTATCATAATTAATTTTAAGGGCACAAACCCCTAATCAAGATAAGGTGGGGATTTCATCACCCTTTCTTAGCCCACAAACCATATCCTTCATCTTGCATTAACCCAAACCTTTAACTCTAAAATTAATTAGACATCAGCCCCTAAGGAACTCGAGCTTAATAGGACAAGTCACCCAAAAGAGTTGGACTGGGTCGAGATTGACTGCTTAACTGGTGTCTAGAAAAGGAAAGGAAAGTGGTACTTAATTGGTTCCGTTCACTTACCTGTAAGGAACGGGGGGACCCCCACTGACCTTATCCTCAACTGGCTAGTTAATCAGCTAATTTTTGACTTGGAGGGCTCCAAGGCGGTCTTCGAAGTTAGGAGCTGTCTAGATCTAGGGTAAACCTAGAATAGAGAGTCTAATCTTTGCTAACTTGATTGCTAAGAATTATTAAACCCTAATTAATTTATTCATTCCTCGTAGTTCTAGGAATTTTTAGGGTATTTTCTTTAGAATTTTCCTCTTTTTCTTCTATTAAATAAATAATAATAATAATAATAATAAAACGGTTTGCTTTAGAATCATTGGTAGGGTGTATGCTTGGTCGCCAATCGTTACAACCCAACCTTATACCCTTAGATCCTGAGATAGAAAGAACTATTAGAGCAAACATACTCAGAATTATGGATCCTAATAACGAAAATAATCAACCACGGCAGTTAAAAGAGTATTTTACTCCTTCAAGGTATACCTACTCTCCCTGCATTCAAGTGCCTCCAGTAGAGGCTGTCCAATACGAAATTAAGTCAAGTGTAATCCAAATGTTACCATCTTTCTATGGACTTACAAATGAGGATCCCTACAAACACTTAGATGAATTCTTAGAAATTTGCTCAACTGTCAAGATTCAAAATTTCTCCGATGATGCACTTAGGCTTAAGTTATTCCCTTTTTCCCTAAAAGATAAAGCCAAGTATTGGTTAAATTCATTAGACACTGTTATAATTTCAACTTGGGATCATCTTCAGAAGAATTTCTTAAGAAATATTTTCCTATAGGAAAAATGAATCAAATTAGAAAAGCCATAACAAGTTTTTCCCAGACAGATGGAGAAATGTTCCATGAGACATGGGAGAGATTCAAAGAACTGATTAGAAAATGTCCACATCATGCTATACCCAAATGGCAACTGGTTCAGTGTTTTTATGATGGATTATCAGAAAAGCATAGGCAAATGGTTGATGCTTCATGTGGTGGGACATTTATGTTAAAAAATGAACATGAAGCTTGGCAACTCTTTGAGACATTGAGTGAGAATTCATTACATCATATGTCAGTTGCTCGTCGAGACCCTCCGTAGAACCTAAAAGAGGTGGAATATATGAAATAGGTCATTCTACAGATATCTATACTAAGGTAGATGAATTATCCCATAAACTTGATCGGATTCTACAAGTTGGAAACATATCTTCCCCATCTACTCAATTACATGAGGTCTGCATAATTTGTTCGAGTCCAACCCATTCTATAGGTGAATGTCCAGCTGCATACCAATTTCCTGAACTTGTTCAAGAGCAAGCCCACCAAGCCCAAACCCGATTAGCTCCTAGAATAGGAAATGATCCATTTTCAAATACTTACAATCCTGGCTAGCGAAATCATCCAAATTTTTCCTGGAAACCTCAACCTGTAGCCAATTCATCGATCAGACCTAATTACCAAGAAACCAATTTTAGAAACATGCCATATTCACAATATCCAAACATCCCACAACCTCCACCGAATAATCAGCCTACTTTTGAAGACAAAGTATTACAAGCATTGAAAGGGCTAGAAATGAATACTCAAATCCTTCACTCCCACACACAATCTATTGCAAAACTAGAAACTCAGATAGGTCAATTAGCCACAGCATTCAGTAGAAGGGAGGAGGGTAAGTTACCTAGTCAGCCTATCGATAACCCGAAAGGACAATTCATGGCTGAAGGTTCCAATAGTCCTGACAAATTTCTAGAACATGCTAAATCAGTCATGACTCTCAGAAGTGGAAAAACATTAAACCCACCTGAACCAACCCAGAAATTAGAAGTGGCTAAACCAGAAGAGAGAAGAAATGAAAAAGAAAAGGAATTCAATGATCAAGCAATCATACATAAAGCCCCATTCCCTAGTGCTTTAGAATCTCCTTTGCCTTCAGATAAGAAGAATATAAAAATGAATGAGATGCTTGAGTTATTTAAGCAAGTCCAAATAAACTTACCTCTTCTCGATGCTATCAAGCAAGTTCGGCTTATGCCAAATTTTTGAAGGATCTATGTACACAAAAATGGAAAGCCAAGACACAAATACTAAAAAAGATACATTTGACTGAGCAAGTTAGCTCAGTTGTTCAGCAAATAACCCCACCCAAACTAAAAGATCCTGGTACCCCGATTATATCATGTGTTATAGGAAACTTCACAATCAAGAAAGCATTATTAGATTTGGGTGCGAGTGTAAACCTTCTCCCAAGTTCAGTATATGAATTATTCGGATTTGGAGAGTTGAAACCCACGACAGTAACACTACAATTGGCAGATAGATCAGTCAAAGAACCTCGTGGAATATTGGAAGATGTATTAGTAAAGGTGGATGAATTCTATTTTCCTATCGACTTCCTTGTGTTAGATATGGAATCTAGCAGTAATCCTAACCAAATTCCCATCATCCTTGGAAGACCTTTTCTAGCTACCGCTAATGCATGTATAAATTGTAGAACAGGTGTGATGGATGTATCTTTTGGAAACAAGAAGATGAGATTAAATATTTTTAATGCTTCCCAAGGACCACCTGTGTATGATTTAAATGAAGTAAACATGATAGAGGAAGTAGTAGATAAGAAATTCCAAAGTTTGATTGATTCGGATCCTTTACAAACATGTCTTACACATTTTGGAATAGATGACTTTGATATTGATGAGTATACCAAAGAGATAAACATGTTATTAGAACCACCTAAGTTCGACACCATCCCGCCTTGGACTATAAAATATGAACCACTTCCAACTAAACCAAGTCCTTTAATACCATCCTTGGAAGAACCACCCCAACTAGAATTGAAACCTCTTCCAGATGACTTAAAATATTCATTCCTTGGACCCAATGACACCCTTCCAGTAATCATTGCATCTACCCTAACCTCTGAGCAAGAAGATAAATTGGTAGATGTACTTAAAGAACATAAAGAGGCAATTGGATGGACAATAGCTGATCTTAAGGGAATTGACCCTTCCGTTTGCATGCACCACATTCATAGTGAAATTGAAGCCAAACCACATAGAGACATGCAACGAAGGCTAAATCCAAACATGAGGGATGTTGTTAAGAAAGAAGTAGTAAAATGGCTTGATGCTGGTATTATTTATCCAATTTCAGATAGCCAATGGGTCAGTCCAATCCAAGTAGTACCTAAAAAATCAGGTATTACCGTGATTAAAAATGAAAAGGGCGAATCAATTCCTACTCGCACATCAACTAGTTGGAGAGTGTGTATAGATTATCGAAAGTTGAATGCCGTGACTAGGAAAGACCACTTTCCTTTGCCTTTTATCGATCAAATTCTAGAACGGCTAGCGGGACAAAGTTTCTTTTGTTTCTTAGATGGATATTCAGGATACAATCAAGTCCCAGTATTTCCTGCAGATCAAGAAAAGACCACCTTCACTTGTCCCTTTGGAACATTTGCCTTTAGACGCATGCCGTTTGGTCTTTGTAATGCACCAGCCACGTTTCAACGATGTATGTTGGCCATATTTTCTGATATGATTGGTCAATTTTTGAAAGTATTTATGGATGATTTTTCAGTCTTTGGTGCATCATTTGATAGCTGCCTCGAGAACTTGACTAAGGTACTGAAACGATGTATGGAAATGAATTTAGTCCTAAGTTGGGAGAAGAGCCATTTTATGGTTCGTGAGGGAATTGTGCTCGGACACATTGTTTCAGAGAGAGGTATTGAGGTTGATAAAGCCAAGGTTGAATTGATCTCAAATCTACACCCCCAACCTCAGTTAAACAAGTACGATCTTTCCTTGGTCATGCTGGTTTTTATAGACGCTTCATCAAAGATTTCAGTAAAATTTCTCGACCATTGTGTAATTTGTTGACCAAGGATAGTTCTTTTAATTTTGATAAAGATTGTCTAACAGCCTATAACATCCTTCGAACTGCTTTGACCACTGCACCAATTATCAAGCCCCCAGATTGGACCATACCTTTCGAAATCATGTGTGATGCTTCTGATTATGCTGTAGGGGCAGTTCTAGGACAGAAACTCAATCGAGAACCCCATGTAATTTATTATGCTAGCAAAACTCTTTCAGATGCACAAATGAACTATACTACCACTGAAAAAGAATTACTAGCAGTTGTGTTTGCCCTAGAAAGTTTAGATCATATCTGTTAGGGTCTAAGTTTTAGTTTATTCAGATCATGCAGCGTTGAGGCATCTTATATCAAAAAAGGATACAAAACCCAGACTGATTAGATGGATCCTTCTACTACAAGAATTTGATCTAGAAATCTTAGATAAGAAGGGTTCTAAAAATATGGTAGCAGATCATATCTCTAGGATCTCAGTGGAATACAATAAAGAAATAATCAGAGATAGGTTCCCTGATGAGCAATTGTTCTCAATTTCCCATAGCAGTCTTCCCTGGTTTGCCCACATTGTGAATTATTTGGCAACAGGAAAAGTACCTTCCCACTGGACAAAACAAGAAAAAGATAGATTTTTCTCACAAGTCAAATATTACTTTTGGGAAGACCCTGAATTATTTAAGTACTGTTCAGATCAGGTGATTAGGCGATGTGTCCCGAAAGTGAATTCAAAAGTATACTTAACTTCTGTCATTCTCTTGCCTGTGGAGGACATTTTAGTGGAAAGAAAACTGCAGCAAAGGTACTACAAAGTGGGTTTTATTGGCCAACTCTTTTTAAAGATGCACATGAATTTAGCCGTAATTGTCTCCAATGTCAACAAACAGGAAATATATCTCGAAAAGACATGATGCCCCTAAACCCTATCTTGGTTGTAGAAATTTTTGATGTATGGGGTATTGATTTTATGGGCCCATTTCCTTCCTCTTTTGGATTTGAATACATTCTAGTGGCAGTTGATTATGTGTCAAAATGGATTGAAGCCATGGCAACTCGAACCAATGACCATAAAGTTGTAATCAAGTTTATTCAGCATAATATCCTTAGTCGTTTTGGATGCCCAAGGGCTATAATTAGTGATGGGGGTACACATTTCACGAATAGACACTTTGAAGGATTAATGAACAAATATGGAATTACTCATAAGGTAGCTACACCTTATCATCCCCAAACTAGTGGCCAAGTTGAAATATCAAATAGAGAAATTAAAAATATCCTTGAGAAAACGGTGAGACCTGATAGGAAAGATTGGTCAGAACGTTTGGATGATGCATTATGGGCTTATCGTACTGCATTTAAAACTCCCATAGGAATGTCTCCTTACAGGCTCGTATTTGGAAAAGCCTGTCATTTACCTGTAGAATTAGAACACCGTGCATTTTGGGCCATCAAGCAATTTAATTATGATATGAAAAATGCAGTGTCAATAGAAAACTCCAATTGAATGAGTTAGAAGAGCTACGAAATGAGGCATATGAGAGCTCAAAAATTTATAAAGAATGAACCAAAGCATATCATGACAAATTTATTAGTAGAAAATTTTTTGAACCAAATCAAAAAGTATGGCTTTACAATTCAAGATTACACCTTTTCCCTGGAAAACTTCGTTCACGATGGAATGGACCTTTTATAGTAACTCAAGTATTTCCCATGGAGCTGTAGAGCTTAAAGACCCCAAGCAGGGAAATACATTCAAAGTAAATGGCCAACGTTTGAAACCATATATAGAAGAAATTAATGATGGAGAAATTGTTGAATCAATTGATCTTGTGAACCCAACATTATCATAATAAGTAGCACAGTCTGGCTGAAGACTTTAAACTTAGCGCTCTTGGGAGGCAACCCAGTTTATTAGTTATTTTTAACTTTCTTTTAGTATGTTCTTTTAGTATGACCAGAGAAGAGCAACAGAAGCAGATTGAAAGAAGATGGCAACAATGAAACTTCCAACCTTCAAATACTCTACCAGGTAGTATCTTTCCTTGAAATTAATTTTTTTTCTTCCATTAGGGACAATGGAAATTAAGTTGGGGGGAGAAAAAAAAAATAAATCCTCGAGTAAAACTATAATCAGATGTGTGTACCAAATTCTGTCTCGATTTGAAGTTAATCAAGCAGTCTATTAATGAATTAATGGTTAGATTATTTTTGAGATACTGAGGAATAAATTATTAAGAAAACCTAATAAAAGGTAGGGTTTAGCCCAGAAAAATTTTTAGAATAATTTCAGACCCTCCTGACCACTGATCTTAATAGTACAATCTACTTAATAAGGGTATGGGTGAAAATGTTATTAAAAAAAAAAAAAAAAAAAAAAAAGAAAAAAAAAAAATCTCTCTTAAAGTTAATAAATTAGGTTCTTAGCATTTTTCACTGAGTAACCGGGCCCCGTCACCTAAGAAAGTGATGTTGTTCGCGTAAAAAGGTGAGAATGTAAAAGAACCTAAGTAGAGTCAGTCCTACCTAAAGCCTTTTTGACTCGAGTAAGTAAGTCCGAGGGGTGTTTTACACCTAATGCCCTAAAACCAATTGGTTTGGGAGCCATTGGCCTAAAGCTCGCTACAAGGGTTAATTAGAAAGCAAGGGGTTAGGACATTGCACTGACTTTACACAAGGGAACCAAATTACAAAAGACATTACACCCAACCCAAATTAAGTTAGAAGACTTAATTAGAGAAGTGGAAAGTTGGTGAAGGAAGACTTCTATAAATTCTTATGGACTACACTTTATCACTAAATGGGTAAACTTAATAATCCAATGAAGTACCTCCCTTATGATCTAACCAGAAAATTTTAAGAAAGAACTGTAAGATAACTATCAATTCTTGGACTAGCTTGGTACATATTTCTAAATTTCTTATTTGCTCGAGGACGAGTAAGATTCAAGTTGGGGGAGTGATAAATGCATAAATAATTATCATTAAACCTATTAATTAATAATTTAACGTACCTATTATTATTTAATATTTTAATATTTTATATAATATTTTAGATAAAACCTTATCAATTTAAAGAGCTCGATTTTAGGGATTTAACACGCAAACGGCACTCAAATCGGATTTAAGATGAGCTCGAAATTGATTTTATTGATTTAGTTTTAGCACGGATTTTAAAGCAAGTCGGCAAACCCAGTGCCGACTTCATCGTTTTCTCAGCCTTCCCTGTTTCTGCACGATTCTTCTCCATTCAATCTAATCTTTTCCTCCATCAATTAAGGAATAGATTAGATTGGAAGTTATCAAATTGAAAAATTAAATTCCTCTAGAAGGAATTTGAATTTTATTGAGATTTATCCAGATTTCTTCGTTATTTTGGTTGCTTCCGCGTCCTCTGTTTTGGCAACTCTTCGCCGTCTTCACCTGCATCCAGGCCTCTACAAATAGCAGCAAAGGAGGGAGAGCAAGGAAGGCAGCCATCCGTGGTTCCGTGGCTTGGGAGAGCTTCTGTTCCAAGGCGTCCGTCCGTGGAGTCCTCTGTTCCGTGAAGTCCTCTGTTCATGAGAAATTCCATTCTTTCTGCCATGAAGACTGATCTATTCCAGAGCGTTCCATGGCTTTGGAGGAGTTCCGTGCCCTGTTTCCAGGAGGCTGATCTGTTCGCGAGAGGAGGAATAAAGACTTCATCCCATCTTTGGTTTGGTGTAGAGAGAATTTATTGCTTTCTTATTGCCTTCTTAATGTCATGACTTTTTAATTTATATGAAATAAAGTTTCTATTCATGTTAATTGTTATTAAATTATATTTAAGTAAAAATAATTTTAGACTGATCTATTCTTAAAAGGGACGGGCCGTGATCTACGGGTACGGGCCGTGCTCTTATAAGATAACCCATATCTTAATTATTTTGCACTAATAATTATCTATTTAGTTAAATTTATAAATTTATTTCAAGATAATCGCTAAAGTCCCTGTGGAATCGATCCCTTACTCTCGCTATTCTAATAGTGAAATTAAGGTGTTTTAATCGTTGCACTACAACACGCATCAGAGGACGATTAGATCAGCCTTCAATCTTCTATCCCCCATGTTAATCAAGCAAGATATGCATACTGAGTCTACCCTCATAACATCACCATTTGGGAAAGCAATGTGCAACTCTTGCTCTAGAGGAATGAGTGTCAAAGATTCATCCTTGATGAGATAAGTGCTAGATACAGATGAATGCGTGGCACCCGGATCTACTAAGATTTGAGCATAAGTGTTGCCTACTTTAAATATACCTGATCACAAAGTATAGTTTGTCTTAGATGTCATGAGGTTTAACATTGCTTTTATCATTCATGATCAATGCATCACATTGCATATGAATGAAATAATCTTAAAGAAATATTTAAATAATAGGAATACTTGTCACTACTGAGTTAGAAGCGGCAGCATCATGCTGTGTGAGAGCAAAGACCCTTCCCTAGGTCCTAGGCTGCTGCTGGTGGCTTCTACCCTGATTCGAAGGAGGCTGCTGATCCCTTCGAAGGGGATAGGTGGCCATCTTGTGACCCACCTGCCCACATATGAAGCAGGCACCAATCATCCTGCGGCACCTCCTGCCCGGGTGGGAGTTCCTGTATTGAGGGCAATGGGTTTTCTTACTCTTCGGTCCTGAGGGGGCCTGATAAGGACCTTTCTTCTTGGCCTGCCCTAAAGACTGGCCAGAAGAAGACCTCTTCTTCTTCCTTTGCTGCTGCTCCCACTGCTTTTGGACCACCCCCATATCTCTCTCAATCACCAGGGCCTTGTTTATCACAGCACTAAATGTGGAGAGTTCAAAAGCATTGACTGCTTGCATCAGTCTGGGCCTCAGTCCCTTGGTAAATTTGATGATCTTGGCTCTCTCAGTGGTCATTATGTCTGGAGCAAACTAAGCCAACCGAGTAAACTCGGCTTCATACTGCACCAGAGAGGGATTTCCTTGCTCCAGTTTGACAAACTCAGACTGCATATGTCTCTGCACACTATTGGGAAAGTATTTGTCATAGAAGACTTCCTTAAACTATCCCCAGAAAATAGCTCGTCCGTCCACTCGTTGCTCCACAAGTAGCCACCAATCAATGCCTCCCCTTGAAGGAGGTACGTAGCGAATCTAATTCGCTCCTCCTCTTGGCTACCATGAGCTGCAAAGGCTTTCTCTATCTTTCTCATCCATTTTTCAGCATCGGCAGGGTTAGTGGATCCACAAAAAGGAGCAGGGGCCAAGCTCTTGAACTCAGCAAAGCTTTGGCCCCCTCCTTGCCAGGGTTGAGATGGAGCCGACTGAGCAGGCTGGTTGGGCTGAGTAGGAAGAGCAGGCTCAATCTGTAGGGTAGGAGCCGACTGAGTCTACGGAGCGGGAGAGGCAGGCCGAGCATGCTAGATTTGTTGAATCTGTTGCTGCATGGCTTGCATAGCCTGCGACATTCCGCGAGAGCCTGAAGCATCTGGGCGTGAAATTGTGGTTGATCATTGCCAGCCAGATTAACGGAACCAGAGCCTTCAGAAGCTTGCTGGCCTCCCTGCTGGCCAGAGTCACCAGCCTGGGAGTTCCCAATAGGCCTCAGACTCCTAGTACGACGTGGCATTCTTAACTACTGCCAGGGTTAGGTTCCAGTCAATATCCTTATAAACCACTAAATTTAACACTTTCAGAACATATTACAGGAAATTCTAATAAAGTTATCACCCTCCCAATGTTATCCTAATATTCTACCAAGTGTCATCTTGTGTTTGTCCCTAAGGTCAAACCTGGCTCTGATACCACAAAAAGCTGTCACGCCCCAGACCCAATATTGGATCTAGGGGTGACAACCCGCCGCATGCCTGGCATGCAAGGCGTCCTGAAATATAACACTTAATACAAGGAGGGGTAATAACTATATATCATCCAAATTCAAAGTATTCTTAATACAAACCATAATCGTATGTTTTAGGCTACATGCCAAAATACATAATTCAATGGGGTTATAACAAAGTATTGGATCTAAGTTACTCTGATAGTTGCTCCAACTACCCCATATCCCCATCTTCAGTTATGTGGCTTTGAAAAACATTGTGAGATTTAAATGAGCTCACACTCAATAAGTAAGCCAACTATAATATAATGTAATTACTTCAAGCATTTATCAACTCAAATTTTCATAATAAACATCCGTCAAGCTTCCATATTTCAAATATATTTTACCATGTTATCAAAACATGCATCATATGCTCAAAATAATTTTGGAAGCAAATGTTATATAGCATTTCAAGAATATACAATTTCAGAATAAAACGACTGTACCTGTCAGCTCCCCCTCCTCTCTGGGGCCACCGACAGCACACCTGCACACTTGTGGTAATCGGATAGAGTTTTACTAGTCTTTATGTAGCGCTCCATAAAGAGCTAGAGAACCCCAACTAATTATCATAAGTGGCAGACACACGAAAACACATCCTGTTAAAAACTTTTCATTTTCATCTCAATTATATACACAAATCACCCAATCAACATTAAGCATCAACCTGCTCAGATAATATTTTTCATGACATTCCTCAGGCAGTTTACAAGATCACATTCACATTCGACATTAAAATCCTAAGTGCACACATCATGCTCATAATTTTCTCCAAAACATAAGTCTCGTATTCATATCCAAAAAGGTCTAAAACATCATTACATCCCACTGTACACATACACATATACAAAATACAATTATCAAACCACACTCTCTCAATATACAAGGCTAGCATTTATACACTCTTGCATCCAAGCAAGCTTCACCAGCTAAGGGTCCTGTCCTGTTTATCTTGTGATCCTGGCAGAAATACTCACTGATCTGAAAGAACATTTAAATCATAGAGGGATGAGACCTAAGTCCCAGTGACTGGATAACCATCTAACTATGGAGAAATAGAGAACCATAACCTCTTAATTTCAATCGTATGCTGAAACTATTTAACTTGTACAACTCAAAGTACATTTTTAACATGATATCAGATAAAATAAAATGTAGCTTATTCTTCAAATAACATATCAGTACTGGAATACTCTATAATAACTCTTCACTGAAAGATAACTCATTAAAATAAAACTTCATGCATTACAATATGAAGATATGCATTCTTTATCTACAACCCAGACTCCCATCAGGATCTGCTTGCCCACTGGCATCTCAAGTAAGCTCTCCCTCTCGGGATAACTATTTGGCCCATTGGCCCTTTTTATATCACAACATATGCTTTTAGATCTCATGATGCTGGGCTGTGTGTGTAATGCTCTGAGGTACCACCCTACAGTCGCCCTTCTGTAGGTGTACTCTCATCGGGTGCGTGACTAGCAACAGGATCCCCGCACAAATAGCACCCCTTACCCGTGCGGTTCACCTGGCAAAGTGCTTTGTTCCTTAACCCTGGAACCTCGGGTTTTCTCTCTGCCCCCACGGGCTATATATAGTAATCAGCTCCACTGAGCTATGATTCATGCCCCCACGGGCTGCTCACAACCAGCCCCACTGGTCTGGTTAGGCATGCACTCACCCCTGATTCTGGGGTTCATCGTACGATCTGTTCGCAAGGAGGTGCCGGCTCGATAGTAGTGTGCAATGCTCATGCTACAGTACAGTCTAAAGGGTGATCAGCCCCCTAGCTGCCTGATGCTCAGTATGACTCATACATCATTTGTAAAGCTTTATCATGCAAATATGCCATGTATACATTAAAAATTCCCTCATCGAAACTCATGCTTATGTGTTTATGCTCAAAACTCATTTATCAGATTATCATATACTAGGTTCTCATTTCTCATATTTAAAACATACATAATACTCTGCTAAACATAACATACCATAACTAGGTATTAATCTCATTATACTAGCTCAAATTAACCTCTCATTGCTAGATGAGAAATCCACTCACCTTAGTAGGTTACTCCTCGACTGGTACAACTGGTACTCAACTCTGGTATTTCGGCTCCCTGGAATAACCCTCTTGACCTACGTCAACATACAGATACAATAGCTATTAGGATTACCTCCACACGAGGTTTTCCCACGAACCATGCATGCATACATGATCTATCCTCTAATATCTCATTATTTTCTTCCACCCAATCTCTACTCAAGATTACTTCTACTATTACCTCAAAATACACTAATCTAAGAAAATCTAAAGTCATACAAGATCTAGGGAAGCTATAGCTTACCTGGAGTCGAGCACAAACCCCCAAGCTTCCCTTTCCCTTTCTCTTTCTTCCTCCTTTTTCTTCTTCTTCTTCTTCCTTTTCCTCTCTTTTCTCCTCTTCTTTCTTTCTTTCTTTTCTCTGGCTGAACCCACGTTCCCCTTTTTCTCTAATGACTTGGGGACCAAGTCATAGGAAACTTAAGGGTTAAGGCATGCCAAATCTCCCTTTTACCCTCACACACTCTTAACACACGCTTTTTGGAAAACACGTGGCTCACTTATAACCATGCTATTTTGCCCTTATATTTTCTTTCCTAAGTTGCCCTTAACACAATTTGCAATTGACATCGGAGCCTTTTCCCATTTTGCCCCTGATATAGCATTTTTTTAATAGATTTATAGCCCAGATCATCCTTTTTCGCTTAAATCTATACTTTTATGTAACATTTCTAAGAAAAGACTTTACCATCTTGAAGAACTCGATTTTAGAAATCCAACGGTTCAAACGGCATCCAAATCGGACTTGAAACGGATTAAATATGAATTTCTCAAGATTTAACTCAGAAAAACCTGCCGTCGCGGAGTCGGCTCGAACAGATTGGGAGTCGGCTCGAGCAGAAGTAGGGGTCGACTCCAGAAAAGTAGGGGTCGACTCCTGAAAAGTAGGGGTCGACTCCAGCTCTGCAGGGGTCGACTCCTAAGCGTGCCGAAAGTTTAAAACCGTGCCGGAGTCGACTCCACTCTGATTAGAGTCGACTCCAACCACTAAAAACGTCATTTTAGGATAAAACTCAAACTAAACTTGATTTTTCTTGTGATTTAAACCCATTAAACTTAAGTCTCTCAATTTCTCAAATCAGACTCATTAACATTTAGAAATATACTTATTTACTCCAAAATTTCTTCTCTTTACATTTATCAAAAGGCCAACACACCCATATTTCAAGAAAACTTTCTGACTTTCATTTTAACTGAAAATGCCATAGATTACAAGGTTTTCAGGATGTTACAATTCTCCCCCTCTTAAGAAATTTCGTCCTCGAAATTTAGCTAGATATATTTTCAAATAGATGGGGGTACTTAAATCTCATCTCATCCTCTCGCTCCCATGTAGCCTCCTCTTTTTGATGATTTAACCATTGCACCTTAACTAACGGAATTCTTTTACTGCGGAGCTGCTTAATCTCCCTACTCAAGATCTTCACTGGTTCTGTTGCAAATGATAAATCCCCCTGTAACTCTATAGTCTCAGACTGAATCACATGAGAGGAATCTGGCACATACCTCCTAAGCATTGATACATGAAATACATTATGAATCTGAGATAACTCTGGAGGTAAAGCCAATCTATAAGCTAGTGTCCCAACTCTTTCCAGAATTTCATAGGGTCCAATATACCTGGGACTCAACTTGCCTTTCTTTCCAAATCTCATAATACCTCGCCAAGGAGATACCTTCAGAAAGACTCTATCTCCAACCTCAAACTTTACCTCTCTATGCTTTTTATCTGCATAGCTCTTCTGTCTATCCTGGGCTGCCTTTAATTTAGCTCTTATAATTTTAACTTGATCTGCTGTAAGCTGCACTAACTCAGGGCCTAACAGCCTTCTCTCTCCCTCCTCATCCCAACACACTGGAGTTCTACATTTTCTCCCATACAAGGCCTCATATGGTGCCATATCAATGCTAGAATGGTAGCTGTTATTGTAAGCAAACTCTATCAAAGGTAGATGATCATCCCAGCTACCAGAAAATTCCATGACACAAGCTCTCAGCATATCCTCCAGTGTCTGGATGGTTCTTTCTGACTGACCATCGGTTTGGGGATGAAATGCTGTACTGAACCTCAATTTAGTCCCCAAAGCTTTCTGTAATTCTGCCCAAAATTGAGATGTGAACCTTGGATCTCTATCTGATACTATCGATACTGGCACACCATGCCTACTCACAATTTCATGCACATATAATTCTGCTAATCTATCCAAGGTAAAGACAATCTTAATTGGCAGAAAATGAGCAGACTTAGTCAATCTATCAACTATCACCCATATAGCATCATTGCCCCTTCTGGTCTTTGGGAGTCCTACAACGAAATCCATAGTTATATGCTCCCACTTCCACTCTGGCACAAACAGAGGCTGAAGCTTTCCAGCTGGACACTGATGTTCAGCCTTAATCTGCTGACACACCAAACACTTAGATACATACTCAGCTATCTCCTTTTTCATACCATTCCACCAGTAATTCTGTTTGATAGTTCTATACATCTTAGTACTACCTGGATGCATTGAATAAGCTGAGCTATGTGCTTCCCTTAAAATCTGATCTTTCACTGATTCCACAGCTGGCACACAAACTCTGCCCTTGAATAATAACACTCCATCACCTCTAACAGAAAACTCTGACTGAGACCCACTCTGAATTAAATCTCTGGCTTTAAGCAAATGTAGATCTAGCAACTGAGCTTCTCTTATTTCTTCTAGCATTTGGGGTCTCACTCTGAAAGTAGCCAACAAGGCTCCTGACTCTTCTACAGCTAGCTCTGCATCTAACCTCCTTAACTCAATCATCAAGGGTAGCTGTACGGTTCTGATAGAAGCCAATGTGGCCATAGACTTTCGACTCAAGGCATCAGCCACAACATTAGCTTTCCCTGGGTGATACTCAATAGTGCAATCATAGTCTTTAATCAATTCAATCCATCTTCTCTGCCTTAAATTCAATTCCTTCTGGGTCAGAATATATTTCAAGCTCTTATGATCAGTAAATATCTGGCATCTTCTTCCATACAAGTAGTGCCTCCAAACCTTCAATGCAAATATAACAGCAGCTAACTCCAAATCATGGGTGGGGTAATTCTTTTCATGGGATCTCAACTGTCTAGATATATAAGCCACTACTTTCCCATTCTGCATTAAAACACACCCCAAACCCTTCAATGAGGCATCACTATAGATCACATAATCACTGGCACTATCAGGTAGTATTAGGATTGGGGCTGAGGTTAATCTCCTTTTCAATTCATCCATACTCTTCTGGCATTCATTTGACCAATCAAACTTGATATTCTTTCTAAGCAGCTTAGTCATAGGAGAAGCCAAAATCGAGAAATTTTCTATAAATCTTCTATAATATCCTGCTAACCCCAAGAAACTCCTCACCTCAGTCTGATTGGTAGGTGATACCCAATTTACTATAGCTTCAATCTTTTGAGGATCTACCATAATACCTTTGGCTGAAACTACATGTCCCAAGAACTTTACCTCATCCAGCCAAAATTCACTTTTACTAAACTTTGCATATAATTGCTTTTCTCTTAATATCTGCAAAACTGTCCTCAGATGCTGTTCATGCTCTTCACTACTTCTAGAATAAATCAAGATGTCATCAATGAATACTATCACAAATTTATCTAGATACTCTTGAAATACTTGATTCATCAGGCCCATAAAAGCAGCTGGAGCATTTGTCAAGCCAAATGGCATTACCAAGAACTCATAATGACCATATCTGGTCCTGAAAGCAGTCTTAGATATATCCTCATTCTTTATTCTCAATTGATGATACCCAGATCTCAGATCAATCTTTGAAAACACTGCTGCCCCCTGCAGCTGATCAAACAAATCATCGATCCTTGGTAATGGATAATTGTTTCTAATGGTCACCTTGTTCAACTGTCTATAGTCTATACACAACCTCAAGGTACCATCCTTTTTCTTCACAAACAACACTGGTGCACCCCATGGTGATATACTGGGTCTAATAAACCCTTTATCCAATAATTCTTGTAACTGACTTTTCAATTCTTTCAATTCAACTGGAGCCATTCTATAAGGTGCCCTGGCTATTGGTCTGGTATCTGGGGCTAGATCTATACTGAAATCAAATCCTCTGTCAGGAGGTAACCCTGGCAACTCCTCAGGAAATACATCTGAAAAATCCCTTACCACAGGGATATTCGTCAGCTCTAAACCATTGCCCTCTAGGCTCACTGCACAAGCTAAATAGGCTTCACATCTCTTTGCTAGCATTCTATTGGCTGACAGAGCTGAAATCACTCCTGAGGGTAACCCCCTCCTATCACCAACAAAACAGACTTCTCTATCATCAGAAGTTTGCAACATCACCTCCTTCCTTAAGCAATCTACTCTGGCTCTATGCACAGATAGCCAATCCATCCCCAAAATGGCATCAAACTCTTTCAACCTCAAAGGAATCAAATCTGCTGCTAATTTCTGACTCCCCACAGAAATATCACAACCTCTATACACTTGGTCTGCTATAAAAGGCCTCCCTACGGGCATAGATACTACCAACTGACTACCCAACTGGCCCACATCTCTAACTAGATGCTTAGCAAACTCACATGAGATAAATGAATGCGTAGATCCAGAATCAATTAAAATATAAGCATCATGATTATCGATGGGTAGCATACCTGTCACCACATCAGGATCAATCTGAGCCTCCTGTCTGGTCATGGCAAACACTCTGGCCTCGGCTCTCGGAATACTGGATGACCCTCCTGGCTGATTAACATTAGGCCCCACCTGACTGGCTGAAGCCACTACACTACCATCACCCCTCCTACTAGGCTGTCCCCTTGGCATTACTGGCCCCTGAGGAAGCCCACCAGCCTGCTGCCCTCTCCTAGGGCAATCTCTCTTCAGGTGACCTAGATCACCACAAATATAACATCCCTTATTGCCCCTCCTACATTCTCCCAAATGAAGTTTTCCACATACATTACATGGGGGTATATTTCTCCCTCCACCAGAAGGACGACCCTGCTCCCCTACATCACCAGACACCCTGCTGGAGGCAACCTGAGGCACACCCACATAAGGCTTTCTTTGAACTGGGCTAGATGCTGACACAGATACGGATCCTCTGCCCACATCACCAGGGGCTCTAAACCCAGAATAAAACTGTCCAGTCCTCTGGGGTTTCTTGAATGGCTGAGTCCCTCCCGGAGCAGAAGAATGACTAGGAGCACTTCTTTTCATTCTATCCTGCCTCCTACTCATATATTCTTTTTCAATCTCCTCAGCTTTGAGTGCTCCCTGCACCAACTCAGAGTAATTATTGTAGGTCTGCATACAGGTCTTGGCTTTAATAGGGAGATTCAACCCATCCTGGAATAGTCGACATCTCTCCCTCTCATCAGCCACCAAGGCCCTAGCAAACTGAGATAACTCCACAAAAGTGGCTTCATAATCTGCCACGGACATCCTCCCCTGAGTCAGACAAAGGAAATCCCTCCTCTTCTGATCCCTATAAATCTCAGAATAATATTGCTGATGAAATTCTCTTCTAAAATTTTCCCATGTCAACTCCACTCCCTGGGGCTGCCTGCCCTGAATAGATCTCCACCAACTCTGGGCTCTACCCTCCAGTAAAAAGGTGGCAATACTCAGCCTCTGCTCCTCAGAGCATCCCATCACATCAAATACTCTCTCGATCCTCTGCAGCCATGCCCCGGCCTGAATAGGATCAGTAGTTCCCTGGAACTCCAGAGCCCCTAACTTTCTGGCTCTTTCCACATTCCTCACAACCTCAGTATTTTTAGATGGAAGGCTAGAACTAGCACCCACAGCTGCTACCACAGCCTGAGTAATCATGCCTACCAACTCTGACATACTAGGCCCCTGAGTCTGTACTCGAGATGGGTCTACTGGCACAGGGGTAATAGACTGTGAAGAAGACTCTGGCATCTGCTCTGGAGATGCCCCCACTCTAGCCTCCTTAGATACTGGCTCGGTGGAATCACTAGAAGCCATTCTATCAATTTGACTTCTTCTAACTGACCTTCTGAATCTACTTTGACCTTTGCTTCTATCCCTGCCTGAAGATTGCTCTGTCTCTCTAGATGCCTTTGTAGTAATCGTCCTACAAGACATTATTCATTACATCAGTTTCATCATTCAATAGCTATAATCATAAAACATTCAATCATCCTAGACTCATACTCATACTTATTCCCCTAGGACCTAATAACCTAGGGCTCTGATACCAAAACTTGTCAGCTCCCCCTCCTCTCTGGGGCCACCGACAGCACACCTGCACACTTGTGGTAATCGGATAGAGTTTTACTAGTCTTTATGTAGCGCTCCATAAAGAGCTAGAGAACCCCAACTAATTATCATAAGTGGCAGACACACGAAAACACATCCTGTTAAAAACTTTTCACTTTCATCTCAATTATATACACAAATCACCCAATCAACATTAAGCATCAACCTGCTCAGATAATATTTTTCATGACATTCCTCAGGCAGTTTACAAGATCACATTCACATTCGACATTAAAATCCTAAGTGCACACATCATACTCATAATCTTCTCCAAAACATAAGTCTCGTATTCATATCCAAAAAGGTCTAAAACATCATTACATCCCACTGTACACATACACATATACAAAATACAATTATCAAACCACACTCTCTCAATATACAAGGCTAGCATTTAAACACTCTTGCATCCAAGCAAGCTTCACCAGCTAAGGGTCCTGTCCTGCTTATCTTGTGATCCTGGCAGAAATACTCACTGATCTGAAAGAACATTTAAATCATAGAGGGATGAGACCTAAGTCCCAGTGACTGGATAACCATCTAACTATGGAGAAATAGAGAACCATAACCTCTTAATTTCAATCGTATGCTGAAACTATTTAACTTGTACAACTCAAAGTACATTTTTAACATGATATCAGATAAAATAAAATGTAGCTTATTCTTCAAATAACATATCAGTACTGGAATACTCTATAATAACTCTTCACTGAAAGATAACTCATTAAAATAAAACTTCATGCATTACAATATGAAGATATGCATTCTTTATCTACAACCCAGACTCCCATCAGGATCTGCTTGCCCACTGGCATCTCAAGTAAGCTCTCCCTCTCGGGATAACTATTTGGCCCATTGGCCCTTTTTATATCACAACATATGCTTTTAGATCTCATGATGCTGGGCTGTGTGTGTAATGCCTCTGAGGTACCACCCTACAGTCGCCCTTCTGTAGGTGTACTCTCATCGGGTGCGTGACTAGCAACAGGATCCCCGCACAAATAGCACCCCTTACCCGTGCGGTTCACCTGGCAAAGTGCTTTGTTCCTTAACCCTGGAACCTCGGGTTTTCTCTCTGCCCCCACGGGCTATATATAGTAATCAGCTCCACTGAGCTATGATTCATGCCCCCACGGGCTGCTCACAACCAGCCCCACTGGCCTGGTTAGGCATGCACTCACCCCTGATTCTGGGGTTCATCGTACGATCTGTTCGCAAGGAGGTGCCGGCTCGATAGTAGTGTGCAATGCTCATGCTACAGTACAGTCTAAAGGGTGATCAGCCCCCTAGCTGCCTGATGCTCAGTATGACTCATACATCATTTGTAAAGCTTTATCATGCAAATATGCCATGTATACATTAAAAATTCCCTCATGAAACTCATGCTTATGTGTTTATGCTCAAAACTCATTTATCAGATTATCATATACTAGGTTCTCATTTCTCATATTTAAAACATACATAATACTCTGCTAAACATAACATACCATAACTAGGTATAAATCTCATTATACTAGCTCAAATTAACCTCTCATTGCTAGATGAGAAATCCACTCACCTTAGTAGGTTACTCCTCGACTGGTACAACTGGTACTCAACTCTGGTATTTCGGCTCCCTGGAATAACCCTCTTGACCTACGTCAACATACAGATACAATAGCTATTAGGATTACCTCCACACGAGGTTTTCCCATGAACCATGCATGCATACATGATCTATCCTCTAATATCTCATTATTTTCTTCCACCCTATCTCTACTCAAGATTACTTCTACTATTACCTCAAAATACACTAATCTAAGAAAATCTAAAGTCATACAAGATCTAGGGAAGCTATAGCTTACCTGGAGTCGAGCACAAACCCCCAAGCTTCCCTTTCCCTTTCTCTTTCTTCCTCCTTTTTCTTCTTCTTCTTCTTCCTTTTCCTCTCTTTTCTCCTCTTCTTTCTTTCTTTCTTTCTTTTCTCTGGCTGAACCCACGTTCCCCTTTTTCTCTAATGACTTGGGGACCAAGTCATAGGAAACTTAAGGGTTAAGGCATGCCAAATCTCCCTTTTACCCTCACACACTCTTAACACACGCTTTTTGGAAAACACGTGGCTCACTTATAACCATGCTATTTTGCCCTTATATTTTCTTTCCTAAGTTGCCCTTAACACAATTTGCAATTGACATCGGAGCCTTTTCCCATTTTGCCCCTGATATAGCATTTTTTTAATAGATTTATAGCCCAGATCATCCTTTTTCGCTTAAATCTATACTTTTATGTAACATTTCTAAGAAAAGACTTTACCATCTTGAAGAACTCGATTTTAGAAATCCAACGGTTCAAACGGCATCCAAATCGGACTTGAAACGGATTAAATATGAATTTCTCAAGATTTAACTCAGAAAAACCTGCCGTCGCGGAGTCGGCTCGAACAGATTGCGAGTCGGCTCGAGCAGAAGTAGGGGTCGACTCCAGAAAAGTAGGGGTCGACTCCAACTCTGCAGGGGTCGACTCCTAAGCGTGCCGAAAGTTTAAAACCGTGCCGGAGTCGACTCCACTCTGATTAGAGTCGACTCCAACCACTAAAAACGTCATTTTAGGATAAAACTCAAACTAAACTTGATTTTTCTTGTGATTTAAACCCATTAAACTTAAGTCTCTCAATTTCTCAAATCAGACTCATTAACATTTAGAAATATACTTATTTACTCCAAAATTTCTTCTCTTTACATTTATCAAAAGGCCAACACACCCATATTCAAGAAAACTTTCTGACTTTCATTTTAACTGAAAATGCCATAGATTACAAGGTTTTCAGGATGTTACAGTACCATTGCAAATAGCATGTAAAAATTTATTTTTATACCAATGTTCCACAGCCACACACTATGTCCTCATAAACAGAACACCCCCCTTGGGTGTAACACCCACCTTGGGTGTATCCTCCATAAATATCCCCTAGGAGTTAGGATCCTAGAACCAGCGTCATGAACTCACATCATATCATATCCTGCTACAGTACACCCTAAGAGTGTGTGTCCTCCATATATTCCCTCTATGGAGGTGCGTTCCGGTGTCATGTGGCATAATATTGCCATATCCTGTCACAGCACACCTCATGAGTGTGTGTTCTTCATATATTTCCCCTATGGAGTTAGGTCCTGATGTCAAGTGAGTCATGCAATATATCACATCATATCATATCATATCATAGCGGACCATGGTGGAACATATTATCATATACACAAAGTATCATTTTTATGTCACATTTGCCAAATAGCATGTATCGTTGTAACAATACAATCCATATACTTTTCATAATTACAGTGATTTAAACATGCCAAATACACATGTATATTTATAAAACCTTTAGCAATTTTAAAGATCATGCCAATTGATCAGTTGTTCGCATAGATACCAAATTATTTACAAAATATAATAAATAATAAACTAATCATAGTAAATGCTTACTTGCAAATAAGAGTATCAATCCATTTTCTCATTTTCAAATAATGCAATATATATCAATATAGCATTTAAATACATAATTTTTATATTTTAATAATTTATAAAAATTATGATAAATGGCTTACTTACCTTCTGGTGCTAACCCAAAAATGTAATTCGGCTATTTAAGCGCCTGAGTACCTACAACATCAATTTTTAATTTTTAGTCTTCAAAATTAGCATATCAAAATAGCTTTTAAACTTTACCCAGTTTAATCTCGGGACCAGCTTGGGCTTGAATATCTCCCAATATATAAGCCCAAATAGGAAAATAAAAATACCTCAAGAAACTAGGATCGACACTGATCTAAGCTATATTTTTATTTCTTCATTTTTGGCCCAATACAGGGTCCAAAATGCGGCCCAAAAATGGCTCGGAGTTGGCCCAACAGGGCCCAAACAGAAACGGCCCGGATGGCCCGTTGATCCTTTCTTCCTCCCCCTGCTCCCCTATTTCATCCGAAACAGGGGAAACTTGTGCCGGCGGCCAGGGCCGCTGCCGGCTTCTCCCCGGGGTGGCCCGGTCACCGATGATCAGGCCACCGGCTGCTGCCCTGACCCGACGAGCCGGTGGGCACTCCGTCGGGCCCGAACCAAGCCGCGGACCGGCTTGGTTCCGTAAGAAGGGAGGGCCGCCCAACGGCCCTCCAATGCTCTACTCCGGCCGCCTTGAGCGGTCGGACATTCCTCCCCTCTCTCCCCTTCGGCCGCCTCGAGCGGCCGGGCCCAATAACGGGAGGACCCTCTCCTCCCGTTTTCCCTCTCTGCCTCTCTCTGTGAATTAATGGAAGGGGGCTTACCATAGCTTGGATGGTAGAAATGAGTGGAGGAAGGAGACTCCTCTCTCCCTCCCCATTTATCCCGACAAGAAAGGGGTGGAGAAGGAAGAGGCAACACGCCGCCGCCATCGTGTCGTGTCTTCCTTCTCCCTCTTTTCTATCCATTTTTCACGTGGGGGGATTATAATTAGTCAATATTTTTCTCTCCCTTTTTAATATATAAAATTGGTCTGCATTGTTGATAAGATATGATTAATAATATAAGACAATGCATGTATTTTGATACTTGAAGATATGTTATTAATTAATACATGTATTAAGAATGCTGAAATTTAATGTTGAGCTCCCCCTTAACCCTTGCTCTCCTCCTATCTAGGCATTTTTAATCAAAATAAAGTTTTTAATTGAAAGATAAGTGATAGCATGAGAGTATATTAAATGCCTGTCTCAAAAAGACACAAAAGACCTAAAGTATCAGTAGAGTATATATGTAAAATTTCAAAAAAATTCAGAATTTTAATGAAAATTAGAATTTTTGATGAAAATTCAATGCGAAAACTCAATATCAATTCATAATCAAAACTCAATATCAATTCATAAGATCATAAATATTTTTGCCCTTTTGACATCATTAGAAAGATATAAACTATTTCAAGACAAAGAGGATGATATTTGTAGGAGCTCATTTCAAAAATTGGAAGATTCTTTAAAAATAAGGTCATTAAATGCATTATAATTTATATTAATATGTCATTTCATAATATATAAAATTATTTAACTATAAAATTTTAATTTTTATTTTAAAAATTAATGTGCCATCAAAAATCAAATAGTAAATAGTATAACTTCTTCCATCCAAAATATCAATCAATACATTCTCTTTCTTTAAACATTAAGAAAGCATATATGCCATTCTAGAAGAAAGATGATTGTATTCAGAATAAGCAGCAAGTATAATAGTAGAAATATCATTCAAAGATAAAGGTTTATAGTCATATAAAGATATATATATATATATATATATGTATGCGCACGCGTGCATACATACATACATACATACATGTATGTATGTGTGTGTATCATAGTATATAGCAAAATATGTACTATAACATTATATAGATATGAGATAGAAGATATATTCATATATTAAAACTAGTACAAAATATCTCAAAAGTTAGTAACTGCATTTAAGAAAATAGATTAATATCTAAAAATATTGTAACTCAAGAATCTTCAACGGCTCTTTCCTGGCTTCCGATGATCATTGATAGGTCACTTCTTCAAATTGTTCTCCTTCTTTCAATCATGGGGTTGCCTTCTTGTTAAGCCCCAAGATAAATTATCCCATGATACCCTTTATTCCATCTTACTTTCATAATTCTTCATCCTCTTCACTTGTAAATTGTATTTGTAAACTTTGTTTATATTAATAAACTTAAGGGAATCCCCTCCTATTTGCATCAAAAAATACAAAAAATCCTCTTGTAGGGAGAATATAAGATAAACTTAGATCACCATTAAAGCTTGGGAATCTTCACCGTTAAGCAAACAATGTCACAAGAGTTACCTAAACCTGGCTCAGAATTTTCTTCTGTCTCAGCACTGGATCCACAGGACAGCAGATCCTATGTAGCCTGAATAAACTAAATCTCTTACAGTCTATTGCAATTTTTCCTTGATCATACATGGTTAATGGATACTGGGATGGTAACAACTAATTCTATCCTCTTAGTATCACGGTTTAGTCTCCATATGGAGAAGAAGGATTCAAGAACCATTAATATCATGAAGGAAATTAGGGAGGATTTAGTGGTTCAAACGGATGCTCCAAACTCAAACAGAATTAATCAGCAGATCATTTCAAGTGAGCTCAATTTCCAACTTGTATGGTCTGCACCAACGTGAAGCTTTGATCAGACACTTTCAAAAAAGTTGCAAAAAAAAAAAAAAAAGTACATGAGATTCCATTAAAAAAATTTCACAATTTTTTATATGCTTATCATTATATGGATGCTTCCATTGCATTATCCTTATCCTTCGTATACTTTATCCTTCGGGCATGGTGCTTCAAGCTTGCAGATTATGTCCCGTAGTTCTATTAATATGTTGTGATGTGGCGGGTAAAGCCATGTATAAGTTAATGGCCGAAATTAACAAATGGCGGAGGTCGAAAGGATGCGGGCCCCGACCTTCAAGGTGGCCCCAGCTTTCAAGGCGGTCCAGCTCCAAGGCGGCCTTGTCTCTGAACTCGACCCTGACCTCCAAGGCAGCCCTAGCTCCAAGGCGGCCCCAGCTTCCAAGGCAGTATCGTCTCCGAACTCAGCCCCAACCTCCAAGGCAGCCTCATCTTCGGACTCAGCCTTAGCTTCTAAGGCGGCTCTAGCTTTCAAGACAGCCTCGTCTCCGGACTTGGCCTTAACCTCTAAGACAGCCTTGTCTCTGGATTCAGTCCACCAACTGCCCATGGCCCATGTGCCTGACAAAATCAGGTCCACTAACCGCCTATGGCCCGCATGTCTGATGGGACAAGTCCCACTAATTCTGACATCGAGCCCAAAAGGTCATCATTCATCATGAAGTACCAATTACTCAGATCATATAAGCCCCAAAAGTCATTATCTATCCTGAAGTACCAATCACCCAGACCAGATGGAACAAATGGTAATCCTGACATTCCGCCCAAAAAGTCATCATCTATCCATAAAATCACCGTCCATCATGAGACTCCACGTGATGCTAGATGACAAGGAATATCTATAAAATGGATAAGAGAGACCTTTGACCAGGTATGAACAGACATTAACACTGAAACGCCTAGAGGGCATTTCAATCTCTAACTCCCTATCGAGCTTTCTCAAGCTCACGGCTGTGATTCTGATCACTGATTTGAGTTTCGAGGACCGAATATTTTGGCGAGGATCCCAAGAACGATGAGTGCGAAGCTGGGAATCTCCAGGTGCCTCCTCCGAAGGCAGGAATCCTGCAAGAAAGTCCCCGGGGACCGGTTGCTCCGGTGGGGACCCTTCAACGCTCAAGTGAGTCACTTGGGAAACAGTTATGTAAAGTGGACTAAAAGACTTAGCCAAAGAACTTGAAGTTCAGATCCCTTCTCTCGTTACGGGTGAATGTTTTTATACATGTTCGAAAGTCCCTCTTACCCCTTTTTGGAAGGTTGTTGAAACCGAGACGTCATTATCTGACAGAGGATAGGCAGCAAGGCTGACAGGGACAGGTCGTAACCGCCTCTGAGGTCGTCAGGGGTAGTCTGGCCTGCCATATTTCTGTCAGGTGCGGCGCTACAAGTGGTAGGTGGACTTGATCGTGTTGGACGTGCACCGTAACTGGCAGTGGTCACGCGAGGTCGCAGGAGGTTGATGGACCACGTGGCGGTTGCAAGTATCCGCCGAGCTACGTGGAGGCCGGGTGTCGAGGACGGCTCGGGAGTCCCTTGGTGTGCAGGTTGAGGAAGGCCAAGGCCGAGGGAGACTCGGGAGTCCCTCGGAGCTGAGGCCAAGAAGGGCTAGGGCCGAGGGGGACTTAGGAGTCCCTGGTGCTGAGGCCGAGGAGGGACAAGGCCAAGGGGGACTTGGGAGTCCCTCGGTGCCAGCCTAGTTCATTCGATCTTGGCTCCATTAGTTATTTGGTATGTTTGGCTTGATCAGCTATATCAATATGATTGGAAGTCATCAGAAAAGGGGAACCACGCCATGCCAAATTCGGGGGGTCCATCGTTAATGGCTGCGTCTAAATCAGTGGCCCATTCGACCAAACTTCCTCCTAGATCACTACCACTCATAAGACCATCCAAAAAAAGATGACACGTCTGGGCAGCTGGAAACCGTGGACGGTTGGCAGTTGGCACCCAAAGCAGCATCCTCACAGGCCTTGCTCTTCCGCGGTTGTCATCCGAGTCATCCAAATTAATAGCTTTCTGTCCTCACCCAAAATATATAATTGGGTTAATCCATCTTAGCATTTAGGTTTTCGTCCTAAACTTTAAAAACTATGCAATTGATCACCTGATTGTAATTTAATTTATACTTGATCACTGCAAAATAATGTTAAAATTAACAAAAAGAAAAATAATCATACAACTATCATATAAACATAGATCAATATATACCAATTTAATCAAAGCTAGCTTAATCAAAACTTTTCACGAATAGTCATGTGAATTTTTTTTTAATTTTAAGATAACGTTTGATTCATGATAATCCATCTTTGTAATTTAAAATTGCTATGCAGATTATCATGTTCCACAGCCATTACACATAATAATTTAGATGATAATATTTAATGCAGAATAATTTAAGAATTTTCTACTTAATAGTATTCAATCAAATTATATAGTTAACATCATTTGATAATATTTAAATATATAATATAATATAATATATTACGTTAATATTAGATTTAACAATAATATAATATTTTGCCTTAACACTATTATATATTTATATAATAATATATACTATTAAATTTAAAACTATTAATATTTATACTCTTATTGCATATTAAAATATTATATATTAAATAATTTATATTATTTTAGAGAGCATGATGCCCTGAGATAGCCTCGCAACCAAACACCCTTACTTTTGGAAGTGATCGGATTACCCTTTTTTTTGTGGGCGATCACATTAGTCTCGTGCGAGTCAGCCCAGAGATATCAGAGTACAAAATCTGCTTAAGAGCAAGAGGACAAGGATCACCTGCTTCCAAATCCAAAACCCTCCATGATAGGTCACAACCGCCGCAGCCCAATCTGCCGCAGTATTAGCTTCGCGGTAGATGTGACGGATGTGGACGCTGTGAACATCCCTGAGAGCAGCATGAATATATGTGAGAAGAGGGTTACTGGGGACATGATCGCTAAATCCGGAGCGAAGCCACTGAATAACAGAGAGAGAATCCCCCTCAACAAACAGGCATGGAGCAAGAAGCTGCCTAACAGCATAAGAGATACCAGCCCATGCTGCATAAAGCTCGGCCATGGGAACAGAAGAATCAAGGGAGCCAATACCACCAGCTGCCAGCAAGGCTCCATCCGTTCCGCGGATAATAAACACAGATCCAGCAAGTCTACCTTGAACACTCCCATCAAAGTTGATCTTAACATACCCTGGAGGGGGGCTCCCAAGAAATATAAACCGTCCGACGGTTCGCTATCGAAACAACAGGGGAGCCCCAGTGGCCAGAGTAGTAAGAAGCAGACCCAGTGAGGAGAAGAGCACTTTCAGCAACCATAGACCTAACCTTCTGCTCTAATCTGCAAGGGGAAGTAGTCTCATCAGAAAAAATACGACGATTCCGCATCAGCCATATCTGATAGGCAGTAATAGCCCAAAGGGCGCGCTGTCTAGTGGTCCTCCGTAGAGCTTCAAGGAATGGGTAACACGAGGAACCAGTAACATCCACTATGCAGTCATAACTCATCCTCGTCCAAATCCCGCTCAACGTGGGGTAAGTAAAAATGGCATGATCAATAGTCTCCTCCTTCTGCCCACACAGCGGACACGTAGCCTCTATATAAAGACCCATTCTCAACAACTGAGAACAGGAAGGTAGACAGTCCCACAAGATCTTCCATATGAATAATTGGACCCTGGGATGAACAGAAAGCTTCCATATCCAATTCGCATCTCGCGAATCCTGGGGCTGAGGTCTAAATGCCTCAATAAGGTCCAAAGTGGGGGCCCTTGAAAGACAAGATCTCCTCCATAATCTCATATCAGGAATGTGTCCAAATGTAAGAGGAATAGAAAGAATCCATCGAGCAAGCTCCTCCCCAAATAAACTAATCACCACAGGGGTATTCCACGATGAAAGATCTTGGATAATGAGATCCTGCACCCGCATATGATGAGGAATATCCATACTAATAAATGACGGCCAGCGAGAGAGGGAGAGATCAGTGATCCATCTATCCTGGACAACATCGACCGAGGAGCCATCACCAATCATCCACGATATATTGCTCAATATAGCTGGAACATGACGACAAACCTCCTTCCAGAAGAAAGAATGCCGATGAATAGTAGGAGCATCCAAAGTAGGAGAGCAGTCATCATATCGAGCTCGCATAAAAGAGCTCCAAAAAACAGTGAGGATCAAGGATGAATCTCGAAGTATGTCTTGCCAACAAAGCATCTCTCCTGACAAGCAAGGACTGAATACCAAGACCACCCTCATGCAAAGGCATGCAAATCAAATCCCAAGCCTGAAGATGAATACTATGCCCATCTTGCATAGAAGCCCACAAAAAATCCTTGAAATATCGCTCTATCCTTCACAAATAAGTAATGGGGACCACAACATTAGAGAGAAGATGCATAGGAAGGGATGTAAGGACAGAGCATATAAGAGTGATCCTGGCCATCATGAATAAGCCGCTGACCTGCCAACCGTCCATCCGATCCCGAATGCGTTGCTCAAAGATAGCAAAATCCCTGATGTGCAGATGCCTCCCCAACACTGAAATTCCCAAATAAGACAGACCATCAGCCTTAGTAAAGATACCCAGAGCATGATGAATAACGTCCTTGGTAGACCTGGAGGTCTTATCCTTTGCTCACCAGCCTTTGATCATGTCTCCCATTATTATTAAATAAATATTATTAAACATATAATATATTATTACATATTTATATATAATATATATTAAATATTTATTATATTTAAATATATACTATTTTTAAAATAATTTTATGAAGATCATTTGCTTTTTTTACTAAAATATTATATTTTAGCTTAAAAAGATAGCCACTTAAAAGATGCAAAAAATTATAATAAAATATAAAAAATAATTCAAGAATATGATAATATAAAAACTTATATTTTTAGTAATCTGAGCTAACATTATCAAAACAAATCAAAAATGCTAATTTTACACTCTCTAATTATCAAATATATGATTATCGGTAATGTAAGGTTTTTTTGGTAATATTATATTATGCTATAATTAAAAGATTAATTAAATAATTATGGCGAAGTGGAAATGAAAACATAATTAAATGGTCAGTTGTTATTTTTCTTTAAGTCCACGAAGAAAATATAAATACGCACATAATTCAAGGGTACAGGTTGAATTAAACCTATATAATATAAAGAGAATGGATGATCAATAATTCAACATATGTATATTTGAGGATAATTAAGCTCTAGATTAATTATTATACTTGATGCATGGTAAAATTGTTATTGTGCCAATATCCGTGTATATGGCGAAAAGGCTAGAGTAACTTTCGGTTCTTTAACTCATTAACTATTATGTTTGAAAAAAGATAAACTTCCATGTGATATGGCTAATGAAGCCGCGTGTGGAAGTTGAGCTGGCCCTAGCCTCTAAGGCGGTCTAATCTCCGTAAGCGGCCCCAGCTTCCAAGGCAGCCTCATCATCGGATTTGTTCCCAGCTTCTAAGGCAGCCTCATCTTCGGACTCGGCCCCAGTCGACCATGGCTTCCAAAGTTGGCCTCAGCACTGACTCGGCCCCATAGTCAGCTCTAGCACTGATTCCAAAGTCGATCTTTTCACCAACTCCAGAGTTAGTACTGACACCATCATTGGTCTCGACGCCAACACCAGAAATGATCTTTGAACCTCGACAGGGCCAAGCTATCTCAGTACCTCGAAAGGGCCGACCTATCTCCGAGCCTCGATAGGGCCGAGCTATATCCAAACCTCGGCAGGGCCGAGCTATCTTAGTACCTCACTAGGATCAATCCTCATCCCTTCAACGTAAGCTCTATTACTGCTTCAAACTACGCCGGATATCTCGGAGGATGAACCACCTTGATCACAAGAATCGCGGAATGAGCTTCCTAAAACAGAAACGGATGCCAAAAACAGCACTCTGTCCATGATCAATGGGATTCCAAATTTTCGATAAAGCGCCCATCAGCTTCATCAACTGCCGATCCTCATAACTGTTGGGATTCGACCTTATCGGATGCCAACTCCCTAAAACGCGCTCGAAAAATTAGGTAATGACTCACCTCCTCGATAGCGTACAAATACCAAGTTCCAAGACCCTCCAAGTATGCTCTCGAAAGCAATCTAAGCTCAAAGAAAACTCTAGCAAATGTCATTGCTCCAGAAAAATCATCTCAAGGAGGAAGATCCTTTTGCTAGAGCTTTCTCCTCTCATCTATTTGCTCAGATATCCACTGATTTGCACGTCGGAGGATCTTCTGCAGGGACCACCCCCTGTGATTCCTGCATGAGGATTGCCTTGTAGGTCCACCTGAATGAGAGAGCGCTACATGGATCCTGACGTGCACCGCCCTCAAGCCGAAGAATGGATTTTCGTAGCAACAGATTGGTGTTATAGGAAGGGCCCCAAGTCCCTCCGAAAACTTGAAACCAAGAAGATAAAATTTCATACAAGAAGGATGACTCCTTAATGGCCTACCGTAAGAGAGCAGTCATAGATGCTCCTAATCGGGCCACTTCTCAAAGGCCTAATCCCATAATCTACATGGTGCCTTCGCAATCATTGCCAACCGAAGCTCCTCCACCGCTAGAAACCCTGGTCACCTAGGACCAGTTCAATATGCTGGTCCGGCAAGTTCAAGCCTTTTCACAACTGGTGCAGAGGCTTCATGGAGTTCCTCTTCTCGCTGCACCCACTCAGCAGCTTTCTAGTGGAACAGTCACCCTGATTCTACTGGTAATCGTCCGCCCAATCCACTGGAAACCACCAGCCTCCAGCAATAGCCTGGCCATAAAGAAGTTGAACCGGCACTACAGAGGGGAGGAGATAGGAGCTTGCCTAGATCCTGTTGGGCTCGATCCTTACCTCCAGTATTCTCTCACCATGACTCAATGCCATGACTGCGATCCCCTCATCCCATTTCTCCAACTGCTCGGGATGACAGGCTACAACGACAACTATGCGCACCAAACCTACTGGTGACTGGCACTATTAAAACGATTACCCATGCCGGATCCTACCAAGTACATCCAAGCGAAGAGGAGAACTGGTTTGAAAGGGTCCGGTGCGAGGGGCTCACCTCTTCAGATGAGGACATCAAAGAGATACTGTGCCTCAATGACATGGAACTCGGATCACTTCTGAGCAATGAAAACCTTCAAGGGATACAATATCAACAGGATATGAAACTTGGATCATCTCTAAGAAATGAAGACCTACAAGGGATACAGTATCCCAAAGACATGAAACTAGATTAAACCTTGAGTTATTACTAGTGAAGTATGCCTGAACCGAGCCATTTTGCTCATTGTAATAAAACTTCACTCTTCGATCCAAATATTTCTTATTGAATAATAATCTTCTTTGAGTTGTGAATGAAAGGCAGGTCTTGCCTAATCATTGACCTACGGATCCATTTTCTGTACCTTGGCACGGCCAAGTAAAATATTTTCTTCGTACCTCGGCACGGTTGAGCAACATTCTTCGAACCTTGGCAGGGCCAAGTAAAAAATTTTGTCATACCTCGGCACGGCTAAGCAACATTCTTCGAACCTTGGCAGGCCAAGTAAAAAATTTCTCATTACCTCAGCACAACCGAGCAACATTCTCCGAACTTTGGCAGGGCCAAGTAAAAATTTCTCCGTACCTTGGTATGACCGAGCAACTTTCTCCATACCTTGGCAGGGCCAAGTAAAATTTCTTCGAGGAATAATCTCTGCACCCTGTTAAAGAGAGGTAAGATTCCTTTTGAACATAGGCAAGGCCGAGCAATTCTCAGTATGGCCAAAAAGTTCCTCCAATCGAATTAAACCATCTAGAACTCTACTCCCTATGCTTGAACCTACTCTTCGGATTAGGGAGTAGGGGGGGCATGTGATGCGGAGTAAAATTATCGTTACGCCAACATCCGTGTATATAGAGAAAAGGCTAGAGCCACTTTTGGTTTCTGACTCATTAATTATCATATTTGGGAAAAGACAAACTTCTATGTGATATGGCTGATGAAGCCGCGTGTGAGTTAATGGTGAAAGTTGAGGCGCCCCTAGCCTCGAAGACGGTCTAGTCTCTGGAACGGCCCCAGCTTCCAAGGCGGCCTCATCTCTGGATTCGGTCCCAGCTTCCAAAGCGGCCTCGTCTTCGAACTCGGCTCCAATCGGCCTCGGCCTCCAGAGTCAGCCTCAGCACCGACTCCGTCCCAGTCGGTTTCAGCGCCAACTCGGCATAGATGGTCTCCTCACCGACTCCAGAGTTGGTACCGATGGCATCATCGGTCTCGACGCCAACACCAGAGTTGGTTTCTGTACCTTGATAGGGCCGAGTTATCTCAGTACCTCGGAAGGGCCGAGCTATCTTCAAACCTTGGCAGGGCTGAGCTAACTCAGTACCTCGGAAGGGCCGAGCTATCTCAGCACCTCAGAAGGCCAAGCGATATCCGAACCTCGGTAGGGCTAAGCTATCTTAGTACCTCGTCAGGATCGATCCTCATCCCTTCAACATAAGTGCCATTGCTGCTTCAAACCATACCGGATATTTCGGAGGATGAACCGCCTTGATCGCAAGAATCACGGAATGAGCTTCCCAAAACAGAAATGAGAGCCAAATACAATACTCTGTCTATGATCAACATGATTCCAAATTCTCGATAAAGCGCTTGTCAGCTTCATCAACTGCCGATCCCCGTAACCGTTGGGATTCCGGCCTTATTGGATGCCAACTCCTCGACAACGTACAAATACCAAATTTTAGAACCCCCCAGGTACACTCTCGGAGGCAATCTAAGCCCAAAAAAAACTCTAGCAAAGATCATTGCTCCTGAAAAATCATCTCAAGAAGGAAGATCCTTTTGCTGAAGCCTTGTTCTCTCATCTGTTTGCTCAGAATGTTCACTGACTTGAGTATTGGAGGGTATTCAGGATCATCTTTTATGATTTTTGTGTGAGGACTGTCTTGAAGATCTACCTGAATGAAAGAGTATCCAAATTCTGATATGCACCGCTCTCAAGTCGAAAAATAAATTTTTACATCAACAATACTGAAGTACTTATCGGAGCAGCATTGCTTCGATTCTCATGCATGACGAGCTAGCGTACTCCGTCATGACCCATCTTGTCGATACTCTCTATCTGATAAAATCTTAAATTTCGCTTGCGTCCAACGAGCTGGCCACCGTCCATCTTATATGGGTTCTCGTCCATCAATAGCTTTTCAGTAGCCGCTGCCATCAGCGGTATGCCGTTTTCCGGCCTCTCTCGGCCTAACCTCCTCTTGTCATCGGTACAGTAATAGGAGCCATATATTCTCGTTGATGTCTACAAGCCATTAACAAGCTTGTTTAAGGTGAAGAGCAGAGTTCCTGGCATTATATCAGACAGTGCGTCGCTGCGGAGGTAGTGGCCAACCATTACTTGATCGCTGGGCTTGGAGAACATATATACCCAGGGGTAGTGCATCTTCTCTATTCCTGATCGAGTTCTTGACGACGGGAGAAAGACTGGGGCTCGGAGATCGATGTGGTGGAATTTGGTGACTGGATATCGTTCCCTATCGTGGAAATCAACAGCAAACGAATAAAGAATTTAAAGCGCGCTGTCATTTTCTTCTCGCTCTGCCATGTTTCTTCGGGAAAGATTCAAGTGAAATATATCCGTCACCTAATTCCTTCTAAACTTTCAATTATTATGATGTTGTTCCAATTCTTGATGTTCATGATGGAATAGCTGGTTTTTTTTTTTTTTTTTTTTTTTTTTTTTTTTTTTTGGTACAACGGCCGGCGATCACACTAACCTAGTGCGAGTCAGCCCAGAAAGGTCTGAATACAAAAATTGCTGTAGCATAGATGGACAGGGATCGTTCGGCATCCAATACCACGATCCATCATGCTGGGCCACAAAGGACGCTACCCAGTCCGCCGCCGAATTGGCTTCTCGATAAATATGGCGAATCCGGGTACAGACGACCTTGGAAAGGATGAAGCGAATGTCTGTCAGAATAGGGTTAGTAGGATCAGAATGGCAGTTCTCCTTCTGCAACCAGGAAATAACCGCCAAGGAATCACCCTCAATGACAATCCTATGGGCCTGTAGAGTCCTGACAGCATAAGAAATGCCCGCCCACGCTGCATACAGCTCAGACATCAAGACAGAGGAGTCAATGGATCCAAAACCTCCCGCTCCCAGAAGCTCACCCTGAGGGTCACGGACAAGGAATCCAGAACCAGCCGCTCTGCCACGAACACTGCCATCAAAATTGATTTTGACGAACCCTGGAGGAGGGGGATCCCAAGAGATAAGCACCGAATGACGGTTCGCTGCCGAAGCAGCAGGGGATCCCCAGAGGCCAGAGACATCAGAACCAACCCGAGCACAGTCCATGACCAAAGAACTGATTTTCCTCATAATTCTGAAAGAAGACACAGAATCGTCCGTAAAGAGAATCTGGTTTCTCGATAACCATATATGATAGCCGTGGCAATCCAACATCTGCACCTCTGTGAAGAAGCTCTACGAATATCCCGAAAGAAAGAGGAACGAGGAGAACCCTGATCGTCCCTCCTTACAGAATAACCAGCCCTCTGCCATAACCAACTCACCCTGGGGCAGGTAAAGATAGCATGATCAGAGGATTCGTCCTCCTCCCTACAAATCGGACAGCACGGATGAATCGCCAGACCTCTTCTAGAAAGAAGAAGACAAGTGGGAAGGCAATTCCACAGAAGCTTCCACATAAATAGCTGCACTCTGGGGAGGGTGGGAAGCTTCCAAATCCAATTAGAATCAATCGAACACTGGGACTCCGGCCTGAAAATCATCATCAAATCCTTGATTGGAGCCCTAGAGACACAAGATTTCTGCCACAATCTGGAGTCAGAAGAGCAACCAGGGATAATGGGCATCAGCAGAATACGTCTGGCAAGCTCCAACCCAAAGAAACGGGTCACAGAGGGGATATGCCAGGCAGGGGGATCAGAAGAAATCAGATCCTTAACCCTAAGGTTATAAGGGATGTCAATGCTTATAAAAGAGGCCATCGTGAGAGAGGAATATCCGAAAACCAAGTATCCTGAATAACATCTATAGATGATCCATCTCCCATCATACACGTAACATTACCCCTGATAGCCTGACCAAATCTGCAAACTTCCTTCCAAAAGGAGGAGCAACCACGTGGAGGCCTGATATAAGAATCCGGCACCCAGCCACCATACCTAGAACGCATAATAGTACTCCATAGACAGTGCGGCTCCAGAAGGAATCTTGAAGCATGTCTGGCCAGGAGGGCATCCCTTCTAACAATCAGAGACTGAATCCCAAGACCTCCATCTTGGATAGGCATGCAAACAGTTTCCCAAGATAAAAGATGCATACCATGACCTTCTTGCGTAGAAGCCCATAGAAAATCACGGAAGCTTCTCTCAATCCTCTTAAGACAAGTAATAGGAATAATAGAATTAGACAGAAGATACATGGGAAGGGAGGAGAGGACCGAGCGTATGATAATAATCCTGGCCATCATCGAGAGGCCCGTAACCTGCCACCCCTCCATACGCTGATGAATCCTCCTCTCAAGCTCGCTGAAATCAGAACAACGGGGACGCCTTCCTGTGATAGGAATCCCCAAATACGTCAATCTGTCTGCCTGAGTAGAAATTCCTGATAAAGAAATAATGGCTTCCCTTATAGCTCTAGGAGTCTTCGGGCTGAAACATAAAGTGGATTTTAGAAAATTAACCTTCTGGCCTGAAGCCTGACAATATCTCTGAATAATAGAATAGAAAGACGACGCATTAACAATAGAAGCCTGGCCCAGTAGAATGCAGTCATCCGCAAACAGGAGATGAGATACTAAGGGGCCCTCCGCTCCAGCCAAATAAGGGACAATACTCCGATCTCTCTGCGCCTGATGGAAAGCCCGAGACAAATCATCCACAGCAAGAATAAACAGCAGAGGGGACAAAGGGCAGCCCTGCCGGATCCCCACGGTAGAGTGAAAGAATCTGGTCGAACTACCATTAATAATTATGGAGAAGGATGGCGTCTGGATGCATGCCATTATCACTCAATGAACAAGTCATCAATTCCAAACTCAATAAGAGAGCGACGCAAAAAGGCCCAATTCAGTCTGTCATAGGCTCTCTCCATATCAAGTTTAACAGCCATTAGACTTCTCCTGGCCGAAGATCTCTGTAAATCAAACATAAATTCCTGGGCAATGAGAATGTTATCAGAAATAGAACGCCCTCTAATAAACGCCCCTTGTTCCGCAGAAATTAGGCGAGGGATCACCAGAGCAAGCCGGCGAGCCAAAAGCCTAGCACAGACCTTATAGAGCGTAGTGCATAGACTGATGGGCCGAAAATGCTGAGGAAGGGAGGCATCAGGACGCTTAGGCACCAGAGAAATAAAGGTCTGATTCCATTCCGCTGGAATTTGTTTAGCCAGGAACACAGACTGAATTGCCAAAACCACCTCCTGACCCACAATGTCCCAATAATGACGGTAAAAGAAAGGCGGAAATCCGTCAGGGCCAGGGGCCTTATCTGGGCCAAGGTCCCAAAGAGCCACCCTAATCTCATCCGCAGAAATAGATCTGGCCAACAAACTGTTATCTGCTGAAGAGACTTTCACAGAATTAGAAGCCGGAGTAACAGGCCCTCCCGCACCAACAGAATCAGTCCATCTAGACTGGAAAAAGTGAAGAATCATCTCCCTAATAGATTGGGAATCCTCCTGAGAGTTGCCCTCATCATCAACTAATCTCCGAATCCTATTGGCAGCACGCCGCTTCAGGGTTGCCTGATGGAAAAATCTAGTATTACGATCACCATCACAAATCCACTGAGCCCTGGATCGCTGCCACCAATAAACCTCCTGCTGACGAAGAAGAGAATGATGCTGAGCAAGCTTATCCCGAAGAGAAGAGAGGTCCGAGGCCTGCAAACCACCATCCAGATCTTCCTTAGCCTGAAGAGCGCTAATCTCGCTTTCAGTCTGATCAATATGTCTGACCAAATCACCCAACTCCACTCTACTCCATCTGGATAATCTATTCCTGGTCATCTTCAGACGGCGAGATAAACGATAAACCGCATTACCCCTGACCAGGAGATGCCAGATGTGATGAATAATAGCACGAGCAGCTGAATGGGCAGACCAAAACTGCTCAAATCTGAACTGCTTGCGCTGATGCTGACCAATCTCCGTAGAAATCAGAATAGGGCAGTGATCAGAAGCAATTCGAGGGAGATGAGAGACAGTAACCGCAGGGAACAAATGAAGCCACTGAGCTGAAGCCATTGCTCGATCCAGCCTTTCCCAAACACGAGCTGAACCCTGCCGATTATTACACCAGGTGAACTGGGGACCAGAGTATCCCAAATCCATCAATCCAGCAGAATCAATGAAAGATCTAAATTCATTTATGTCAGCAGAGCCAGTAACTCGTCTGCCCCCTCGTTTCTCACTAGGCTCCGTAATGCAATTAAAGTCTCCAGCAATAACAGAAGGAATACCTTGATCAAGAAGGGATCGAAGTTCAGACCAAAGAGACCTTCTCTCCCTATAGTCCGTACTGGCATAGACTGCCGATAATAGCCAAGGCTCAGCAGCACCTTCAGAGACAATCATACTTATCTGCTGATTACACTGATGGAAAGCATCAATCGTAACCGCAGTGGAACGCCAAAGAGCCAGCATACCTCCAGACAACCCTTCAGCCTCCACGGCATACGAGGACCATGATCGGGCCATTTGCTTACGAAACCGAGCCAAACTCTCACCCGATAGTCTCGTTTCCAAAAGACACATATATCAAACTTATGTAGCTGCACCAATCTTCCAAAAGAGGACCGAAAAGATGGCTTTCGAGCACCTCTAACATTCCACAGAAGGATCTTCATTTACAGACTAGGAGAAGTTAGGACCCCTCCATGGTCCTCCGACATAATGCTATCAGCAATACCCCCTGCCAACGGAGGGGACACATCAAACTGAGGATCTGAACTGCCCAGGGGCCCATCCTTCTCCATAGAAGAACCATATAATACGGAGCTAGAATCCTGGCCTACCGAAGTACCATCAAACACAATAGCTGTAGGCCCAGAATCCTGGTTAGGCTGCCCCCTTGACCGATCAACATCATCGATCTGGCCGGATAGGGGTAGAACAAGTCCGATTCGGGAAGGAGCAGCGACCCCCCCTTTTTTAATCACTGAGGCCTTTCCTTTTTCCTTCCGGAGAACCGATTTAGGATTCGACCTAGGAGGCATTGACACCTCAGGTCGGGCCCGCTTCAAGGAACCCGGGAACCCATCCCTGCAGTCCATGCAACCTTCATCTCCCACCTCCACCTCAAGAGAGGAGAATGGATTAGAAGTCAAAACCCCATTGTTCAGAGAAGACTCCCTGGCACATTCGTTACTCTCTGGCTGTTGCTTCAGATCCTTAAGTTTCAATACGGCACAAGGCACAGCCCCAGTCTTCAAAGGAACAGGGGAGGCCTTCTTCCCCAACTGTCTCTTAGCAGCTCCAGAGCCTCCAGCGGACGAATTTGAAACCGATGCCTGCCTTCGAGCCGTCTTCACCGGAGACTTCCAGCCTTCACTACTTCCCTCAGCCCTTAGTCGAAGTCCGTCCACAGAAGAAGGGGAAGCAAATGCGAAGGCTGCGGAAGATTCCGACACGTTCGAACGCGAGCTTCTCCTGCCTTCAGACTGAGGACCCGGAGCACCTCTCCTCTGTCTCACAGTTGCAAGCCATGGACCAAAAACAGAATCCGAAGCCTGATCCTCCTGAGCCGACGAGAGCGAGCAGGGACCTCCCAGATGGATTGAACCGCAGCTCCAACACAGCCCTTGAAGGTTCTCAAAGAGAACTGTTGCCAAAACCGCAGGTTCAGGCCTTGCACACGAGCTCCAGGACGAAGAGGGCGAGATAGATCAATCCTCATGCAAACCCGAGCAAACCCTCCTCCTCTGTTTCTCGCCATGGTAGCAGCATCGGAACAGACGAATTCCCCGCCAATGCCAGAATTGGTTTGAGGAATTCATCTTTCCAGAATTCCAAGGGGAGGTTCGGCAGCCGAACCCAGACCATAGCCACCGGGACTGAGTCCACTGCCGGAACAAAATCCGGCCGCCAACCCTCAATACCAATGACCTGGCCATTGATAACCCACGGCCTTTGCAACACTGACTCCCGAGCTTCGGGAGATTCAAAACGGAACACATGACACCGGAATGCCATGCTGGTCGAGACGATCTCTCCTGGAACTCCGGCGCGTCGGAATTCTCTAAGAAAAGCTTCCGCCGGAACCCATCGATTATATGATCGAGCGATCACAGCAGTCTTCATCCATCCAGCAACCTCCTCAGCAAGCGCCGCAGCAGGGAGGGACACTACCTCAGGGAAGGCATTCTCTAGTCTAGCCACAGCGGCCGGCGACGGAGACGATGCCACCCAAACAAACCCACCTTCCGCCGCCGTCCTACCAGAAGCCCGGCCGGCTTCCGCCGAATCCGAAGCCATAGCAAAGCGGAAAGGACAACACGGACCTGCTCGACCACGGCGATTACTCGACGAGCCGATCGCCAGAAGATCGGGGACGAAGCAAAGAGGAGCACGAATCTTAAAGCAACAACGGCAGAAAGAACCGGAGCTTAAAGCCACACGATTCTTAAAGCACTCCAACAACGGCAATATGGGCCTTTAGGCCTTCCCGTGGAATAGCTGGTTTGGTGTAACTAGAGGTTAGGAATGCATGATTCTTCTTAAAAAAATATATATATAAAAATAAATTGTAACAATTGAAAGCTTAAGAATTAAAATAATATTTTAATGAAAGTTTGAAATCAAACGTAAATTTTAGCCTAAAGACGATTTTCGTCGATGGATAAATAATGTATGAGGTGGTTCTCTTTCTCTTTTTTTTTTTTTTGTACAGACGGATGATCACATCAATTTAGGGTGAGTCAAACCCGATATATCAGAGTACAAAATTTTGAAAAGATCATGGGGGCAAGGTTCACCCAGCTTCCAGCTCCAAGAACCAGAATGAGACGCCATCCTAGCAGCAATCCAATCTGCCGCAGAGTTGGCTTTTCGGTAGATGTACCTAATCCTGTCGCAAGAAATACCCTGAAGGTTAGAATGAATATCTCCAATCAAGAGATGATAAGCAAACGGGCACGAAAATCCTGCCTAATCCAGCCGATAACAGTAATGGAATCCCCTTCAACAATAATGCTGCGAGCTTCCAAACAGCGAATAACACAACAGATACCAGCCCAAGCAGCACACAACTCCGTAAGGGGCACTGTGGAACCAAGAACACCAAATCCATCAGACGCCAGCATCTCACCGTCAGGCTCACGAATCACAAAAGTGGAGCCTGCACATCTACCGCGAATACTACCATTAAAATTAATTTTAACAAATCCTGAAGATGAAAACTCCCAAGAAATGAAGACCGGTTCTCTTTCTCTTTAATTTAACAGAAACCTCTTCCTTTTATTTATGGGAACGAAATCCCGTGGACGCACGCCGACGCGCACAACGAAAAGAGCTTGACCAGGAGGCAGGGAGAATCTCCACCGCTACCTAAGCAGACTCTAGGGGGAAGACATGGTCCCTCTTCCTAGAAGGAAATGGTCCCTGGACCTTTTGACCATTTAATAAAGAACTTAATAAAGAATTTAACGTGAACTCCGGGTTAAGCTTGTTGCATGGCGGAATGGGATTACATCTTTTTTAACATCTAATCCAAAATATTTTGATTGAGATTGATGGCTTCCATTTGGGAAACACGATGAAATTCTATTTCTTTTATGTCTTCCTTCTTTGTATCATTTAAATGATCAATCATTAACTAAATATCATGCACGGAACTCATTATATATTGCTGCTACATTTTTATCAAGCATGCCAGGCATGTGGCATATGCTAACACTACTATAAAAAGTTAATTAGACTACATCTAAAGAACGTAATCTTTTATATTTAGATTACGTTTTTAAAAACATTTTCTAGGTGAACGTAGTTAAAAGTGTGACTGTAGTTAAAAGTTCTTTTTTTAGACTATATTTTTAGACGTAGTTAAAAGTTAAAAAAATGTAGTCTTTAAATACATTTAAACTACGTTTTTATTATAAAATGTAGTCTATAACTGTGCAAAAGACTACCTTTTATCATGAAACGTAGTCTTTAAATACACTTAGACTATGTTTTATTATAAAATGTAGTCTATAATTGTACAAAAAAAATTATTTTTTTATTGAAAAACATAGTCTATTATGTACATTTAGATTTCGTTTTTATCAAAAAAATGTAGTCTATAATTATACATTTAGATTTCGTTTTTATCAAAAAAATGTAGTCTATAATTATACATTTAGATTATATTTTTATATTTAAAATGTAGTATAATATCCAATCCTGTCATACGGACATATATTTTTAATTTCAAAAAAATATCAAAAATATTGAATTAAAATATCCAATACTGTCATACAAATATTTAATATTGTCATACAAACATATACTTTCAATTATAAAAAATTTCAAATATATTGAAGCTATTACAATATTCCTTAATTTCAAAAAAAAACCCTCAAAAATATACTTTCTTCGAAAGGTGAGTAAGTGCCATGTGAGAGGTAAGAAGCCATTAGAATTAATATTCCTCAATGTGCTGCTTATATGCAGTTCAAAAAGGGTCTCGACTGCTGCAAGGGAATTGGTGGCTAACTTGGTGAGAAGACCAATCAAGCCCGGCAGGTGCAAAACAATAAATTAACACATCTTGTAGAAGCAAGCACAAAGACAATGGAACAGAAACAACCATGGCATGTGATAGCACCATAAGAATTTTTGTCAAAACATACACAAGTATTTTGGCTTAGTGACATCCGACCATCGGTAGCTATCAAATGCAAAGACTTATGACTCACTCCATGTTTGCACGATTCATCAAGCAGATCTAGAGAATGCCTGAAACAATCAGTTATCCTTATCAAACAGGCAGCAATAATTTTGACAAGCTACCATAGCAAGAAAGGCAAATGTCAATCAACGCCAATAATTGATCGAGTGTTCAACAAATGCAAATGATCAATGCCAAAATTCATACATATACACACACATAGATGTAAAAATAAGCAAATGTTAGTCGGTGCCAATAATTTTGCCAAAAATAATTTTTAATAAAATAAACATATGAATACTAATTTTCATAATCTTCTTTTTTTTGATTTTTTTTTTGTATCTTATTTAATCTCTAAAATTTGCTTACTTTCAATTTGCATACCCATTTAGTCTGATTTAACTTTTTCTTAAAAAAAGAAAGAAAATTAAAAAAAATTGCCATCCGAGTTTCCTTTATTTTCATCATTTTCTCTTTATGTCTCTTGCTTTTCAGTCTTGATTCTAATAAAATTTTGATATTTCATTCTTTTTCCTTTTCTTATTCTCCTCTCATCAATGTTTTTTTTTTTTTTTTTTGCATTATCTCCTTTTTTTTTTCATAAAACTTGCAAGCATCCCAATAAAGAAAAGATTATCATAAACTCTCAGGAATTTGAAATGACAAAGGCCAGAAAATTTGAAACGGTATTGATAAACCCTGATCCGGTTCAAGCTAGGTTGATTGGTTCAATAGTGAACCAGACGGGTTGACCGGATTATTTCGGGTCTCTTACATATCCAGTTTTATGTTAAAATCGGACCGTCTTGGCCTTTGGGTCCTGGTTCAATCGGTTGATCCGATCCTATTTTAACAACTATGATATAAATAAATAAATAATTATTTAAAATTTATAATTAAAAAATTATCATTTTGCTTTAAGCTCAAAATTCATAAATGATCATTTTTTATCCTTCTCATTCAAGGCCTTATAACTTAATTATTTTTTTAACCCATATATGAAATTAGTCAAACCCATGAATTCTATAATTAATCCCAAGGTTTTCATCCAATTTTTAATCCAAAAATCAACCCAAAGGCTGAACCAACTTGAACCAGTTGGTTCAGCGGTTCAAGCCCAACCCGTAAGCGGCCTTCTTTCCAGCGTCCTTACCCAATCCTGTCACCCAGCCGAAACCCCTTCCCAATGGGAATTTCTATTTGCACCATTCGAATTGCATAGTGCACCCTCCTAATTTTTTTTTAAAAAAAAATTTTAAACTATCTTTAGCGCCCATCTTCTTCCCTTCCCCCTTCTTTCTCCCTCCGGCATGGCATCCCCCCCTCTCCTCCTCCCTCTCCAGCACCGCCCCCACCCCTCCTTTTCGGGCTCCATCTTTTCTCCTTCCCTCTCCAGTAGCCCCTCCTCTTCTTTTCCTCTTTGGCACCGTCCCTCACCCCTCCTCTCGAGCCCCGTCTCCTTCCCTTTTTCCTTTCCGGCACCGTTCCCTCACCCACCCTCCTCCCCTTCTTTCTACTCTCCCGCTTCGGCACGGTCCCCTCCTCTCCCTAATAGTGACAGAAGGGAAGGAGATGGAGATCGGAGGGAGGAATGAAGGACGGTATCAGAAAGGGAGGAGGAGGCACTGGTGCCGAGAAAAAGAAGGAAGGAAGAAGATGAGGATAGTTTAGAATAAAAAAAAAAAAATTAAGAGGATGCACTGAGCAACCCAACCATTGCAAATAAAAATTTTCCTCCCCAACCCATCCCCTCCCATCGCCGATGCCTCCCCCGCTCATCGCCAGTCGTGGCGGCTCCCTCCGGCGATGACCCCAAGCCCAGCCGGCAACCTTCTCCCCCACACGATCTCTCCTCTCTCTCCCCACCACCCCACGGCCCAACCCACCGTCAGCATCCAAGAAACCATCTTCGGCTTCTCCTCCCGTCACCCATTCACCACCGGTGAAAGGCGGCGGCGCACACCGCAAGATCCGGCGGCCTCTTACGGTGGCCAGATCTGGCCAAAGCAGGAGAGAAGACTGTCTTCTAGAGTCTTCTCCCGGCCAGCCGACGGCCACCTGAGCCGCCTCCTACCCTGGCTGATCGTCGGCGACCTCACGCTGACGACCGCACGACGACCAGCCAAATGTCTCCCAAATACCCACTGTTTCCTGAGTTGAAACAAAAAAAAAAAGGGGATCGAGAATTTTACCTGAACCTTGCCGGAGTTGCTAGCAAACTTTCCCGAAGGAGGATGACTCCATGTAGCAGTCCACTGGCTTGGAGAAGGACGCTACCGGAGGCACCTTCGAGAGAGAGGAGGAGCCTGTCCGGAACTCCGACAATGAGCTGCAAGCTTGCTTGTCAGTCGGCAGTTAGCGCCTTCTGATCTTTATAAAGAAAGGGAAAATTCTCCTCAAAAGAAGTGTTAAAACCTCTAAGGCTGCGTTTGGATGTCAAAAAATTATTTTAGGAATAGAAATATGAATTCCGTAGGAATAGCTTATTCCCTTTGTTATTCTAGACTTTTTTTTGGATAAAAATCTGATATTCTATATTATTCTAGTGCAATTAATGCAGTGTTATTCAAAATGATGTTTGGATGACATGGGAATAAGCATGTATTCCAATAGGAATAGATGAAGAATTTTTTAAAATTCCAAAGTTACCCCTTCCAATAAAAACCATTTATCAATTTTTATTTTTTAAAATGACTTGAATAAATTATTATTTATTAATAAATAAGGTAATAAATTAATTAATATTAATAAAATAACATTAGAACATACTTAATAAATTATTTTATATTAATAAAGAAAAAATAACATACTTAATTTATTATTTTCTATTAATAAATTTATTTAATTTTAAATTATATTATAAATAAATTTATTTAATTTATTTAAATGATATTATAAATAAATTTATTTAATTTATTTAATTTAATACCATCGGTGCCCTTGGAATAGCTGCAGTGGGAATAGGAGCTATTCCATGGGGTACCATGGAATAAGAAATCGGAATAAAAGGGGTTGACTGGCATAGCTGTTCTAGTTGGACCCATGCTCCTTTTTCATTGTGTTTGGAGGAATAAGGCAGAATAAGAGCCTATTCCAGGCCTTATTCCCCCATCCAAACACAGCCTAAAGGACTTCAAATGTAGTTTATCGAAACTGGGGAGGAGGATCCAGACGTAGAGAACGGCGGAGCCAGCGGCATGGGGTAATGCGAAGAGGAAGAGGACATGGTTGGCAGCGGCGAAGGGGAGGAGGTGGACATAAAACGTAAAGGATTGCAGGGAAGGTTGAGCATCAAAGGAAAACCATGAAGGGAGATCCTCGGTGAAATCTTGGAATGAAATATGAGTTCGGATACTGTGGGCTTTTTTTAAGAAAAAGAAGGAAAGTAAATTAGGAGAAGAAAAAAAGATAAATTTTATATTTTATATTAGACTATGTCTTAATTAAAAATATAATCTTTTTATATTATAAGATAATATAAGACTACATCTTAATTAAAAACATAGTTTTTTTATATTATAAGATAATATAAGACTACGTCTTAATTAAAAATATGATTTTTTTATATTATAAGATAATATAAGACTACGCCTTAATTAAAACGTAGTTTTTTATATTATAAGATAATATAAGACTACGTTCTTAATAAAAGATGTAGTTTTTTAATTTATAAAAAATTATGAAAACGTAATGTAAAATATTAGACTATATTTTTTTACTAAAAACATAGTCTTTTTTCTAAAACATACTATAGTCTATTTAACTTTTTGTAGTAGTATAACCATTATCCTGAGCATTGATTGTTACTAAAGAACCTAATCAAACGGTAAGCAAGTTGATCAATTACCAGCTTAATTATGAAAAAGATAGTATAAATAAAATTAAAGAATTGGATTGTTTTTGTCTTATTAAAGAAAACCATTTAATGGTTAACTAGCTAGAATGCACATGAAAAGAATAATTTTATTTATAAAAGCTATATATAATCACACCATAATCTGGATTGATTGCAATAAAATTAGTTTAGAAATCATAAACAACTAAACAAACTTTGAGAGTGATGACTAAAAGGCTAGTGGTGAGTTTTTTTGAACTTGATCGGACAAGCATCTTTAAACGTCATAGTTTACACTAATAGAACATAGCTCAAAGCAAGTTAGTTGATCCCAATATTGTTAGGCCCAGAGCAATCTAAGTGAGGGATGAATTAGGTTGATCAAGAATTTAAACTTAAAAATAAGGATTTAAAAATAAGTCAAATAATTTAAACTAAAGCATAAAACCTAAATGTATATCAACTTTAAATCAAGCAAGAGATGTAATATAAGAACAAGTAATACTAATTGCAAGATATATAAATATACAAGAAAATAAATGAAGCTTAAGAATTTATAGTAGTTCAGTATTTCATGCCTATGTTCACTATTCAGATACTTTTTTAGGATTTTCACTATACCAATCTCTTAATCAGATGAGGATCAAACTTTACATACTTTTTTTGTCGGATCCTTACAATTCCTTTTTAAGCTAAATATGAACCCTCTCTCCTTTTACATGGATTAAGAAGGAACTCAAACCTTGCATTGAAAAGGAAGAGTATAAACATACTAAGCTCAAATCATTTTTTATAAATATTTTTCAATTGTTTTCCTCTTAATTTTTTCATACTTAAATCAGCCAACAAGTCTCCATGTTATAGGTATGAAAAATTATAGCCACTAAGGCTCAAAGGTAGGACTAAAAGGCAGCTCAAAGGTAGGACTAAAAGGCAGCTCTAATGATTAAATAAAAAATATAATCATTGGAATATCAAAACCGCAATAGTCGACCTCTAGTTTTAGGTTAATCGATCGCCCATTTTGCAATGGTCGGTCGTCTGACCAGACATAAAGCAATCATTTTGGTTTTTTATGGTTTAGCCAATTTTGGTCAACTATTTTGAGATCTGATCAACCATATGTTTTGGATTTGCATGATTATTTGACTTTAATTATTAATTCAAAACCTAAGTTAATTTAATAAGGGTTTTGAGCATTGTGCACTTATTCTCCTACCAAGCTTTACAATATGCCTTTAGAAAAAATAAAATTATAATATATAAACTATCCCGTAGAATAATTTTGAGTCATATAGTACTTGATTTGATATTATTCTTCTTCGATTTAGACTTCTTGCATTTTACCTAAGTTCCTTGCAAATCGGGTACATACCGGATGGAGTTTTGTAAGTTTTGTTTCGATCATGGTATCTATCTTATCATTACAAGCTCAAGCATTAAATTAGTCCTTTAATCAATATCTTGTTATTATCAAAATATATTTATGAAACCTTTAACCAATACATTAAAGTAATCAGAAACATTAATTCCCTCATCTTATCCATAGAAAATGGTGGCGTTAAATTGAATTCATGTATAGGTGAAAGCTGTCAACATGCACGTACATACCTTTCTCATGAATTGGGATGTGTATTTATTTCATCACATATTTGGTTTGATAATTTCATTTATTTGAATTGCTTCGCCAAATGGCAATTTGATTAACTCTTGCAGCTCGGTACTTAAGCGAATCCTTGTGGTAGCATGCAGCACTAGCACCTACCATTTTTCAAAAAAGAAAAAAAAATCCACAATAATGGACTACAGAACATGTGCTAAAGTTCATGTTAAATTAGGCACTCCATAACCTCTTATGTCTTACTATTCCTTACTCCATTTACAAATTCAACAAAGTATAGTGGCATTATTTATTGAGGAATGGATCGATCTTGATAATCCTAATACGAAGTAGAGAAACATAATTCAGTACCAAAATAAACATTAATGAAATTGAAAGATAAGAATATATGCAGCTTTGTTGGATCTTTGAATTGTCCTATTACTAAATTTTCTAAATTTTGACACTGCACGCAAATGTTAGGCTCCAACAATCACCACAATCGTCCAATAGCTACTTTTATAAAAGTTATAACTTGATAAAGAGCCTAGCCCTCCAAGTCTCTTGCCTAGCTAGGATTCATCACTTCTCAAACCTTTTGCAAGACTCCTAAGGCCAATAGTAGTTGAAGATAGTTGTAGCGCTTTTTAAGGTAGCAGCCTTGCCATCTCCTACCTTCGTGAAACAATGAAAAATGGCAACTCGTATTCCACAATCCGACATCCATATATCTGCATTAGAGCCTACTGAGAAGTAAATCTAATAACTTAAGGGCCAAGGTATAACGCACAACTTGGTATTGTTACATCATCACCAAATGTCACTAAAAAACTAGGGTATAGAAGCAATGATACCTATTTAGATTAGCTTTCTTCTATGAAGGATAATATTTTACACATATGCCAACTCTGACAAGTGCTTGACTCTAACTGAAGAGACCCAATCTTATCCATTCCAAAATGGACGAAGGGATCTTTAACATCTTCAGCCCAAGTACTACCAACTCCTCTACTGAAGTTCTCTTTGGTATTTGGAGATGAGAATATATCATCTTATGAGAAAAAGGAGTGATTTATTGGCACTCAAAATTCCTCTATTCAACCTTCTCAAGCTGAAGTTTGAATTTAGATTCTTAAATATTATGGTATTTTTAATGCAGCAAAGCTAGACAACTAGCTCGATTAGTCAGATGCCTATTTTACTATCTATTGATATACTAGTATTCAAAAGGTAGCTTTTATATATCCATCTTAAGCTTTCCAACCATGATCTTACTTGATAATCCGACTCTTTTCGCGCATGTCTTCTCTCTAAAATTCTTTTGAACGAGGTTCCATTTATCCTCCTTCGAGAGCGCGCGCCACCACCCCATTGTCAATAAAGCCCTGTGACATTGAATCTGTTGATTCTCGAGGAGGCCATGACTGCTCAACAAGCTCTTCCTCTCCAAAAGCAGTACTATATCGGCAAAGCCTTATGACATTGATTAAATCGGCCTATCAGCGAACATACTAGTATAGCAAACCCAGGTTTTATAATTAAATATTATAAAGATATACTATTTAAAAATCCATAAGACATCCAGTAATATCATCTTTCTCACAGAGGTGCAACATAGATGTCTATCTTTGTCCGTCTTCAAATAATTAAGATAACACAACAAAGCCATATTTTCAAAAATTCTGGCCACTTTTTTGAATAGTAAACTTCCTCGAAAACTTCTTTCTATAATGAGATTTACAGCTACTTGTGGTGCAGTTCTTTGCAGTGGTTTTATTCGGTGATGATAATAATAATAATAATAAAATACTATAACGATTGAAAACTATTCATCATCATGAACAATTAGAGATGATGATAGAAAAGCTGAAGTATTTCTTTGCTCAAGTCATTTCATCAGGTCAATATATATGTTCATAGGTTGCATTAAATTTTAAATTCATAATTCTAATAAATGGTGAAGAATATCAAATAACAGCAGACAGACAACCGTTGCTCTAGTTGTCATTTTTTCACCTATCCCAAAAATTTAAGCTAACAGTACCAATCTACATTAGGTTTAACAATAACAGATAGTAACAGCAAAATGACTACATTAGGTCTGTTATCTTAATTCTTATCAGCTATATATATAACATGAAAAAAAAAACTTTGCAACTGTTTATAATGGCCATCATCTAAACCTTGAATAAAAGGTAACTAGCTTGTTGACAAATTTTTCTTACATCCAGATGCTAATAATTATTCTTTCTGAAAAATAGTAACCTAGGACACCAAGAAGAGTCATCTAATAACTATAAATCAGGACAGAAAAGCTCAAAAAGCGGCTGGGAGAATCCCCATTCCGAGTGTTCACAAGAACAATACAAGAGGCTTACAGAGCTATCTCCACATTTAGAGCAATCGACCACGCTAAAAACAAAGAGCACATGATCTACTTCCGGTTCTGATTGCGCCGCGCGCCGCCTCCACCAGCGACGCCGCCACCCCTCCCGGCCGCGTCGCCATCTCTGGATCGTTCCGCAACTCTGCACCCATCACCCTCTCCGCGTCCGCCCCCGTAACCACCTTGTCCACCGGCGACGGCGAAGTAACCACCTTGTCCACCGGCGACGGCTTCGCCGTCGCGTTCTGCAAGCAGAGTTAACGTCACAGAGGTTTACGATTTTGCCATCGGCGGAGGGATCGATGATGAAAGCATAGTAATTACCAAGAGGACGTCGGCGAGCTTGGTCTTCTCCTCGTCTCGTGTGATTTGGGCGTTGGCGTTGGCCGCTGTGGCGACGCCACCCGGCGCCACCATATTGGTCCCCGTGGCCCTCGCCTCCGCTGCCTGGATCGCCGCAGCGTCGCACCGGTCCACCGGCTTGTTCCCCGCGGTCCTTGCCGACGCCTCCAGCGCCTCTCCAATTGTCATCGTCGAATCCGTTTCCCTCGCCCATCCTCGACCTTCACCCGCCGCAACCGCCGACTCCGGCATCTCGTACTCCCCCCACCAGCTAACGAAAACAAAGAGCTTACCGTTTTGGCGGACGACTTCGAAATTCCCGAAAAATGAAGTGCGAATCTCAAAATCCGACAAGCAAGACAATCACCTATATGCTATGGCAAACTTGTAATTCTGTATCGAAATAATGCTATTTTCGTCATGAATGAGGAGACGCTTCACTTCAGTACAGAAGCTTCTATTTGCACCGCAGAAATTTCTCTCTACACCCAAACCCACCCACCCACCCCCGCCGCCCTTCGGCAGCCCTCAGCTTACTCCGATAATCCCCCCTCCTGAGTACCAACTTTCTGACGACCCGTCATGTCCGAAAAATTACTTGCAGTGAGTGCCGATCATCGCATCTCCGGTGCCGATTCCATGTAGATCCGCTCCTGCAAACCCAATCTCCCTTCTTTGCCGTAATCTCTTACCAAGCGGAAAATGTTAAAAGATAATGATGGGTAATTTGTTAGAGTTAATTTTTTAAATAATAAATATATTTTTTTATGATTTGATAGGATAATTTTATATGGATAAGATCATAAGAATATTATGCTTATTCGTAGAAACAATAAATAATATTTATATGGTGATGTGCTTAATGAAACGTAATAGATCAATGTTATTCATGAGAGAAAACCCTTCTTTTACCTTGATTTTTCTTTCTAAAATAATCTGAGTTGAAAATAATCTCAAAAAAATTTGGTATCAGAGCCTAGTTCGAAGTTCAAGGAGAAACGATCGACTGTGAGAAGAAAGTTTGGTGAAGCGAGGAGGACGAAAAGACTCAAAAGAAACGGTGCTTTCCTTCCACACGTTGCCGAGACGAGGACGTCTCTCTTCCAAAGCAGCAGAAAAAAAAAAAAAAAAAATTGAGGAAGCCGCCGAGATTCCACAGGAGCACAAGGAAGAAGCCGGCCGTTTTTCTTTCGTTTTCGAATTCCACCTAGTGTCAGTTTTTCTTTCTTTGATGTTAGTGGGTCAGCCTCTATTTGAAAAACAACATCCAAGGTACATAACAAGTTCTTCTTTTTTTACAACAAAAGTTATCTTTTAAAAAAATAAAATAAAATAAGACAATGCTGCCTCTATTATGGAAAGTTTCCTTTCCATCTCAACAAACGTGCACCACCACTAAGAAGTTGCTGCCAAGATTCCTAGGTGCCGTCCGCGCGCTTTTCTTTCCTGGGTGAGCGCTCTTATATGTGGATTTATTCTTTGACACGAAGAGGACAGGGAATTATGAAATCTGCGTTGCCGTACATGTGACCTCAGCTGGCACGTTTAAAATGCATCTTCTTAGCCGAACCCCCTATTATAAATTCAAGAATTATCGTCCCAGCCTTTTGGCGAGAGAGCAACCGTTGGATTTTTCCTGTTAGTGGAGAAAGGTAGAAGTCATTGCCGTTAATTTGAGACCAGCAACCAAGAAGACGAAAGAGCATAACCAACGGTCGTTAAGATTTTTTTTTTTTCTTGAAGCAAAAAAGGAAAGCTCTTGGTAGGTGGACTTAATGGCAACCTCAATCAATATTGGTATAAATATCCACCAACCTTCTATCCCTATTTTTAATGGAGAAAATTATGATTATTGAGCATCAAAATGAAAACCCTTTTTATTTCACAAGAAGTATGAGATCTAGTTGAGAACGGGTACGAAGACCCAGTTAATCCAACAAATAATCAGAAGGAGCAACTGAAGGACTACAAAAAGAAGGATGCCAAAGCCCTGTTCTTCATCCAACAAGCTGTATTTGAGAAATTTTTTCCCAGAATTATTAGAGCCATCAAATCAAAGGAGGCATGAGATATCTTGCAGGAGGAATTTCAAGGCAACATAAAGGTAAGAGCTATCAAACTTCAAACTCTAAGAAAAGAATTAGATAATTTGAGAATGCAAGAAAATAAAAAATTGAAGGATTACTTTTCCAAAATCACGGAGCCTGTTAATCAAATGAAGAGCTATGGTGAAACCATCACCGAGCGAAGAATATGTAAAAAAATCTTGGCTAGCTTATCTCCAAAATTTGATACAATAGTTGCAATTGTTGAAGAATCTAAAGATCTTTCTGAATTAAGTGTTCATGAATTAATGGGATCTCTTGAAGCTCATGAGCAAAGATTGTTTAGGCAAAAAGAATTATCAATTGAAAGTGCCTTTCAATCTAAACTCAAAGTGGTTAATAAAAATTCTCAAAAAGAATCATCGAGTCATGCTCCAGTCAAAAGAGAGTCATTCAGAGGTGAAAACCAGAGTAGAGGAAGAGGAAGAAATATGAAAGGAAGAGGTAGAGAAATACAAAGAAATAATTTTTCATAAAGGCAATATGATGAGAGCACTCAACAAAGGTGCAACATATGTAAAAGGTCTTCTCATGTTGAAAAAGATTGCTGGTTTAGGGGCAAACCCCAATGTTATAATTGTAAAAAGTTTGGACATGTTCAAAAAGATTGTAGATACAAAGCAAATGAACAAGTACACTTCTCAGAAAAAAAATGAAGGTCAGCAAAGCACACTATATGCATGTCAAACTGCAGAAGAGCAAAGTAATAATATGTGGTATCTTGAGAGTGGTTGCAGCAATCACATGACTGGTGACAAGTCTATTTTTATGGATATTGACAGTTCTTCAATTTCACAAGTGAAGATGGGCAATGGTGCAATAGTCCAAGCAAGAGGCAAAGGAACAATTGAAATCAATACCAAGAAAGGAAGAAAATTCATTCATGATGTTTTACTTGTTCCAGATTTGAAGCAAAATCTCTTGAGTGTTGGACAGCTGATTGAGCATGGGCATATGGTACACTTTGAAAATAATGTTTGCAAGTTATATGACAGAGGGATGAAAAAGCAACTTATGTCAAATATCAAGATGGAGAAAAATAGAAGTTTTCCTCTTATTTTGCACTATGCAAAGGATGCTGCATGGAAGATGGAGGTAAATGATGAGTCATGGTTATGGCACAAAAGGTTTGGGCACATAAATTTTCAAAGCTTGAGAAGTCTACATCAAAAGAATATGGTGTATGGTCTACCAGCAATACATGACAAGGAAGAACCTTGTGAAGGATGTGCACTTGGAAAACAACATAGAGAGGCATTTCCAAAAGAGCATGTATGGAGAGCCAAAGCACCATTGGAGCTTATTCATACTGACATATGTGGACCTATAAAAACTTCTTCTCATGCAGGTAACATCTACTTCATTATTTTTATTGATGACTATTCAAGGATGATATGGGTATATTTTATGAGACATAAATCAGAGGCATTTCTTATCTTTAAGAAGTTTAAAAATTATGTGGAAAGACAAAGTGGGCATTATATTAAGGTGCTAAGAAGTGATAGAGGTGGTGAATACAATTCAAATGAATTTGAGAAATTTTGTGAAGATGATGGTATACAAAGACAATTGACTGTTAGCTATACACCAAAGCAAAATGGTGTTGCAGAAAGAAAGAATCGTACTATTGTTGAGATGTCTAGATCTATGCTTAAAGATAAAGGCCTTCCAAATTCTTATTGGGCAGAAGCAGTAAATACAGCAGTTTATCTGATGAATAGATGTCCAATAAAAGCTCTTCAAAATATGACACAATTTGAAGCCTGGTATGGTAGAAAGCCTTCAGTTAAGCATTTCAAAATCTTTGGATGTGTATGCTATGCACATATTCCAAAGGAAAGGAGACATAAACTTGATGAAGTAAATGAAAAATATATCTTTGTTGGATACAGTTCTAAATCAAAAGGTTACAGACTTTTCAGCTTGAAGCAAAATCAAGTGATCATAAGAAGAGATATTATTTTCAATGAAAAGTTGTTTGGGATTGGAAGCAAAAGAAAGTTGAAGAAAATATTATTTCTCTAGATGAAGAAATTCATGATGCTCAAAATGAAGAAAATAAGGTTGAAGGTTCACACAAACTACTTCAAGTTCAAGTCCATCTTCAAGTTCTACTTCTATAAAAATGAGAAGGTTAAGTGACATTTATGCTTCTTGTAATTTCTGCATGATTGAGCCTGAAATCTTATAAAAGTGCTATGCTTGAAGAAGTGTGGAACAAAGCAATGCAGGAAGAAATCAATATGATTGAGAAGAACAAAACTTGGGAATTAGTGAAGAAACCAAGTGATAAGGAAGTCATTGGCTTGAAGTGGATCTACAAAATAAAGCACAATCCAGATGGCACCATTCAAAGACACAAAGCAAGATTAGTAGCAAAGAGATACTCTTAATTACCTGGTATTGATTATCAAGAAACTTTTGCACCTGTTGCTAGACATGATACAATTAGAACTCTTATTTCTATAGCAGCTAATAAAAGTTGGAAACTACATCAACTAGATGTAAAGTCAGCATTCTTGAATGGAGTATTGAAAGAAGAAATTTATGTTGAACAACCTCAAGACTTCATCATCAAAGGTCAAAAAAACAAGGTATACAAGTTAAAGAAAGTATTATATAGGCTGAAGTAAGCACTCAGAGCATGGTACTCTCAAATTGACACCTACTTCAATGAAAAAGGTTTTCTAAAAAGTCCAAGTGAACCAACACTTTATGTGAAGAAGCAAGGTAATGATATTCTCATTGTCTCTCTTTATGTTGCTGATTTAATTATTACTGGTAACAATGAGAATATGATCTTGACTTTCAAAAATGATATGATGAGAAGATATGAAATGAATGATATGGGTTTGCTTCATTATTTTTTGGGAATTGAAATAAGTCAAAGAAAAGATGGTATATTTATCAGTCAAAATAAGTATGTAGAAGGCATTCTCAAGAAATTCAACATGGAAAATTAATAGTGTGGCAACACCTTTTGTGGTAAATGATAAGTTGATGAAAGAAGATGAAAGTGGTGAAGCAAATGCACAATTATACAGAAACATTATTGGAAGCTTATTATATCTAACAATTACAAGGCCAGACATAATGTTTGCATCAAGTTTACTTTTCAGATTTATGCAAAAGCCAAGTAATATTCACTTTGGACAAGCAAAAAGAGTCTTGAGATACATCAAAGGTACTAAAGATTATGGGATCATATATGAAAGAAACAAGAATGATATGATGAAATTAGTTGGATTTTGTGATAGTGATTGGGCTGGAAGTATTAATGACATGAAAAGCACATCAGGATATGCATTCTTTTATGGATCAGGTATCATATCTTAGGCATCCAAGAAGCAAGATACAGTGGCATTATCTTCTTCTGAAGCAGAATATGTTTCAACAACTTTGGCAACACAACAAATAATTTTGTTGAGAAGAATACTTGAAGATATGGGTGAAAGCAAGAAGAAGCTACTACTCTGCTATGTGACAATAAATCTACTATTTCTATGACAAAGAATCCTATATATCACAGCCGCACCAAACATATCAAAATCAAGTACCATTTCATTAGAGATGTGGTAGAAGAAAAAGAAATTGAAGTCAAGTATGTGAAGACTGAAGACCAAATTGCAGGACATCTTCACCAAGGCACTACCCAAGGAGAAATTCATTCACTTTAGAGATCTCATGGGTATCCAAAAATAACCATTAAAGGGGAGTGTTAAAAGATAATGGTTGTTAGTTTGTTAGAGTTAGTTTTTTAAATAATGAGCCTATCTTTTTATGATTTGATAGGATAGCCTTAGATGGATAAGATCATAAGAGGATTATGCTTATCCGTAGAAACAATAAACAATATTTATATGGTGATGTGCTTAATGAAACGTAATAGATCAATGTTATTCCTGAGAGAAAACCCTTCTTTTACCTTGATTTCTCTTCCAAAATAATCTGAATTGGAAACAATCCCAACAGGGGAAAGGAAACCCATGTGGCGAAGGCAATAGCGGCGATCGTCCGAGGGGCGAAGGAGGACGCGAGGGCGGTGGGTGTCCCGGCGAGCTGGACCCGAAAAGTGAGGCTTAGGGCCTGGCGGTGGTCCGTCGAGGTGAGGGTGCACATGTTGGATGCGTGCCTAGGAGTGGTGGTGGTGCTGCCTTTCCGAGTAGCCCTGGCGGCCGCGCTATGGTTCGCCGTCGACGTTTATCAGGCGGCGAAGGGTACGTGTGGTGGGCATCGATGCCCTGGTCACCTGCCAACACGATAAGCTTCGCAAGCACGGGGAAGGGGAGGCTGTCGGAGCGAACCAGGGAGAGAAAAGCCGAGGGGTGCTGCCGGAGCGAACCAGGGGGAGGGAAACCGAGGGTGCTGCCGGAGTGAACGAGGAGGAGGAGGAGGGTGAGGGTTTTAAGGGTAGTTTAGGAATTAAATTTTTAAAAAAATTTGGGGGTGCAGAGAGGAATTTTTGTTGTGCAAATAAAAGCTCCCCAGGGAGCTTCTATTTGCATCAAAAAAATTGTTCTCTACATCCTTAATTTTTTTAAAAAAATTAATTTTCTAAATTACCTTTAAAATCCTCGCCTCTCGCCCTTTCCGTTCGCTCCGGCAGCACCCATCACCCGCCTCCCCTCGGCTTTTCCTCTCTTCCGTTCACTCCGATGGCCCTTTTTCTTTCCGACTTTTCCATGTTCCGATGCTGGAGGGTGAGGGGCGGGGTGAATAGGAAGGAGGATGGCGAGGGTTTTAATATAGTTTAAAAAATTTATTTTTTAAAAAAACTTTGGGGGATGTAGAGAGTAATTTTTGCGGTGCAAATAGAAGCTCTCCTTCAGTGCCTGGCAGGCGATGGACTCAGTGAGGAGGCAGCGGCGGCCAAGGAGGTGTGTCTCGGCGACAAAGGCACCACGGGCGGCGAGGCCATCGTCGTCTTCATCTATGCACACGTATACTGCCTGCAATTTATCTCTATATTTTTATTTTATTCTTTAATAAAATTTTAAAGTAGTATTTAAACATAGTCGCTAATTTTATAATTATTATATTGATTAAGAGTTTCGTTAACATGTTCATTTCTCATATGCCACCTTAGATCTCATAAAATCTTAAAATCTTTGCATATTTGAACTTAAAAAAACAAGCATTTGTTTGGTTCATGGAATGGTCTTTTAAAATTAGAATTGAAATTAGTAATTAAAGAAAATTTGAAATTTAGACTTTCTATCCAACATTACAAGTTCATTACAATCATTCATTAAAAAAATAAACTAGCAAAATACCATTCCTCTCATTTCTTCTCACTTGACCCCCTCTCTCGTCATCCGACACCCTCCCCTCAAAAAATCCTTTACAATGATTTGTTAAAAAAAGATCTTGAAGAATCTTGCCCCTCATATGACACTTTAATTTCTTTATCTTGATTACACATATATACATATATTTGATAACAAAGATAGAGGTCTAAAACCCTTACAGAAATAATTTGTCATGCATCGACAACGACAATATATATATATATTACCAAGAAAAGAATACCATGGAGCAAAATTTTTTCTCTACTGCCCAACTTTTCTGCTTCGTTTTCAATATAATTAATTTTTAAGCAATAAACGTTGGACATGAGAATCGTATAACCGCAATATTTTGTTGCCCGCAGTACTAGCAACATATATATAAAGGAGTTTGCATGCACTTAAACCGCACGACTGCCTCCTCTTGTCCGGGGTACCAGCTGGCTACATGTCCTCTCATCTCCATGCACTACCCATAGGCAGCGACCACCACCTTGGAATTGGATGGAGGCAACAAAGGAGGCATAGACCACCACCTTGCGTCGCCTATCGCCAATATATATACATGGTGCTCCAATAATCTTCTTCTTCTTCCTTTTTTTTTTTTTAAAAAAAAAAGCAAAATAACAGTCTTATAACTAGTCTTATTCACTGTTAGCAGAAAAAATAATGACACCATCTGTCCAATTTAAGTTCCTGACCTTCAAACACCCATATTATTAAACAACAAATGTTTTAGTAGACTTCTTTTAGTCAACTATATTAGAAAACAACTGAATAAAATAATTAAGGCTTCAGATGCCGGCCCACTACGTACGATACGCCAACAGAACCAATTCTGATCACACGACACAATTAAGATTTAACCTCCCCAAGAGACATCTTTGATGAAAACCTTCTTAATTTGTAAGCATGATCAAGGATTACAACAACAAAACCAGCTCAACAAGGAAAGAAAGGTATGCCAGCACGAACTCTTCAACACGACTCATGATCACTTCAAACATATATATATATATATATATACACGACACTGTAACACACTTAGGAACATATATATAAACACCAGTTTTGTTATTGTATGTAGACTAGTTAATTATTACTCGCTCTAGTACTCTATCGATATCAAGAAGAAGAGGAGGCCAGGAAGGGGGGAGCCGGAGCACCGACGCCGTTTTCAGCCTAAAACCGCCCCTCCGCCACCCCTTGCGGATGTGTCTCCATGCACGTCCGGGTTGTTCCGCATCTCCGCTAACGTCACCCGATCCGCGTCTTCCCCAGTCACCGCCTTGTCCGCTGGAAGCCTCGTCGTCGCATCCTATCATAGTATTCGAAGATGCAAACAATTTAAACCTCACTGGAGGTGTCTTCTATAAGCACACAAGGGGTTACATGACACCAGGCCAACGGCGTCCGACAAAGCGGGTACTGGGTCGAACGGACGACGTACTCACCGGGTGAACATAATATTTCATAATTTACGAGTTTGCCATTGGTAAAGGATGAGTACTTACACTGAGAACGTCCCTGAGCTTGACCTTCTCCTCGTCCAAAATCACGCGGTTGTTGGCGGTCGCCGCTGACTGCGCCTCGGCGGAGACTCCCGCCGGGGGCACCTCGTTCGTCCCCGTCGCCCTCATCTCCGCCGCCAGATGGATCGCGGCCGCATCGCTCTGGTCCACCGGCTTTTCCCCTGCCGTCATCGCCGTCGTCTCCAGGGCTTCTCCGTTGGTAATCGCAACATCTAGCAGCACCGCTGCAGGCATTGTTCCCGTCCCCACCGGCGCCGGCTCCGCATACCTCCCCACCACCTCCAATATCCAAAAATAGTCCAAACAAACAAGTCTTGTACCAGCTCAGAGAAACAAATACGGAATACTAGTTCCACATCGCTTGTAATTTGCACTGAGAAGGAAACTTCTGGATTTGTACCGTACCTGTCCGCCGACGGACTCGGTGACGACGCGGCGGCCGGGAGTTCGGTCTCGGTGACGGCGACGCCCTCGTCGGCAGCAAGGTTTCTGGCTTCGCGGTGGTGGACGATGCCGGCCTGCTCGTTCCGGTCAGCTGCTGACTGCATAACGGCGGCCGGCCCGCCCTTTTGTGTCTGGCCAAAGATCAGGTTCTCGGCCGATTGCATCATGGCCGCGTCTCGGGGAGCGATTGGCTCCTGGGCCAGCTCCCCCTGGACGTTAAACACGTCTCCATACTTGATAGGCTGTTCCTGGCTCATCCTCGCAAAGCTTTAGAAAAGACGTACCCCCGCGTTGGTTCAGTGTTTTTGGCTGGAGTTATAGCGTGGTATATATAGCACGGCCGGGGAGGTGAGATGGTGGGGGTGATGGTCGGAGGCACGAAAGGTGGTTTCTTGGGGGAAGGAGGAAAGGACGCGTGGAACTTTTAGGACACTTGGATATCTAGGGACAGGAAGACATGCCCGTCCTTGGGACGAGTTGTAGGCTTTGAGCATGGGTCCGTGAGCCAGGTGGGGGGCCATGGAGGCCCTGCCGATTAAGTGTCAGAACGTGGCGGTGATGCAAATTTTATTCAAAGATTCATTGATGGTCGTTCTCTCGTGATTCGTGGTTGCGATCTTATCTTCTGAAATACTATATCCGTCCGCCGACCGACTCGGTGATGTCGCGGCGGCCGGACAGGTCGGTCTCGGTGACGGCGACGCCCTGGTCAGCCTGAAGGTCGCTGACGTCGTGGTGGCCGACGAAGCCGGCGCTCTCATTCTGCGTGGCGGCCGACTGCATTACGTCCGGCCCATCGAAAAAAAACAGTGGCGGTTTATCGGAGAAAGCAATGGCGGTTATCGCCGACCTGAGATGAGGATAAAAGAATGGATAGCTTGGGAGGGAGAGTGCCGTCCACCGCCTAACTTTCAGAAGAAAACTGTCGAATTTTGACAATAATTAGGATTGGTACCAGTGCCATTCAGTGAAAATTCAATAATTTTATATTTCACAATATATATTTTTATAATATTTTATTTAAAAATAGATATTTCGATTTAAATGAACTAACAATACATACTGTTAATATTTAAGTTGTTGAATTGGATTGATCTAGATAGAAACAAAAACGCAAATAAACTAATAATTAGGAATATCTATGTGATCCAGATTTGATCCAAGTCTAACGTAAATTCATGCACTACTTATAAGTCAAGTTCTAAGATAGATCCTGGACCATTCAATTTTTATATTTATTCTTTTTTTTTATGTCAAATGGATTAAATTTAATTTCATTCTTGTTACTAAAATGTTGGTGTAACTATTAGGTCCACAAAAAAAGTTGCACAACTGGCATGTGCTTGAAGCTATCCAACAACCGATTTATGAGCAAACTGTGCTGGACTTCAAATTTGGTATGATGCAAGCTTGCTTGATCAGTAAAACAGTAAGTGTGATCTTTGCTTACGGTGTTCATTATATTTGACTCAACTATTTCTTATAAAAAATTTTGTGGCTAAAATATGCTTTTTGCCTTCAAACTTTCACTCAAAATTTATCTATCTTCAAATTTTCAATTGTTATAGTTGAATTTCTCATATTTTATGAGCGTTGCATTTTTAATGTCTTGTTAAACGAGGACAATTAAGATTTATAGAATAATTGATGTGTTATTCTAATGCATAAGTTGATTAATAGAAAATTTAATCAATCAAGAAAAAATTTATATTTATCTTAAAAAAATTAACCTCCAAAGCAATAGATTCTTGGGGAGGCATTTAGTATGCAGTGATCTGTTTGAAATCATCAATGATTTATTGAATGGTGAAAGAATTACCTTATTTGATTGCATCAGAGGATCCTATGTGACAATAATTTAGGATCACCTTTGCCTTACAGATCACCTCTCAAGTAGGTGATTCAAGATCATCCTCTTGGACTAAGATTTATAAACCAAAATACCTCTTAATATATAACATGATATCTGAAATTAATATATTATAATATTATATCGTTATATTATTATATTATAAATATATGATATTAAAAAAAAAACAAAAATTAACCCTCTTGCAAGGAGAATATCAGATAAACTTAGATCACCATTAAAGCTTGAGAACCTTCATGTTTAAGCGAACAACGTCACAACAGTCATCTAAACTTGGCTCAGAATTTCTTCTGTCTCAGCTTTGGATCCATAGAACAGCAGACCCAATCTAGCCTGAATGAACTAAATCTCTCCTAGTTTATTCCTGCAAGGAGAAAAAAAGATCTTCATAAATTTTTTTTTTTCACCCTACGAAAATGGACAGGGCGAGATCTCATTTATATGGACCAGATTGGGCCTGCTATCTTTTACTGTCTTGTTCCTTTTTCTCCTCCCTGTTGGAATAGGTTGAGAGAGATTTAGTTAATGTAGACCAGGCTGAGGTTTTGGAAATCAAATTCCCAACTCCATGGATCTAGTGGATTATCGGAACATGCCCTTGGAAAGAAGCATCTGAGAGGAACTTGGCACCTTTTCAAGCCCAACATTCCCTCGATCAGGTGACTAAAGACATGCTCTGTGGTACCATTCCCTTGCCTCCACAATTTTGCCTTCTTGCCTCCACAATTTATGTAGATTTTTCTTCCAACTCTTTGATCGGGGAACTTGCTTCGAATCTCAGAGCATTGTTATCCTTCTGGAAACAAGTTGCCCAGTGAGATACATGACACACTTGGCAATTGTGAATTCTTGGAAGACCTCTTCATTTACAATAACTTCCTTCAGGCGACAATTCCACCATCTTGTCTCAATACTTGGTGCTATCTAGTGTTTGACAGTGCTCTTTCTCTTTGTTTTCTTTCATGGGAAACAAAATCCAGCAAAGAACACGAGGCCTGGATCTTCCTTGGATGACACGAATCTATTGGCATAACAAGATATAACTCTGTTTAAAAGGCCTCTACTTGGTGGCACCACAGCTGTTGCTGAGAAGGTTTTTAATGTGCAATGTTAGGAGCTCTCAAGAGTTCATAGCCGAATGTGAAGCTTTAAGACATCTTGCTTCATACTCTTGAAAAGGTTACAGCATTATATGTCAGTTCTTGTTTTGGAGGTCATGATTTCAGAGCTCTTGTTTTTGAATCCATGCCTAATGGAATTTAGAAGCATGACTGCATCCAATAGCACATAAGCATCAAAATATTACCAGTCTAAGTATACTTCAGAGGTTGAACAAAACCCTTGATATTGTCGAAGCAATAGCTTATCTTCATCACAGTTGTCAACAACCAGTTCCTCATGACCACAAGCGCCATGGCAAGATGGTTCATGTAGGGGATTTTGAGTTGGCAAAAATCCTTTCTGAATCTATGAGATTGTCCTTGCAAAAGTTCCGCAAGCTAAATTGGGGTAAGGGGATCCACTGGGTTCGTTGCTCCATGTAGTTTTTGTTTTTTCTTAGCCCAAATTATACTAGTTTTTTTTTTCTATTGTTTGCTTTCTTACCTTTTCTACGAGTGTTTAATCCCGGATTTATGTCATAATTGTAGTTCTTTTAGGCTTTTGCAGTACTTTAAGTTTGAGATGTATGTGTTGAGTTTGTGCTAACTTGGTCTTATGATTGGTGGTTATGAAGTTCTAAGTTGATTTAATACAGTCAATGTCCAATAGGGTTCTCATCTCAATCTTGGAATCTTGTGTGTTTTATAGTGTCAAGGTTTGTGAAGTATCATCTCTTGCCTTTATCAAGCGACCAATGGTGTATTAAGTATCCCCAAAAAGATTTTTAGAAGAAAGAGACCAGTTGATGATACACTTAAAAGCCCTTCATAGTTTTGTTGACATGGCATTTCCTGAGGGAGATTATTGATCCATTGTTGCTGATCCAAGATGTCAAAGATGATCTTATAGAAGAAACACAACTAAGAGAACCCAGCAATGCTTAGCATCTGTGATAAGGGTCAGCCTCTTTTGCTCAACAGAATAGACGCTCATGAAACGCATTCAATTAGAAATGCTCACCATGGAGATAGAGACTCATGAAGAGAGAAGGCAAAGGTCACATTCTGGGGGCTACATCAATCTTTGGATTAATAATTACTGCTGCATTAAAGAAAAGGAAAACTAAGAGCGCGTCAACTTCAAACTTGCGTACATCCATCAAAACTAAAACACCTCTTGAAATCTCTCTATATATTTCTTCAAATCTCTCTATATATATATATATATATATATATATATATATAGAACTTGTGTGAAGGTTAATCCATTTAACATGATGGATACGTTTCTGTCCATCTAAAGAAAATAAAGAGTATGGTTCATCTTTCCTTCATCAGAAACCGATACAGTCTTTCATGGAGTGTAGCTTGGAAACTTCCATCTTAGATCTTTCTCGTGATCTGGGGTTACGCCCTTCACCAGGTACAACCATCTTGTCTCTCTCCTAAGGATGAGTCCACATTAAGCTGGACCCATATTTAACAAGTAAATAATATTGATGTACATTGAATAACGTGTGGAGCCAACCAGGTTGCTTACAGCCAATTAAATTGTTACACATATTCCCTCAAGGAGAGATCTCAAAGAGAGAAACCTCATCCAAAAAGGACCTTCATTAAAGCCAACAAGATTTTCCCTTCTTCTGTACCAAAAAAAAAAAGCCAACAAGATTTTTGAGACTCTTTCTATTGAAGGCGTAGGCTGAAGGAGTACAAGGTTACCATCTTTAAGGAATATTTCATCATTGTTTCATCCGATCATCAAGCTCAAAAGAGCTGTTCATTAATAAATGATTAACTTTTAGAAGACTTTCTTTGATGCTTATCAAAGAAATCCTAAGCTAATTATAAGGCTTGGCTTTTAAATTTAGAGTATTTGTTTAAAGAGCTAGTGAACTTCTTGTATCCATTTTAGCTGACGTACATAAGCGTTGGAGGGTTCTTAGAGAAAATCTTCAGAACTCTTCTGATCTATTCTCTATTTCTCTTGTGCATGTATAGATTGATTAACAAAATGTGCTTTGCCGTCCGAATTACAACTCTTTTCAATGTTGGCGTGTGATCGAAAATCAATTTTTGACGTCAACAATATGATAATAAATTATGATGTGTCATGTACCGACTGCATATGTTTCTTTCTTTGAATGAGTTATCTTTTAAAAAAAATCGATCAAAGTAAAGACAGGTTAGGTATCTTTCCAAAACGAATGAAGTGATGATGATATTAGCAACCAAAAGCTGTGGAGATGGAATTCTTTTAATCGATCGATCACCATGTTTCATCCTTGTTGGCATCAATTTGTCTTTGTCAATATAATTAACTGTTAATGACCAAGAAAGAAGACTTGTTGATTTCAACTTCGGTCCACATTATTTTATCCTCACAGCTTTGTTGTAAAACCTTAGCTGTGCGTCTGCCAAAGATTCATTTCACATTGGACTTTAAAATTATGAACCTGTTTTCAAATAAGTTACTTTTTTTCTTCTTTTTTTTTTGACCAGGCTAGAGGACCTAATCTCTATCCCTATCAAAAATAATAATCTTTATTCCTGTCTTATCTTCATAAACATCTTTTTTTTATCTTTGTTTCTGCCTCTAAAAGAATAATAAATCTCTATATCTACCCCATTTCTATCTTGTCTTCATTTTGCCCCACCCTTAATGGTATATATAAATTTTTAATAAAAATTATTAAATTAATAATGCAGCTAAAAAATTCTTTTCTAAACATATTAATAAATTTAACATTTATATCTAAAAAACAAATCTATTATTAAAATAATTAAAAGTTTAAATTAAATTAAGAACTAAATATAATTTAAATATATAAGAGCGTTATAATGCTTAAAAGTAAGTATATTCTTTCTCTGTCTAAACAAAATTAATTCATAACCCCCCCCAATTCGGTTCCTATTTTCATAAAAGATAAAAAATCCTTGCCCTTAATAGGGTGGGTCGAAATAAGTTTCTATTTTATGAGTTGAAATTGTAATTCCTACCCTAGATCAAGAGAAGAAAAGGAAAAAAAAAACATAGAATGTATATTTTTCTTTATCTTGTTCTGCTGTTATTTCTCATTCATATTTCTTGCTCTTTGTGCAATCTAAGCATTGATCGATTGCTTTCAGTTCCATCTAAAATGCCTTGGCTTGATATAAACTTCATACTTGAACAAGAATCCTTATAATTAATGATTTCTCATTCTAAACATCTCAATAAGTTCCAAGTGTCCCTCATCGAATCATTTGCTTATATTCTCTTAAGCAACGTTTATATATTTCCCACCCCTGATGGCCACTACGAACAGCTCCAGTCTCTCTCAGTGAAGTTCTGATCTTTGTCATCCATAAACAAAAGTGCGAAGGGGCCTCTAAAACTGCTAATATTTTTTCTAGGCGAAAGCCAACTGGGGCTCCATGGATAGATCCCATAAAGCAGAAGAATCCAAAGCTCTGCTTTGGATTGATCTGAGTGCATTAAATCAATGAAAGCTCTTGACAAATTGGCTTCTCTTAGTTGTCTACATCGAAGAGAGAGAGAGATATATATATATATATAGGAACAGGATTTGATGAGGTACTATGTATGACACGCAGCACGTGACTGGAGAGGCTTACATGTGCATCATGTCTTACTTTGATGTTAGCTTCATTATTTGTCATTTACTGGTGGAGGTATGGCCTATTTGGTGATGAAACTTATCAGGAATTAAGACTGTGATCATTAAATTAGAATTATTCATTCAAGGTCTAAAAGTTTTCATCATTATCAGCTAGCTAGAGTTGGCACCAGTTTTCTCTTAATGCTCGGCTTCAGAAGATATGTTCAGTTTTGCAGGCATTTAAACCTGGCCCTCTCGTCTGTGTCTCGAAATTTATTTGTTAGAATAATTCTGATCAAACTTGTTCCTTCTGATCCCAGTTAGCTTGCCACTTTCCAAAAGATGAAGTAAATTTTACCTGTTCTTCATCACATATTCTTCCAAAAGATAAGTATAATTAGTACAGCACAGCCAGCTGTCTTTAATTAGTATTAATATTTGGGGCATCATGTATTATAAGCACCAGTGATATCAGTGCAGAATATGTGATGAATAGCTGTGATTCATATATAAAATATTATTAAGATAATAATTTCCCAATAAATATATTATTATTGTGGCAATATTCTCAGTAATCTCTGCTATCTGTTCTATAAAGATACTACAGCATCATGGCACAAAGTGCATTTATTAAAGAAAAGAAGATCTGGTGCATTGTGATCTATTCTCATGCATATATAAAATAAATATCTTATTGTCATGTTAGATGCGTGCGTATATATATAACTTGTTTCTAGAGACTTCTATACTCACAGTTGTCACATGTCAGCACCAAACTTGATTAATCCTAGCTAGAATGATGAAGGCATATAAATTTAATATACTTGACCAGGAGACTAGACTTCGGGAAATTCTATTTGGCCTGCATTATTTGCTGAGGAGCCCCCCCCCCCCCCCCCCCCACTAAAAAAAAAAATGGTGCATTTGTCCCTAAAATATTTGGACCAAAATAGCCCTATTTGCTAAGTAGCCCCCCAAGCTCAAAAACCCTCCTCCCCCGCGCCAGCCCCCCCCCCCCTCCCGCTACCTCTGATTTGCTCCTCTCTCCTTCGGATCAATCCGACCATTTAAAGCTTGATTGAAGTGATTTCAACCTATAATCGAGCAATGGACAAGTAACTAGCAATTTGGGAAGGTTCTACGGTCGCAAAGCTTGGTTTATATCCCCGTCTTCGATTTTTTTTTTTTTCGATTCGTGAGTTGTTCAGTCTTGTGTGGCCAAACAGGTCAAATCTGTTTGGCCACACAGGGCCGAACTGAGTCAACATGTTCGATCCTGTTGGCCGAACGGAATTAGTTCTGTTCGGCCCTGGTTGGCCGAACAGAGACTCGGCCAAACATAGAGCGAGGGGGATGTGGGGGGTAAAGAGAGGAAAGGGTAGTTTAGGAATTTTATAAATTTAGGTGAGCTATTGAGTAAAATAGGGGGGCTACTGAGTAAACAAAAAAAAAAAAAAAGCAAACTAAGGGGGCTCCTCAGTAAAAACTGCAGGCCAATTAGAATTTCCCTTAGACTTCGAATTATCTTAAAGCTGTTGCTTTTGAATTTTCCTGAGAATCGTTCAATAATTGAGTGAAATGTCACTGTTGTGCATTTGCATAAGATAAAGAGAAGAAAGCAGCTGCTATTAAAGGAGGAAAGCAATTCATCACCTAACTTTGTTGTGGCCTAGATTTCTTATATGCACTCCTACTACAAGAGTAGAGGTATTACGAAGTGTACGGCTAAAAAGAGATCTAGAGGTTAGTGAAATTTGCATCTGAGCTACCTTCTATTCTAATTTGAATACATCTTTAATGAAATCATAGAGCCAACTAAACAAATCAAATTATTCGGGGACAAATCTATATATTAGTATCTGTTAGAACTACTTAAAGACAAGCCCTCGATGATGAGCTTGAAAAGATGAGGCAAAGCATTGAGATAGAGCCCAAACTTTTGTAAGAACATCTCGAGTCAAGGAATAGATCTCCAATCTACTAGAAATTGATAGAATAAGTTTTCTGTACCAACATTAACAATAAATATTTTTCAAAATATCTTAATTCCAAATTAACTGGGGTCAAGAATCCTTTTTCTCTTTCACTTAGTTTTAAGCCATATATTTTATAAGATGCAAAGATTTTAGATTTTTTTTAATACTTCTTCTATAATTTTCAGTCTATCCTTATCTTTTTTTTTTTTAATATGCATCGAATTATTCTTTTGCACAGGTGTATCTTTAGGTTTATGTTGCATATATCCAAATCATCTAAGTCATCCTTCATTGTGCTACTTCCATTTTTTATGCATGATTTTATTTCTTATTCTATCTTTTCTTATATTGCTACACATCGATTTTAATATTCTTATTTCAATCACATTCATTGTGTGTGTGTGTGTCGATATATATAATTATCTAACTACCTAACATTGCATATCATAAAATATAGTTAGATTTATGATTGTCTTATGGCCAAGAGTAGAGTAAATTTCTATGTTTCTATATTACTAAGTAGAACTACTAAGGTATACGTGTAAGAGGACTGAGGATTAAATTTAAGATAACTTGTGAGAAAAGTACAGGGCAGGTTATCTATCACATAAATATAATCAATGGGGAAGTCTCTGCAGCTTGCTGTGTAAATATGAACAAAGTAAAAGATAACATTGTTTTCACTGATATTACTCCTTGTTATTTTTATTTAGCTATGCTTCTTTCCAGGTGTTTTCAAATGGTCCACGACAGCCAATTGGAGTTTGTAACATTGCCTCACCAAAATAATTGTTACATGTGGATGGAGCCTAAAAGCATATGGAGGTAACTTCAGTGAAATTAGGGAACTTTGTACTTATCTTCAGAACATCCTTGGAGCAGTTGACCTCAAGGTTTGACCTTTAGGCCTTGTTTCTGTTGTACATGGCTTCCACTAGAATGGAAATGTAATAGATGAATGAAAGCCAGCAGAAAGAAGAGAAGGAGACCCTAATCTCCTATCTTTTTATTCTACAAACTTTAGCATCCACCACCAATTTGTTGGAGGATTGAGTCCCCCATCCCATCTCTCCCCCCCCCCCCTTAAAGCCTAACTCTTCCATGCTTTCACTGCAGCTTATCTTTTTTATCCTTAAGATCAGAGCCAATTTCTCACAACTGAATTCTTTCTTAAGCTGATCAACATCAGTAGTATATATACCATGCTCAGTCCCCACAACAATAAGAAATCAAAACTTCCACTCCTGAACCTTATTCTATGGCAAACAGAGTCTCTGCTGCATCACAAGCTAAGGTATTCCATTTCTTCCTGACCTTACTGTTTCTACTACTGATTCTCTTCTATCTTACAACTCGGCTCTATCCTTCATTTCTTCATCTTCTTCGGCCCACAAAGGCCAACATCAGAGGAAACCAGGTTCAATCTCCTGAAGATTTTGGTGAGGGCTGCAATGGCCTCCACAGATATGAAACCTCTGAGGAAAAGTGCATCTACTTAACATCCAAAGCTGGATGCAATCCCCAAGGATACATCAATTACCTCCACCTCTTCTACTGTGTTTGTGGCAGTTATCCAGCGCTTGGCCACATCTTGCTGCTCCTATGGCTTGTCTTGCTATTCTACCTTCTGAGCAACACAGCTGCCCAATATTTCTGCTCAAATTTAGAAGGCTTATCAAGACTCCTGAAGCTCTCCCCCGCCATCGCTGGGGTTACTCTTCTTTCCTTGGGGAATGGTGCCCCTGATATTTTCTCTAGCATTGTCTCCTTCATGGAACCTGACACCAATGTTGTTGGCCTGAACAGCATCATAGGTGCTGCATTCTTTGTGTCATGTGTGGTTGTAGGAACCATAAGCATCTGCGTTGGCCCTCGCCAGATCACCATCAATAAGTTGAGCTTCATGAGAGAACTTGGCTACCTCTTCTTTGTTCTTTTGGTTTTGCTAATGATCATTATCATAGGAAAGATCAATGTGTTTTGTGCAATGGCTTTCATTTCACTCTATTTGGTTTACGTGCTCCTTGTTTCTATTGGACATCTCTTTTGGAAGGAGGATGAAGAGAAGGGTCTAGTTGGCGCATGTGCTCCATTGCACAGCAGTGAAACCTCTCCATTCCAAACAGCAGAGCATGGTGAAGTGGGTGCTCCTCTTTTTAATAGCACTGCTGAAATGGATGAATCGATCTCGATGGCAGAAGAAGGCCGATCGACAAATGAACCGAATGCTACCGAGAGCTGTTTCAAGATCATGTCATCAGCTTCCTCTAGCTTTGGCAGGATTCTACACCTTCTAGGGATGCCCATGTCTCTTCCTAGGAGATTGACAATCCCAGATATTTCTGAGGAAAGATGGTGCAAGCCATATGCAGTTGCCTCAGCAACATTTGCACCACTTCTTTTGGCAGTCATCTGGAATTCCAAGAGGAAAGAAAAGGCTACAGAAGAAAGAATGGTGATCTATCTCTTTGGTGGCATAGTAGGGATGGCTTTTGGTGTTGCTGCACTTCTGAAAACTAAGAAGGATAGACCTCCAACACAATTTCTATGTCCATGGCTTGCAGGTGGCTTCCTTATGAGTGTTACTTGGGTCTGTATTACTGCTGAAGAGTTGGTTTCTCTCCTAGTCTCTTATGGGGTGGTATTAGATATAAGCACTTCACTTTTAGGAGTGACTGTCCTAGCCTGGGGCAACTCTTTGGGGGATCTCACTGCCAATGTGGTGGTGGCACTGCAAGATAAGCCATGTGGAGCCCAGGTGGCAGTATCTGGCTCCTATGGTGGACCCATCTTCAACATCCTGGTTGGTCTAGGTCTCTCCCTTCTCTTCTCCTCATGGGCTGCCTACCCTTCTCCCTTTGTCATCCCTAAGGACCCCACCCTGTTTCAGACTGTGGGGTTTCTGATTGGTGGCCTGCTGTGGGCCCTGCTGATGTTGCCTTGGAGAGGCATGAAGCTTGACAGGGTCTTTGGCTGTGGGCTCCTATCTATATATCTTTGTTTTTGTGTCTGAGATTTGTACAGTCCCTTGGATTGCTTCCATTTCAATAGCAGTGGAGAAATTTAGTCCAATTGGTGCAATAAACTGGTGGGCATTTTATATATGTTTTGTATGTAATATTGAGGCATTGGTGCAAAGTGTTAGATGCTCTTTTATTATAAGAATTGGTGTTATTGATTTTTTATTATAAGAATTAGATGTCTTATAAGATGTTGGGATAGGTTGCTGTTCTAAATGTCAAAATGGATCATCTCGCTATTATCCTCGTATTTTACTTGGTATATTTTGAGGCACTTTCTGTTCCAAAAGTCGAAACTAGGTAGAATGGTAGTGCTATCCATTTCATGAAAAAATCAAAACAATCTCATACCATAACATTAAGAATCTTAATACACTCGGTGTGCTATATTTAACTTTTTGCAAGGCAAAAGTCTATTGGTTTATTACCTTGGATTTTAGTAAGAGTGCTCTTCCGATCAAACTAGAATTGTGAGACAATTACAAGCTCTTTTCTTCATATATCTAGCGTTTGATAATCACAAATTATAAAAGCACTTCTCCTCCTATAATATGAACAATAGATGGTGGTGGAAGTAGGTTAAATTAGGTCTGATCCTGATAAATTATTTTGTTTTTAAACATGGATTTTGACTGTTGGCATGAACCAAATTGGCATAAGTGTCAACTTAAATACACCCAATCCAAAGTCTTTCATTGAATTTTTTTCTTCTCAGAACCAAGCTTATTACATTCAAGATATAGGGAGTGAATCAAAAGATCTCAAGCCAAAAACTAGTTTTTTCACCATAATTTCATAGATCACAGAGTATAAATTTTTTTTTTTATTTTAAAAAAAAGCAACACCAAACGGATCCATTAGGGAGGAAAAAAACGTAAATAAATGTAGGAGGTGGAGGATTTGGAGCTGTGAACGCTACAGTGAACTCATCTTTCACTGGTTCATGCATTGGTGTGATTTGTTTGGCTCTGAGAACTCGGCCAGCTAAAAAAACAGTACTTGACATCAGTGAAGGCAACAAAGAGAATCCTTTTACAGCTTGCAATTCACATGTGGGTTGGACCGATTAATCCCACTGTCATTGCTCGGTTGTTACTGGGTCCCAAAGTTTTTCCTCCAGGTCCTGCATACCTCACCAAATCTCAATATAATACGTCAAAACAGTACAAATGTGAGATACAGCTAGATTCACTCTGTCTACCCTCTTGATTCATTGGATGTGGACAAAAATTACAGATATAAGATTTATTAATATAAACCTATTATTAGGTCCGAGTTTTTAATTCAAAATTCGCATGCAGATCGTTGAATTTGAATTGAAAATTTCAAAATTCTAATGAAAAATACTAGTTAAAAAAATCATTCAATGATTGATAAAAAGACTAAAAACTCATATTTTAGTCTAATAATAATAATAATAATATAAATAGTCAGGATACAATTAAGGATGATAATTTCAACTCATATAGTAGCAATCCATCAAAGATATTTCTTGCTTTTTTTTATGATAATAAAGATAAAAATGAAGATTATTTTTATTCTTACTAATAAAAATTGAGAAGGGACGAAAATAAATATGCCTATAATTGGTCCGTTGATTTTATACTTAAAGTAATATGTTACATTAATATATTTTTATATCAATAAAATTATTTTATAATTTTTATTAAAAATTTATGTATGTTATTAGAAAAAAAAGGTTGGGAGGGAGGAGGGAGATGGGAAGGGATGAGGTAGGGGTGGGAATTTTTCATTTTTCATAAGGTGGGAATGTGATAAAAAAAGTCTCCATTTAAGGGGATGAGGCAGGGATGAAGATAGTTTCCTCTAATGAAAATGGAAACAGAAACGAGGATTGAAGTCTTCAACCGCGTTCTGCCCTGCTGCCATCCCTAGATGCAAGCCAATCAGTTATGTTGATGATGGCCATAAACTCTGATAATTATTACATTAGTCCTAATAGAATATAAAAGGAGTTAAGCTAAGGGACTAATAGATGCAACTTAGTAGTTAAGATTTCTTATTCAGTCTTTAAAGAGGAGATTTTTTAAAGCAGCATTTGACTTGGATGGCTCCATCATTTTTATGAATAAATGGTGGAGCTTCCGTCTTTGATAAGCTTAAAATGCTCAAGTTCTTGGAAGCAAGGATCCAAAGGAGAGACATGGCGATCAGGGCCTGGGGCCCTGGAAGGTGGCAGTTGGAACCGGGGAAGGTTCATTTTATTGCAAGCTTAGGCATTTGTAACCAATAATGTGGTGGAAAAATATTATATGAATATAAGCAAATGTTATGTCGCACCACAAGTCAAATGATAGCTGATGTTTTGGGGGGGGGGGGGGGGGGTGGAAAGGCATTGTGTCGACTTTCTAAAAAAACCCTTCCTGGGTTAGATGAGAATTTATTTATTCCTGCTCCATTCCTCTATAGCAAGGATAAAAATTTTGATCTGGAGTTGGAATCGCAATAAACTCAGGATTTGGAGTTGAATAAAGAGTTAAAGACTGAGATAGAGCTTGGGAGGTACTTTGCTAAGAACTCCATATGCTGAAGATGAATTTGGTCCCTTTATCTGCCATGAGAAAAGGGAGAGGATGCTTAAACTGTTTGTAAAAAAAGCTTGCAAATTCCAAAATATAAATCAGATAATGGCAGCTGCTCCTTGTTCTATTAGTAGCAATCTAGGCATAAATTAATAGATTTATTCCTCAATGAAATTGCAGTGGCACAAAATGTGGATGATTCATCCATCAAAATATTATTGTATATTTACCAATAATCCCTACAAGAGCACTGATAATCTTTAAAATGATGGAACCTATTGTTATCCCTCACGATAATCTCTCTTCCGACAATGCCTGAGATGAACTTGATGGCTCGGTGACAATCTCCGCAGACCCGCAGATTCTTGGTGATTCTTATAGGAATCCCAGGTGGGATGCAAATGAGTCCAAAGGCGAGAGCAAGCTTCTCACTGTGTTGAAGCACCTCGGTCTCTTTTTCTTCCTCTTCTAGATCATAGAGAGCATACTGAGTGTCAGGTACATAGCCAGCTGCCCGCATCTCTCTTCGTAGCTTAGCCAGCATTGCTTGGATCTCATCATTCCTCTCATGGGTTGTGTCTTTTGCTTGGAAGACATGGACCACATTCTTCCACGTGATCCAACTGCATCCTGGACCTTTCTTGATCCCAACGACCTTCATGTCCTTCCTCACTTCTGTGGCTTCTTCCCACCTGGAGATAAGTTAAAATCAATTCAGGAAACAAAAGAAGTGCACAAGGTACTAATACTGTGCTCCAATCAAATAGAAACTGAATTAATGAAAACATTTGCAGTAAAAAGAGATGCCAAATATTTATGGGTAAATAGGATATAGAATCACCAAACCACGCAATTGAAGTGTTTATGTAGTTATTAAAATTTAAAGTGTAGTAGAAGACTAAGATTTGAGATAGCTAATTGGCTTTGCAAGTGAAATGCTGGAATTTTTTTTCCTTATCATTCCAGATCTGAAGAACTAAATGAAAATTGAAACTCTTACAGATATATGAAATCAAGAGGTGTACTTGGCTGAAATTTTCTTTCAGGTTATATCAGTGGCTCCATACAACCACCACCTTTTGATTTTTCTGTTCGGAAAAAAAAATAGAAGTTTCTTTTGAAAGAGAATGCAGTTCATGAACAATAAAACTTATAGGATAGAAAAGAACAGACTCCAGAGGGTTTAAATTTTACAACAAAAATATAAGCTCAGATGTCCTCTCCTATAACCTATTCATCTTCCAAGCAAGTAGCCTCCTGAACTTTGCAGGAAACACTTGGAATGGTAGAAAATCAAGGACATAGGTAACCTTAACAGATGCCGCTCCAACTTTAGTCCCCTTGAGGAGCGCAAGCTCCAAGCAATAAAGTAGAAACAAAAAAAGAGTGGTCCTTTTTAAGCAACATCCCAAAAAATCACTCTTGTTATTGCAGACTGGCAGTCTTTTCTAAATCATAGTGACATCCAAATTTCCATTGGACGGCAACCAATGCTTTGGCCTGCCAAGCATCAAATCAAGATGTCATTTAGAGTTTTCTACATATTCTTCTCTTCAATTATCACAGATTTAGCAGACAGCTCATTCTCATACCTCCTTTAATTGTGCATTTAGAGCATATCAAACATATAGCTAACTTTTACCCATCATTGCCCAAATCAAAAACTGTTGACGCCAAGTCACCTTCCTCGAACGCCGAAAAAACAGAGATCTCCCTTGTTGGAGTCCTGTAAGAAAAGTCCCCAAAGACCGGATGCTTCGGTGGAGACCCTCCGATGCTCAAGTCAGTCACTTGGGAATAGACAAGAGTTAGCTAGCAGAAGAAAGCTAGAGAGTTAGGGTTTATAATCCTTCCCTCGTCGTAAGTGTGGCCTTTATACCTGTTCGAAGGTTTTTTCCTTTCATGTTTCCAGAAGATTAATGATTTCGAGATACTGTTGTTCGGTAACGAACAAAAAGCATGGCTGACAGTGACGGATCGTGGGCATGTCAGAGGTGTCCTGCCTCACTTGCCACTTACCAGTACAGCATTACAGGTGTCTGGTGGCTATGGTTGCACCAGGCGCGCACCGTTACGGGGTATGGCTACATGTAGCCACAAGCGAGCGGTGGACCGTACACCGTAACGGGGTATGGCCACACACAGCTGTAGGCGAGTGGTGGACCATACGCCGTAATGAGGTATGGCCATGCACTGTTGCAGGTGAGTGGTGGGCCACGTGGGTGTGCCAGGTGACTTGAGGCTATAGGTTACTGGTCCCAAGAGCTGGATCATGATGGGAACCCGAGGCCGAGGGTGCCTCGGAGACTGAAGCCCGAGGCCGGGGGTGCCTCGGAGGCCGAGGGTGCTTCGAAGGCTGAATTCCGAGGCCGGAGGTGCCTCGAAGGCTGAGGGTGCCTCGGAGGCCGAGGCGGGGCTTCGTCACTCTCCCACACCGTTAACCCTGACGGTGCTGGATCAACCATATCAGATGCCCTCTCGCCCCTGAGACGAAGCGGACCCATCTCTGCAAGGCGAAAGGGGTGTCACCTCCCCAGTGGCTGATCCCCGTCCATTACCAACCGCTCCCGGACACGTGTCTCTGAGCGCAGCAATGACTTTACGCAGGCGACGTGGGGGATGTGAAGGGACGGCCACTGCCGTCCACCCAATCTGCGGCGATCGTCCTCGAGGCGAGATCGTCATCTTGAAATCCACGAAAAGCGGCCGCCATCATTGCCATCATGACGATAACGTCAGCGGCATCCCGTCATTGGCCAGAGGCGGGCTGTCTCACGCGCCGAGCGCCTGCCGAGGCGACCCAGCCTATAGCGGAGGTCCATGTGGCTGAGTAAGTAGGGCGGAACGATTTGAAATCGTTTTAAGCCAGGCGAAGGACTGGCCTCCGTCACTCTGCTTCAGTTGTCTTCTTCCTCTGGCCCCGACTTCTCCTGCAACTTGAGAATCAGCCTTCCATTTTCTTCTCCAGGTTAGCCCTCTGTCCCTTCCAAACCTTCCTTTTTCTTCACCACTTCCTGCCATGGCCTCCTCTCCTTCTTGGTCCTCCGCTCCTCCTAGCGACCATATTTCTTTCTCAAGGCTTCATGCCTCTCCTTCTCCTCCCCTTTCGTGGTCCTCCGATCCGAAGGATAGCGCTCCCCTTGCCCAGCGGCAGGTCATCGGCCGGGCTCCCACGAGGAGACGCCCGGTGGCCGCCGGCAGGGCTCCAGCGAGGAGTTGCCGGGCGGCGACCGGCACCTCCTCGAGGGTGGGGGCAGAATCCCTAACGGGGACCGCCTCCACGGTAACGGGCCAAGACCTGTGAATATCAGGGCCCGTTACCAGATCTCCCGAGATGTTAGGCTTTTCCTTCCGACCCCCGATAACAGGATGGTCTCTTTCCGGCCCGGTAGAGTGGTCGTTTATGAAATTTCTTTTAGGTTAGGTCTCCGCCCGCCTCTTCATCCTTTTTCATCAATCTTTTGGATTATTACTCCTGACCCCCACTCAGCTGGTCTCGAACTCCCTTCGGACCATTTGTGCTTTCATTATTCTCTGCCACCACCTCCAAGTTACGCCCCGACTCTCCCTCTTCCGTTGTTTTTACATCCTTAGGCAGCAGGCGGGTTGATGACTGTTCCAGCCTCGACCCGGCCGTGTCCTTAAGCTGCTTCTCCCCTCCTCCGTCAAGGGATGAAAATCCCGATTCTTCTTTGTGGACCTCGACCACGTTAAGCCCGGGTGGGGGGATCCTGATCTTCGGCCCAACATGAATTCCACCATACTCCTGGGAGATAAGGAAGCACTAGGGCAGCTGTTGACCGCCGACATCCCCAGATACAACCTGCTTCTGTCGGAGGACAATTTCCGGCTGGCGGGCCTCACCACTCAAACCGGTGAGTAGAAGACTCCCATACTTAGCCAAATTGCCCTCTCTTTTCCTCTTTGTCTTTCTTTTTTTTTAACTCCGACCGATGTTGCGCAGTAATGAAGCCTCCGACCGCCATGCTCAGGAAGGCTGCAGCCAAGAGGATGAGGGCCTAAGGGGGACCAAGAGAGGGGCAGCAGGCCTCGGCTTCCAAACGCCCGATGGTGCGGGCTTCCCCACCTCCCGAGCGTCGGGGACCTTCGACTGCGCCCGTGGATCTGACGGCCGACACCCCACCAGAGGAGGTAAGGGTTGAGGAGGTGACCGAGAAGCCCCAAGTGCCTGCCGAACCGGCCCCGCAGGAGGCAGAACAGGGCCCAGGCACCGAGTCTTCGGTGGCAGCAAGCTCGCCTCTGGAGGAAACACCGGCGGGCAGCCCCCCACGCAACAAGCCCGAGCACGCTGAGGCCGCCGAGGGAAGTGGGGCCAAACCGACCCCCCGAGGGTTTTCCTTGATGAATGACAGACGCCGAGCGGAATGGCTCATGTCCCAGGTCGTTCAGCCCGACTTTCAGGAGGAACTCCAGAACCTGGGGGCGACCAGGTTCTTTAGGGAGGCCTTCTCAGCCCTGGTCCGAGTAAGTTACCTTCCTTGCCCTTGACTTGAAATTTCGAATAGTTTGCCTGGCTGACATCTCGAGTACAGGTGACGAACTCCCTGGTGCTCACTCGGGAGGCTATCGGTGAAGGGGAGGCTGTCCTCCGCTAGGTCCAGCAAGACGCCGAGGACGCCCAAGCCTGGGCCGAGGCTGCAGAGAAGGCTCTAGAATCGGCAAGGACCGACCGAGCCGATGAAATAAAGAGGGCCGAGAGCAGAGCGGAAGCTGAAGCCAACCGACTGCGAGCGGCACTCAGTCAACTTGCCGAGGCCGAGGGTGCCATCTAAGCCCGAAACGTTCATATCGCCGAGTTGAACTAAGGATATGGCGAGGCATGCCGAGGAGGAGGCAGAGCATGCCAAAGAGGCCGAGAGGACGGTAGCAGCCTCTCTGGCCGTGGAGAGGAAGGCTAGGGTTGCCGAGGTGGAGGCCGCTGACGAGGCTAGGGCTGTCACGGCCGTGGAAGAATTCAAGGCATCGGAGCACTTCGCCCATGAGCTGGTCGAAGCTAACGCAGATTCCTACATCCAAGGGTTCTGCGATGCCTGGAAGAAAGTGGCCCGGGTCTTGGAGTTCCCCCGTGCCTTGGAGATCGAGCCGAAACAAGAGTCCAAGAGGGCCCCCTCAGATGATGAGCCTGCGGTCGATCAATAGTTTTTGCGTTGTAATTTTTCCTTCTCTCTTTTTGTCTTTGTACTAAGTCCGGCCTAGCCGGCATTTTGTAAACACCTCGATATCAATGAAGTATAATTAAGTCCCCAACTAGCCGACGTGGGACCCTCAGCGGCCGCGTCGGCAAAGGGGTAGCTCTTGTGACCACGGCTTAGTCGTGTAGGGCCGACTCTGGGAGAGTTAAGGTCGAACCTGGGGCCATGTCCGCCCCGAGGACTCGGGCTTCCGAGCACCGATGGAACATTGGTCTTGAACTGCCGAGAAGAACTCGGGCTTCTGGGCACCGATGGAACATCAGTCTTGGACTGCCGAGAAGGACTCGGGCTTCTTGAACCCGATGGTACATCGGGTCTTCGGTGCCAATGGTAGGCTTTTCATGCCGAGTTGGCCTCAGGCTTTTTGAATCCGATGGTACATCGGATCTTCGGTGCCAATGGTACATTGGACTTTTTGTTGAGAGCCGATGGTACATCGATCTGCCAGTGGTACACTGGACTTTTCATGCCGAGTTGGCCTCGAGCTTTTAAATCCGATGGTACATCGAGTCTTCGGTGCCAATGGTACATTGGGCTTTTGAGTGCCGACCGGAGTCGGACTTTTTGAATCCGATGGTACATCGGGTCTTCGGTGCCAATGGTACATTGGGCTTTTTGTTGAAAGTTGAGATACTTGAACTCATGTTTATTAATAGCGGGGTAAGAGCCTGAAAGAGTATAAACATGAAATTTAACGTAAGAAGAGGGTACACTATTGATAATACCGACGGAGGTTATCAGCGTTCCACGTCCGCCGGAGCGGCCTTCCGTCCAGCTCTTCAATTTTGTATGCTCCGTGGCGGAGTGCCTCGGTGACTCGGTAAGGTCCTTCCCAGTTCGGTGCTAACTTGCCTCCTTCCGTCGGTTTTGAGATTTCGGCTCGCCGAAGGGCGAGGTCCCCTAGCAAGAAGGTCCTTGGGCGGACGCAAGCGTTGTAATACCTAGCCGCTCGCTATCGATAGGCTGCCATCCGGAGTTGCACTTGGTCCCGTACCTCTTCCACCAGGTCGAGGTTGGCTCGCAACTGGTTCGGATTGTCCTTTTCGCTGTATGCCTCACCCTGGGGCTCGAGGCACCGATCTCCACAGGAATGACGACCTCGGCTCCGAAGACGAGGCTAAAGGGGGTCTCTCCAGTGCGGGCTCGTGTCGTTGTGTGGTAGGCCCATAGCACATTGTGGAGCTCCTCCACCCACCGTCCTTTGCAGTCATCCAGCGGGCTCGTAATCCTTGGAGGATAATACGGTTTGTCACCTCGGCCGCTCCGTTGGTCTGAGGATGCCCTACGAAGGTGAACCGCTGATGGATGCCGAGCTCGGTGCAAAATCCTCGGAATGGTGCGTTGTCGAACTGCTGGCCGTTGTTGGTGACCAGAGTATGCGGTAGCCCGAACCGGCATATTATAGACTTTCAGAAGAAGGCCCTTACCTTACTCTCGGTGATCTTGGCGAGCGCCTCGGCCTCAATCCATTTGGTAAAGTGATCGATGGCCACCAGCAGAACTTGCGCTGCCCAAGTTGGAGGGAATGGTCCCAAGATGTCCATACCCCACTGGACGAAGGGCCAGGGCACCGCCAGGGGGGTCAGCTGAGACGTCGACTACCGCTGGATGTTGGCATGGCGCTGGCAGCTGTCGCACCTCTTGACGAGCTCGGCCGCATCCTCCCTAATGGATAACCAGTAGTACCTTTGCCGCAGGGCCTTGTACGCTAGTGCTCTGCCCCCCAGATGACTCCGCATATGCCTTCATGGACTTCTCGCAGGATGTAATTAGCCTCCGTGGGACCGACGCACTTAAGTACCGGGTATGAGAATGATCTTCGATAGAGCTTCTCGTCCATTATTAAGAAATTTGGGGCCCGCCGCCTGAGCAGTCTGGCCTCAGCCGGATCTTCAGGGAGGGCGCCATCGGTTAGGTATTGGATGTAGGCATCCATCCAAGAGGGCTCTTGCTCGATCAGCAGTGCTTCCTCTGCTGCTTCAATGCTTGGGACTTGCAGATGCTCCACGTACGTCCTTTCCAAGGTCCCATCGGCCGAAGTGGCCAAACGGGGCAGCGCATCAGCCCTGGCATTCTCCATCCGGGGGATGTAGCTGACACGAAAATATGAAAACCGAGAGGCTTAGGACTGTACCTTGCTCAGGTAGCAAGACATGACCGGGTCTCTGGCCTCATACTCCTCGATGACCTGCTCGGAGACCAGCTGGGAGTCCGTGAAGGCCCTCAGACGCTCCGCACCGAGCTCCTTGGCTAGCTTCATTCCTGCCAGCAAGGCTTCATACTTTGCCTGGTTGTTGGTGGTCGAAAAAAAAACCGGAGGGCATACTCCACCACCTCCCCCTCGGGGCTCGCAAGGATAAGTCCAACTCCACTCCCTTGAGAGTTCGATGCTCCGTCTACATGAAGAATCCAGTCTTCTTTCCCCACTCCCTCGGCCGTAGGAGACTCCATGTGCGCCTCCGGGTGCAACTCCTCCGGATGCTCCTCGGCCCAAGTGTACTCGACCAAAAAGTCGGCTAACACCTGGGACTTAATTGCAGGCCTTGGCCGAATGGATAAATCGAACTCCCCCAACTTGATGGCCCACTTGGCCAGCCGACCGGAGGTGTCAGGACGGGACAAGATAGTCCGGAGTGGTTGGTCCGTGAGCACTACGATTAGATGAGCTTGGAAGTAGGGTCAGAAACGCTGGGCAAAGACCACCAGGGCAAAGACCACCAGGGCGAAGATCTTCTCGATCTTAGAGTATCTCGTCTCGGCGTCGTGGAGCACTTTGCTGGTGCAGTAGACTGGCTTTTGCACCCCGTCGGCATCCATGCGGACACGGAGCTGACGGCCTCGGGGGAGGCTGCAAGATACAAAAAGAGTTTCTCCCCGCTCCTTGGCTTGGACAGCAGCGGAGGAGTGGATAGAAATTTCTTTAGCTCCTCGAAGGCGACCTAACACTCCTTCGTCCACTCGAAGCTGTTGACCTTGCGCAGCGCCTTGAAGAAGGGCAGACACCTTTCTGCCGACCTTGACATGAAGCGACTCAAGGCTGCCACCCTTCCGGTCAGACGCTGCACCTCCCTCTTGTTAGCCGGGGGCCTCATATCCAAAATAGCTCGGATCTTGTCGGGATTGGCTTCGATTCTTCGCTGAGTCACCATAAAGCCCAAAAACTTGCCTATCACGACCCCGAAGGCGCACTTGCGGGGGTTCAGTCTCATCCGGTACCGACGGAGATTGCCCAAGGTCTCCGCAAAGTCAGCAACATGGTCCATGGCATGGATGCTCTTAGTCAGCATGTCGTCCACGTACACCTCCATGTTGCGCCCGATCTGGTCCTCAAAGACCTTGTTCATCAATCTCTGGTAGGTGGCTCCTGCATTCTTCAACCCAAACGACATCACCTTATAGCAGTAAATTTCTTTCTCGATGACGAAGGAGGTCGCCTCTTCATCAGCCGGATTTATCCTGATCTATTGTACCCCGAGAATGCGTCCATGAAGCTGAGGGTTTCGTGGCCGGACGTGGCGTCCACCAACTGGTCGATCCGAGGTAGTGGGAAGCTGTCCTTGGGGTACGCCTTGTTGAGATCGGTGAAGTCCACACACATCCTCCAACTCCCACTGGCCTTACGGACCATTACAACATTCGCCAGCCAGTCCGGGTAGTGCACCTCGCGAATGTGACCGACTGTCGTCAACTTGCGCACCTCTTCGTCTATGGCCTTCTGTCTGTCTGAAGCAAAGCTCATCTTCTTCTGCCGAACGGGTCAGCATTCCGGCTTGATATTGAGTTGTGGGTAATAACCTCCTTCGAAATGCCTGGCATGTCGATGCCGACCAGGCGAAGATATCAGCATCGGCTCGCAGAAAGGCGAGGAGTTGGTTGCGGGCCTCCTCCGGAAGCAGGGCCCCAACTTGGACAGTCCGCGTCGGGTCTTCTCCTAAGGGAAAGGCTAGCAGGTGCTCGGCCGGTTCCCCCCTCCTCTCTGAGTCTCGGGGGTCCAGTGCTTTTGGTGCAGATGCATATACCACCCCCTAAGGACTGGAGGCCATGTGGTAGCAAAGTGGCGGCGGATTCTGCTCCCCCACATCTCTCCGACCTCCTCGCTGGTGGGGAACCTCACCAAGAGCCTCTTGGTGAAAATAACAGCATCCAAGAGGTTAAGTCTGGGCCTTTCGAGTATGGCATTGTAGGCGAGGGGCACCCGGACCACCAGAAAGCTCATGAAAATTGTACTTTAACGCGGGGACGTTCCGGCTATGACAGGGAGAGTGATTTCTCTCTCGACCTTCACGGAGTCTCCAGTGAACCCCATCAGGGGCGTAGCGACAGGTCGAAGCAGGCCGAGAGACAAGTTCATGCGAACAAAAGCGTCGTAACTCAGAACGTCCACCGAGCTTGCACTATCAACCAAAATTCTTTTTACAGGGTGCTTAGCGATCGTCATGGACACGACGACGCTAGCATCATTTTTGTTGACCACCCCCTTTATATCCCTTTTAGAAAAAGGGATTACAGAATCTAACTCTCCCTCCTCCCTTGGCCTCTTGGACTGGCCACCTGCCCCCTAGGAAATTATAGCCACCGTCTTCTCGGTTGGAGCATTATCGATCATCGGTGGCAGAGGCGCTGACGGGCCAGGAGCTCCCGGGTTGTTCTTCTAAACGAACTTCCCCAGGTGGCCACGCTGGATAAGGTCCTCTATCGCCTTCTTTAGCTGGCGACAGTTGTCAGTGTCGTGGCTGTGGTCCCGATGGTAGCGGCAGTACAGGTTCTTGTTGCAGGGGATCTTTGGGTTCAGTAGAGGAGGGCGCTGAAGATAGGGCTCGCCCTCGATCTCGAGTAGGATGTGCGATATCGGGGCGAGCAAAGGAGTGTAGGGCTCATCCCTCGGTGCAGGAGCTCGAGGACCATTGTCTGGTCAGCGGGGAGGCTCAGGCTTCCTGGTGCGAGCTTCAGTAGGTTCTGGGCAGGCTGGCTTCTTTGCGGTACTTCTGCTAATCTCGCGCCGAAAGGAATCAGCCTCATCGGCACGAATGTATTTGTGGGCCCGGCTCAAGAGCTCAGCGTAGGAGCTGGACGGCTTCTTGTCGAGGGAGTACGCGAAGCGGGAAGGGCGGAGCTCTCGCTTCAAGGCCAGGGTGGCCACGGAGTTCTCGAGATTGTAGACCTCCAGGGCTGCCTCCTTGAACCGAGCAACGTAGTCCCGCAGGGGCTCGCCACTCTTTTGCTGGACAGAGAAGAGACTGTCCGCCACTCTTGGAATCTTCCGGCAGGCGTCAAATTGAGCCAGGAAGGCCCTCTCCAACTGGCGGAAGGAGTCGATACTCTATGGTGGCAGACCAGAGTACCAGGCTCGAGCGGCTTTCTTTAAAGTGGCGAGGAAGGTGATGCATAGGAGCGAATCGGTTGCCCCCTGGACCTGCATAAGGACCTTGTAGCTTTCCAAATGGTCCAGGGGGTCCGTGGTCCCGTCATATGGGTCCAGCTGAGGAAGACGGAACCGGATCGATATCGGTTCCTCCATGATGCGGCGGGACAGCGGCGGCCGGCTGTCATAATCTGTCTCCAGCGGGTTGGTGATTCAGCGGCTGAGCTCTTCCCGCCGCTGGTTGTACTAGTCAAGCCAGCGCTCAGCTCGGCGAGCAATTCGGCCGTCGAAGGACCCCTCCCTCAAAGATTCTGAGGGGGAAGAGTGGCGATAATGCCGGCAAAGGCGCTCCGCCTCCTTCCCATGCCACCGCTTGGGAGATGCACTGGCATGGCGAGAGGGCGAGGCCTCTTAGAGGATTCCCGACGGTGAGGCTTGGGCGAAGCGCGGCGGTGGTGAGCTTCTTGGACGGGAGACCTCCTCCGAGAAGAGCGTTGGCTAGGTTGGATCATTCCTGGAACTGACGGGAGCGGCTCCGGCTGCTGCGCAGCCGCCGCTTGATGCTGCAGACCTTGGACCACGATCACCAAAGATTGAACTTGCGCGGCGAGGGCGGCAAGCCGGTCTTCTTGAAGCTGCTGCGGTGGTGGTGCAGGGACGTCGGCTAGGAGAGCTGAGGGGCCAACCGCCAGCGGATCAGCCCCTTGACGCTGCCCCCAGCATGATTGGTGGAGACCTCTCGCGCATGGGTCGTCATCATGGCTTGAGAGCTCAGGGGAAGAGAGGTCGCTGACAAGTTCGAAGCTTTTCTCTTTTCCCCCTTCCTGGCGCGCCAATCTGTTGACGCTAAGTCACCTTCCTCGAACGCCGAAAAAATGGAGATCTCCCTCGCCGGAGTCCTGCAAGAAAAGTCCCCGGAGACCGGATGCTCCGATGGGGACCCTCCGATGCTCAAGTCAGTCACTTAGGAACAGACAAGAGTTAGCTAGCAGAAGAAAGCTAAAGAGTTAGGGTTTAGGATCCTTCCCTAGTCGTAAGTGTGGCCTTTATACTTGTTCAAAGGTTTTTTCCTTTCATGTTTCCAGAAGGTTAATGATTTCGAGATACTGCTATCCGGTAATGGACAAAAGGCATGGCTAACATTGACAGACCGTGGGCATGTCAGAGGTATCCTGCCACCTGCCAGTACGGCATTACAGGTGTCTGGTGGCTATGGTTGCACCAGGCGCGCGCCGTTACGGGGTATGGCTATATATAGCCGCAGGCAAGCGGTGGACAGTACGCCGTAACGGGGTATGGCCACACACAGCTGCAGGCGAGTAGTGGACCATACACCGTAATGGGGTATGGCCATATACTGTTGTAAGCGAGTGGTGGGCCACGTGGGTGTGCCAGATGACTCGAGGCTATAGGTTACTGGTCCCAAGAGCCGGATCATGATGAAAACCCGAGGCCAAGGGTGACTCGGAGACTGAAGCCCGAGGCCGAGGGTATCTCAGAGGCCGAGGGTGCCTCAAAGGCTGAAGCCCGAGGCCGGAGGTGCCTCGGAGGCTGAGGGTGTCTCGGAGGCCGAGGCGGAGCTCCGTCAGTCTTTCACACCGTTAACCTTGACGGTGCTAGATCAGCCACATCAAAACTGTAGGCAAAGAGCACTTGTATCAACCTACATATAATCACAAGCTTGTTTGGAGGTGAAATACCATTGATGAAGAGACAAGTCTTCTCATATTGGCTCATGAAAATTGATGGGACATCTCTGGGAGTATTATGCTAGTTCTTGATGGTGCAGACATTACATTACCCTCGACCTGAAGTAGAAAATTTTAGGGCAATCAAGAGTAAATGGGTTTGTATCATTTTCAAAGTTTCATAAGCTAACTTTCTGACCACCCTCAGGCTTGAAACAGAGCCTATATCGAAAACAATTCCGCTTGCCACTTCCAAGTAAGAGGTCATCAGCATTAGCTATGCATCCTCATTCATATGACCTTAACTCCATAACTATTTCCAAGATGCAAAATACTTTTATTAGAATACCATTTTGAGCTTCCTTTTACTTTTTCTCCATAAGTCCATTCCCAGTAAATTAAAACAACAATAACAAATAAGCCTTAATTCCAAACTAGTTATAGATAAGTCAAACAACAAAATATTTATTATCAAGTTGGTTTCACTCCTCAAGGATCTAGTTTTTTGGTTTAAGTTTGTATTTCAAGAAAAATAAATCTATATAATAATGCAAAGCTAGAACCATAAAGATTTATCAGCAAAAGTCTCCGCTTCATAATATTTTTATAAAAATACTATTTCTTAAAAGCTAATTTATGAAAAACGTATACCTATAACAAACAAAGAATTCAGTCTGACATTCTAGGGATCATCATGTGATATTCTAAGAATCTGGCATTATATAAGCCAATGCTACATTAAAAACAAGTTAGTTCGAGTGAGCTCTGAAAGAAAGGATCGTTTTGTCACATAGGTAAACAGGGAATCCAACTGACAAAAACAAGAAACAGGTACCCCTAATGTAATAATGTGAAGGAACGCCTCTAAGAAGATAAAACAACCACACTGCAGTTATCAGTTGTTGCTTATCAATTAATCCCACCGTTCTGGAGCAATTTCTGTTATTCACAATGCAATCAATTAAACTTAAAATCAGTGAATTAATAGTACGAAAACATCCTCTCACCTGCCGGCTGATGCAAACATGTTGGAGAGCAGTACATGATTGCCTGAATCCTGAGGGTCAATCTCAAACAACTTCTCTGCCGCAATTCTCCCCAGCTCTGTCTTTCCATGCACTCTACAAGCCCCAAGAAGCGCCCCCCAAACTGAAACGGATGGCCTCACTGGCATCTCCTTTATGAAGCCATATGCACGCTCTTCCATCCCTGCACGCCCAAGCAAGTCCACCACACATGCATAGTGCTCCGTGCGAGGCTCAATCCCAAATCTTTCCCTCATCGTCTCAAACAACTCTAGTCCTTTCCTAGTCATCCCTCCTCTGCTACATGCAGTGATCACACTCACTAAGGTTACATAATTTGGTGCAACCTCACCACTATCAATCATCTCATCAAACACAGCAAGGGCCATCTCAGCATCTCCATAATGAGCATACCCTCCAATCATTGCATTCCACGACACAAGGTTCCGGTTTGGCATTTCCCTAAATACTTGCTCGGCATCGCTAATGCTTCCACACTTCCCATACATGTCCACAAGCGCACTACCGACGAAGATATTTCCATCAGTGCAAGACCGAATGGCAACAGCATGGACAGAGCGCCCAAGGTCAAGTCCTGAGAGGCCAGCACAAGTGGTGAGGACACTGGAAACCAAGAAGTCAGTGGGCTTCATGCCTTCCCTCCGCGCATCCAAATACACCTCAAATGCCTCTTCTTCCGCCCCATTCTGCGCGTACACCACAACCATCGAACACCAAGAAACATCGTTCCTCGTTTGCATCCTGTCGAACACCGCCCTCGCCTCACCCACCCAATGGCACTTCCCATAAAAATCAATGAGCCCATTTCCCACCGAGACATCCGAGCCAAACCCGGATTGTATCAACAAGGCATGGAGCTGTGCTCCAAGCCAGTGGTAGGAAGCACAAGCGCAGGCATTCAAGAAGGCACAGAGCGAGATTGTGTTGGGGCACTCGCCCGACAACCGGAGCTTGATAAAGGCATCAATGGTCTCATCAGACCTTCCGTCAAGCACTGCATTAGTCATGACGGCATTCCAAGCGACAATGTTTTTATGAGGCATTTCATCGAACATCTGGCGAGCCTCGCAAGCGCGGCCAGTCTTGTAATACATGTCCAGGGCGCCGCAGGCCACGAAAACGTCATCAATGAGGCCGGACTTGAGGGAGAGGGAGTGAAGCAGGCGACCGGCGAGAGAGTGGCGGATGGCGGCGGCGGCCTTGAAGGCGGAGGGGAAAGTGAAGTCGTTGGGGCGGACAGAGGCGCGGAGCATGGCGGTGAAGTGGACGAGGGCGGGGAGGGGGCGGCCGTTCTGGGCGGCGCCAGAGATGAGGGCGGTCCAGGTGACGACGGAGGGGGTCGGGTCGCGGAAGCGGCGGCGGAGGGGAGGTCGAGCTTAGAGTACATGTTGACGAGGTGGTTGGAGAGGAAGGAAGGGATGAGGGGGGAGAGGGACTTGACGATCTGGGCATGTGCGGCGCGGCCAAGGCGGTGGGAGCGGGCGGCGACGGCGAGCTCGACGGCAGCGGCGAGGGACTGGGGGTCGGCGGACGAGAGCATGGGACGGCGGCGGCAGCGACGAGACCAGGTTGGTCATGGCTTGGAGGCATTGGGGCGGGCGGGAGTGGAGGGAAAACCGAATCAAGTGTTTTTTTTTTTTTTTGGTGGGGGGTGGAAACGGGTTGGTGGGCCGAGCTTGGGATGGTGGGTTGGGTTTTTGCTCGAACCAAACCAAAATGTGGATTAATGACCCAACTTGATCAATGATTTGGACTTGATTCAGTATAATTATACTTATATTCTACTGGAACATTACCAGAATATTTAATGGTAAATTTCATAGAATATATAGAGGAGGACTTTGCATGTCTATATTAATTAGAGCACAAGGCCACTAAGAAAAAGGAAAATATAAAATAATAATTTTGAAATGAAGCATCTACTCTCTAATGAGTTAATTAGGAGATGAAAATATATGGTGAGTAGAGGCCAATAAATATTGGTAATACTCATTAGATACTTAAGATGAATCAGAAACTTGAGCCATAGAACCTCATCTATGATTTTAATTACAACAATATTCTTCACAATATTGAAAAAAAATTAAAATCTCGAATTATTGTTTGATTTGCCTAATAATCCTTTGTAAAAGGATCGATTCAAGGTTTTGAGTTATTCATGAATATTGTTACTTGTCAATAATTATTAGAAAACACACACCCCATATTTTTTGTCTATTTAATTTCTCATTTCTTATTATCCAAGCACATGAAGTTTCGAGGAATTGAATTAAACTTTCTTTTATTTAGTTTCTATTATCATCCAAATGCTTCATCCTTAAAAGAAATAAACAAATAGAGATAAAAGATCAAATTGAAACAATTATATTATAGAAATATCATGCCATTCATAAAAATATAAAAACGTTACGAGTAGTTATTACATAAAATTTGGGTATATCCCCAGTCCCCACTTATAATATCTCTCTCTCTCTCTCTCTCTCTCTCTCTCTAATTCCCAGCATCATCGGCGCTTGCTCCCGCGCTCGTGCGCCTCCCTCTCCCTGGACCCTCTCACCGGCCGCCCCTCTTCCTCCGCCTGCCTCCTCGAGGACGACGAGGATGGCTTCCTCTTGAAATGATACTCCTCCTCGCTCGACTCATGGTCGTACCCGCCGCCGCCGCCTCCCCTCCGGCTTCCGACCGACGACGAAGCGCCACCCTTTGACCCCTTCCACTCGTCCCTATACCCGTCCGAGCTGGACCGGTGATGGGACGGCTCATGGTGGTCCTTGAGCCCGCTCTTCAGTGCCAGCTCCGACGACTTCCTCTTCTTCCCCGCCCCCTCACCACCTCCGCCGGCGGCGGAGTTGCCCGGGAAGCTGATGCGAGAGAAGACGCTGCCCTTCTGCTTCCGGTCCAGCTGCTGCAGCTCGTCCTGGTCCGAGGCCCTTCTCTTCCCGGTCCGGTTCGGGGAGTGCCGGTCCGCGTCCCGCGACGGGCCGCGGTGGTTTGCTCGGTCGGACCGGTCGACGCTCGCCGCTCTGGACGTTAGTCGCTGAAACAGAATATGTATCACTTGTTATGATGGATAAAGCTTCCAATAAACGCTGCCCATAATTTAATACCAGCATCAACCACAGCACGCCCTCGGCCACGACATGACACAAGGGCTAAAACTTAGAACAATTAAATCATTTCAAAGGACGAATTATTAACACGTGCCTACATCATCAGCTATAATTAATTTTTTCCTCCTAATAATTTTAAGCTATCAATGCCAGTCCCAGTGCCAATGCAACAATTGGATGACAGCTGGGTCCACTATGGTTGAGAACAGCGCCATGCGATGAATGATCAAACTATAACCTAAGGGATCATCAAAGACTAGGAGGCGTCCGGCAAGAGCCCATCCATGATCCAAGAGAGAGAGAGAGTGATTCAAAATAGGAATGGCACCAGTAGTAGTCCCACCCCGAGGACAACTTGGCTTCCACGATGATGATGATGATGATCATCCATTGGAAGCATCCAACGAGCATTTGTGCTTTGCTCCGTCTGGAAGGCGCCTCGACATAAAATAAACTCGCACGGCCTCTCAAGGTTGGAGCCGTGAGAGACGCTCCATTTCCAATTAAGTTGAAGCGGGCCCTACTTAGAACGTACACTACTTATACTTCTCCCTCCCTTTGCCAGATGCATCCCCCCGCTTTGAGAACAGGGATTACAAAGCCTCTTTCAACTGACAAAGGGAAGCTACCGTTAAATAAGGAGCCTGCATTCAATTTCAGGGACAAAATTCTCTGTCCTCCAATGCCAGCCAGCCAGCCTCAACTATTAAGTAGGACCATAATAAACTGTCCGTAGTATGGCATGTTATATAGCTGAAGAAAGGCCATTTTTGAATGCATCATAAGGCCTAACAGCAGCTTTCCAAACACGAGATTAAGGTAGTGTTTGATAAAAAAATATTATTCGATAAATATGAGATAAGTTTATCCCTGATTATCCCTAGAAATATCTCTTGACTATTCCATTGATCATATCAAATGCAAAAAGGTAAATCATAGAATAACTTTTTTTTACTTTTATTTAAAGGATCAACTATTCCTGTATTCTCTAAAAATAAATTAAAAAATATCCCATATTAACCATAGTTAACCATGAATTATTCCTTTGATTAACTTTATTCCCAGTTATCCCTTTTAGGAAAAAAGAAATATCCTCTTATCTTCTATTTCAAACACTACCTAAAGGATCATCAAATGGGTAACCCCAGCAATAATTTCCTCGCTGCGCCACGCTCTTCCCCAATATATTCACGGCCAGATCGGTGGCCAGGTGCTACCCACGTTATTGCACCGGGTAACGGCTTTTTTTTTTTTTTCAAAAAAAAAAATCTAAGACTTTGAACGGATAGATCCCACTCCGTCATGGGCCTAATATGATGAATCCACGCCCATCACAACTTTTTTTTTTTTTTTGTTCGTTTATGGCGTTGAAGCGAGAATCCCTTTGCTAACGCTTATTTCTAATGCCGCTGCTACGATGACGCCCAGAGTACAAAAATGAATAAACAAATGAATCAACAACAAGAAAGGACGTACGGGCTTCGACTTCAACGAAGAAGCATCGTTCATGCGACTTGGTTCCCTTCTGGCCTCCCCGTTTTTGGAATGCTCCCTCTCCCTGAAACCAAACAGCATCATCAACTTCAGCAAGGGAATAACAATACCCACAAACAGCATCACAACTTGACCATAAATCCAGAAATTAAATGACATGAATGACTGGACCAATGGAAAGCTATGCAGGCGTATAATGTCAACAAAAGCCAAAAAGACATCTAGAATCACATAAAAAACAGGAGCACCAAACTTGTAATCCAATATTATAAAGCTACTTAAAGTTGAGGAAAATGAAAAAAAATAAAATAAAGGAATTAAAGAGTAAATATATTGTCAGTATCTAATGTTAGGCTGTAACAATAATGCATATCATTATTATTCTTTTCTAAATGCTGGTTACACCACAAATGCATGTACCACTCTAGAGCCCAGAAGCTAAAATCTCCTGGCTTTCTAAACCAGTTCTCCGGTGCATGTTTTCTAAACCAGTTCTCCATGAGTGCATCTTTGTGAATAAACAGTAACCATTACTGCAATTTGGCTTTGTAAAAACATTACTCCAAGAAATCTAGAAAATATGGGAAAAAGAGATAACTAAATGGAAGCCATTTCAATAACACCTTTCATGAAGCCGGTCCATTTCACGCTTCCGTTTGAGATCAGCCTTCTTAGCCTCAAATTCTTCCCTGGTCAAATATCCAGGCCCCTGGTTCATACCTCCGATGCTTAACTCAGACAGATCCCTATGACAAGTATAATTTGTGTCACCTTGTGCAGCCATATACTCCAACCGAACCATGCATATATTATCAAGAGAATAAACACACACACACACACAAAGAGAGAGAGAGAGAGAGAGAGAGAGAGAGAGGACGATGTCTTCTAACTCTACGAGGACTTGCTAACAGCCAAGCATACCTTGGAACTACTGGCATCATATAACCTTGTGCCGCAAATGGATCATGTGGAAGAATCCCCCCACCAAAAGGAACATCAAAGGGGCCAGGTGTATAGCCCATGTATTGCATAGGACCAGAGAAAGGTGCCATATATCCCTCAACTGCCAATGGCATTCCACCACCAGCCCAGTACGGATTGTAGCCTGACGTTCCCAAAGACATCCCAGCAAAGTTTTCAGCCCCAAAATCTTGGTAAGTCCTCCACTGCACGTCAGAAGCTGCATCCGGGAAGGAGAAGCAGCAAATGGAAAACAAGTTAGACTGATTTTTAATTTGCATACAGCATCAAGCAACTAGTGATTCCGAACTGCACTGCAGAACGCAGAAAGATTTGTATCACTGATACAAACAGAACAAAACATAAGGTGGTGCACTAACCATTGCCAGCCAGGCGTGCCTTCTTCTTCTTCTTCTCTCTCTTCTTTCCTGGTAAAGGGAGGAGGAAAATAGCTTTCTTAAGAGAACAGAATAGACCAAAAGGAAAGGTTATCATAATACGAGAGATTCATCACAATCATTTCCTTACATATTTACTGCCCTAGACTACTGCACATAACTGAAATTTCTTGGTCATGTTCTAAATAAAAACTACTCACTTTAAGATACAACCCTTCTTTTTCTTTTTTTTTTTCTTGATAGGAAGATTTCACCTTAATCTCAATCTAAAACATGACCTGATATCATAGGATAAGTACTGAATCCATGCAACTTAGAAGGAACCTTTGCAATAGTTGCACCCTCTCACCATGTGCAATGCATGTTTTTGATATTTATTCTCTAACTTAGGCAGAGACTATAGCGGACAACAAATAATTAAAAAAAAAATCATATTGCATTACAAGTACAGATCATCCACCTTGTTCTCCAGCAGGCAACTTTTCCTGGGCTTCCCCAGGAACAGGAGAACTTTCTGGCAACGCTTCTTTTGCATTTGCTGATTCTGGGATTGCTTCAGATTTATTCACATTCACAGCGACGTTCTTGTCTGAAGAATTCGTCTCAATGTTAATAGCCTTTTCATTGCTTGCTGCTTCCCCTTGCTTCACATTTGTAAAAGGTTCCGGTGGAGGAACTTGCTTATGTTCATCTCCGGAAGCAGCAGATAGAGTAGGAGATGCATTTTTGGGTTGTACCTGGCGAGCACACTCCATATCTGCAAGGCCAGAAGATATAGGCCATTTCCATCAAGAAGATACAAAAAATTATATATCACAAACCATGAGATGTACTCGATTCATACCTTGTACATGAACAAGGCTTCCAACATTTTCTGTACTACTGGTTGCTGACTCCAATATGCGACTAATGGTTTCTCTAAGTGTTTTATTCGGCAGAAGATCATCTGCTAGAATATTTGTAGCACCGCAAACACACATTGGCTTGCTAATGATATAATCTCTTATGCCTGGTGGAAGAAAATCAGAGAAATATTATTGGCGAAACGGGTACCAAAATAATTATTGGCAACTGCTCATTGGGGAAAAACAATTAAAACTTTATCTGAGTTTTATGTGTGCCACATAATATAACTCAAGAAAATCAAGTAAAGAGAATCAACACATGCTTACATTTGTCACAAAAACTGCTAAAACAGCACTTGCTGGTTAAAACAGCATCTTTCATTACATCTTTACACAGTGGGCAGCGTAGTTCTGGTGGAAAATCACTGACAGGACGGGTGGTGGGTAACCCCTCAATTTCCTTCTCAAAGGCAGCTCTACATAGGAAAAGTTGCTCATCAGCTGTCATATCTATCGCAATACTGCAATAACAAAGAATACTGCATGATGTCATCAGCTTACTCATTGGGCTTAAGAACAGCAACAGCACCACTCGGCAATGCATAAGAGCCATCAGGAGTTGCCATTAACATTGATTTTGGAATTCCCGTAGGGGGTTTCACCCTTTTAATGTCATAGTTTGGATCACCATTTGTGGGGCAGTGCTGAATAAAGTGGCCTGGATTAAAAAAATAAAAAAAAACCTTAATGCACATTAATTGGTGCTCCCAAATGCCAAAAAACAATTAATTATAGAATTGCAACGACCTTGCATGTCAGCATGTTATAAACATACCTGGTACTTTGCATCTATGACAAACATAACCTGCTGGAGGTGTCTTGCGCTCCAGCCCACCCCGGCCTTCGTGTAATGACAGAAATGAAAATGTCAGCATCCAGCACAATGGGAAAATAAAATAAAGAGAGAAAAAAACCAAGAACTCATCTAATCTTGCAGCAAAAGTCTAAAAAAGATAACATTTTTTTTTTAATTCTAGATTGTGATACATAACATTTTTTTTAAATTCTAGATTGTGATACACCAGGAAAGAACCAGCCCAATAAACAGACGGATGAATGCATTTGCGAGGGCCCTAGCATCACAGACATATAGGAAAACCAAATGAGAATATGCTACTTTCGGAGGCATGTACAATAGAGACAAAATTAACCAAATCCTAGTTCAATTTATTAAGTTAATTTCATTGCAAGGCTCTAGGTATAACATAGTCAAGGAAGGAAAATCACACAAGCTTGAGTAGCATTACAATGAAGGGAAAAGAGACAAGCATGAGGAACACAACAAGTGTTTAAAGGATTACCAAAACCACGACTAGCCATCATCCTCCCTCCCATTCCCCTACCAAAGCCTCTTCCAGCACCATAACCTTCTTGTGTTTGACTGAAAAAAGGCATTGACCAGTGAATAACATAATGCTATAAATGATTCCTCATATGTTAACAAAATGTAACTGCAATTGCTGTTTCATTCTCTTGCACTTTCTAAGCTTTATAATTCCAAAATATAAAACCACTGACGTTGTAAGAAATGTCAAATTTTCAATTAAATGTCTCACCGATTCCAGTCAAGGGCAGGTGTGTCAATTAAAGCCCTAATCTTGCTATCCTCATCAACCTTATTTGCAGGAGGAGCATCTGCTGCTACTGTATGGATCGACTGAGCAGGAAGTGCTTCAGGAATGGCATATAGATCATTACCAAACTCATCCCATTCGGATTCTTCAGGCTGCGATATTATATCGAATATATAATTAATATCCTTACCATCAATTAACAATGAGAACGGTCAGGAAATATCCAATCATTACCCATTCAAGAAATAAGATAATAGTGATTGGCACCATCTCAGAATTAAAAATAAATAAATAAATAAAACATAGAGAATCATATTCGGAAATTATAGTCTTACATATTTCATGGTTTCGTCACCCACCAAAGTGTTACTTGCTTGTGGAATATCTTCTACCTTATCCTCTATAACTTTAGTCCTGCAGGTGGAATGCAAACTTTAAATAACAAGATCCAGTTGTCCTATGAGATTTGATCCCTACGAAGTTCAGTAGAACTACATCCTTCTCACATAAACAAATCTAAATTAAAGAAAAAGGGCTCATCAAATGTTCAAGATTTAGAGTGCAAAATAGTACTCGTCTCGTTCTGTAACAATAGGCTTCCGTGGCCGTCCTGGGACACGACGAATCAATACTGATGTATTTTTGGGTATCATGGCAGCTTCATCTACATACTCTGAAACCGAAAATGGAAGAAACACAAAGTCTATAAAAATCCAGAGCGAGATTAGCGCAACCCACACTACTCACAGATAATCAATTGAATACTAGGCAAACTCTCACACTCAATTACCCTTTTATGGCTTAAATCTTCAAGCACAATTATCTTTGGGAAAAAAAAAAAAAAAACATCCATTCTCTTCTTTTATTGCTATTTAGTAATTAACTGCTAATTCTGAACGCATTGAACTATACTCCTACCAAAAAAGGGCATGAATAAATCAATCAAGAGAACCTAGTCCAGAAGAAGAACCAACCTTCGTTAGTCTGCGCATTAGAGACCATGAGGTCGAAATCGGTACCCCTTCCCAAGTGCTTTGATTCAAAAATTCGTTCTTTCAAATTGGCAACAGATATGAATTGACCCTCAATTGGAATAGAGTCGTAATCTTTCGCACTTTTAAACTTATAATACACAGCCATTATTTTTCCTTTTTTAAATTTCCGGTTTTCCTCAGATCTAATAGCAAACCGGATAAACCACAAAGAACAAAACTTGCCGGAAATTAAAAAACGAGCAGCAAACTGAATTGAAAGGCCGAAAATTAAAAAGCAGGCCTGATATTACGCTAGAACAACAGAAATACAAGCAGTATAACTTCTTTCCAATTCTTGATGAAGATCACGCTCTATTCTCCCTTCAAGAAACGATCTTTCCGGAAAAGAAAAGAGACAGTTTCCGAGATGAGTTCGATGCCAATCCCGCCACGTCCCGATCGAATAGAACAGCGATTCCAACGCAAAAATCCACGATCCGCAGCGAAATCACCGAGATCGCCGATCGCCGCCGGCCGCTACGAGAAAAAAGGGGCTTCCGCAACAAAAAAAACCCTTCGATGAGAGGGATTCAGCCGGAGGAGGCAAGACTTGGATCACACGCTCAGCAGATCGTCATCACCAGAGTGGAATTGCCCGGAGGCTGCGACGGATCCAAGGGTCCCCCGGACCAGCACCCCCGATCGGGAATTCGAGAAGAGTACGAAGAAACGGCGGCCAAATCGAGCGGCGAGGCAGCCTTGGATCGATCAATCGGGGAGTGAGATGGAGAGAACTCGGGGCGATGGATGGATTCGAGAGACGGAATCGGATCGAAGAAAGGCCCGAAGGGCGTTTAGGGCTAGGGATTCCCCTTCCTAAATCTCCAGCGCTGAGAGAGAGAGAGAGAGAGAGAGAGGGGGAAGAGGGAAGGGGGCGAGGGAATTCCTCGTGCTTTACTCGGAGGAGGACAGAATGGGAAACTTCCAGGAAGGGGGAAGTATTTATAGAGGACACGCGGCCCCAGCGAGAACCACGCTACCTTCGCCGTCGCTGGGTTACGTGGGGGGCCACGGCAAGAGCGTAGAGACCAACGGAAATGAGTTGTGGGGCCCACGGAAAATGGATGGTGGGCGGGCTTGTTTGTCCTTTCGATTTGGGCCATACTTAAGAGGTTGGGTTCCAAATTAGCGGGGTGCGACTCGGGTCCATAAAACTTGAATTTTTTTTAACCCTAATTTTAATTCTATTTATAAAATATTAATTCTAATTCTAATTTTAACTTTATTTGTAAAACCTTAATTCTAACCCTATTTTTAAAAATCGAGTTCGGATTGAGTTTCGGGTGGAATTTGGATTGATGAGGAAAAAAAATCAAAATACTTTTTTAAAGTAAATAAACACCGAATTATGGATCCAAAGACGAAAAAATAAAATCCATTGCCGAACGCATAAGTTGGACTCGGGGCTTTAACATTGTATTAAAAAAAAAAGTCTTATATGAAACAAAGAAAAGAAGGTGTCGTAAACAAAGAAGAGAAGGAGGTGGGAAGTGAAACGAAATGTGTGGGTGATCCACCTTTATGTTTGTCCTTTTCCTCACCTACGATCGATAGCCTTGCCCTCCTCGTCTCAAGTTGGCCATCTCGTCCGATCCGATTAGCGCCTTCAACGCCCCTAAAAATCTGGTGCCGATAAGCTACCCCCGTTCGGGTAACCATCGGGTTCGGGTTATCTCGGGTTCGGGTTGCGGTCAACCCTAACCCGGGTCAATTGCAAATTGGGCCGAGTTAAACCCGAATCTTTCGGGTTCGGGTTGGGCAAACATGAGTTTAAACACTGCTGAAAATCGGATTCGATGGGCCAGGTTCGGATTGAACCCGGCCCAAGTTGCACCCCTACAAATTAGGAGCAAGGGTAGGGAAATTATGGGATCTTTTGCTATATATATATATATATATATATATATATATATATAAAATATATATATATTCCTGTGAGTACTGCTGGACTTAAAAGAATTTTAACTCAACTATATTCAACTCATCTAAGCTTTTTTTTTCAGCATGGAATCGGCTATATGAATCTGTTTCCTTCACTCTGCTTTATTTAAAACTAAATCAACATTCAAATTATGATTCAATAGTTATATTTTTTAAAATAATTTTTATCCATGTTAGTTAAGGTCTATCTATCTTCATCCTTACCATTAATTATTAAAAAATCATCCTTTCTAGCTAGATTGAAATTTTTTTTGAAAATAATATTGGGATGCAATCCCAACCTGGTAGTTTGTTTAATGAATTATTTAACCCTTAATTTTTTTATTTTATAAAAATATTAAGGCTAAATTACAGAATTAATTCCTATATTATGTCACTTTGGTCCTTGAACTTTAAAAAGTTATAAAAATAATCCTAAACTTTCTGTTTTGTATCACTTTGATCCCTACAGTTAAATAGAGAAGACGTTGTTTATTTTTATCCTATATGACAACATTCGTAGCGGCATACGTGGCATTCAAGTGGCAAAAATAAATTAAAAATCTATAACTAACAAGTTAACCAATTATTTAATAATTTAAAAAAATATATAAAAAATAAAAACAATCTTTCTTCGCCCTGATTTGCCTTAGGGGGAGTGCAATGGGTACATGAGCACTCACGGGTTAAAGCAAATCAGGGCAAAGAAGATTATTTTTATTTTTTAATATCTTTTTAAATTAATAAATAACAAGTTAAATAATGGGTTAATAGGTTAATTATGAATTTAAAATTTATTTTTACCACTTGGATGCTACGTGTGCTACTATGTATGCTGCTACATAGGATAAAAATGAATGGTGTCTCCTCTATTTAACGGTAGGGATCAAAGTGATACAAAATAAAAAGTTTAGAATTATTTTTATAACTTTTTAAAATTCAAGAACCAAAGTGACATAATTACCTAAGTATTAAAATTAATTATGTAGTTTAGCCAAATAATAAATAACTAGAAGGATTACTCTTCCTAACCCAAGCGATCCCACTCTTTCATCCATCTCTTTACACATGCCAGTTTGAAATCATATGTTCAATCGATGATCTTACCTTCATAATAATTTAGATTTTCTAAAACTAAACTCATGTATTGAATATATGATTTTAAAATCATAGTTTATTTTTTAAGTTTTTTGTTATTTTATTTTGATAGATGCAAAAGAATTAAAATTAACTACTCGATAAATGATTTATTAAAGACTAACTATATATATATATATATATATATATATATATATATATATATATATATATGAGTATAGCATGTTAGGATCTGGCATGACATTTTAATATTATTTCTTAAAACAATTTCAAACTAGCATTATTTATGCAAATTATTGTTTACAAAAAAACTTTGGCATATTTAGCAAAGATTGAAAATTATGTTGTCACTTGGTTTGCAATCCATTATTTTACTTTGGTTTGGAAGTATTTGTGGTCTTGGGCAAGGGACTTGCATTATCTTATAAAAGGCAATAACCATTGCTTAAAGATGTAAGCATTTAAGGTCAAGTACTTTGGCTTGACAACATTGCATGCTTATACATTACAAGAATTTTAGATTCATACAACTCGTATGTATTAAAGCATTAGTAGTAAGTAAAGCATGAACACACCTTTTTAGTCTCAATATTTGATTGACAAGTTCAACCTTCTAGACACCTCAAGATATGCTTTGGCTTAGTGACCAAGTAGCCCTTTCAACAAAAGTTATGAATTGATCAAGACTTGGATTTTAAGGTGAAGTACAAGATTCCTTATTCAAAGAAGGGATGGAGATAATATAATGTAACTATGCACTTGGCCTGTGTTATGGATAGAAAGAAGGGATACTAGGAAGGAAAAAAAACTAAAGAAAAAAATAGAAAAAATAAAATAAAATTTATCTTATTTGAATGGAGAGAAAAGTAGGAAAAAAAGAAAACTAAAGGAGAAAATAGGAAAAAAAAATGATAGGCTCCACCTAAAAGTTTTTTCTTCAAAGTTGAAGAAATTTTGGAGAGAAAACTCAAGGGTGCTCTTTCATTTCTTTCATTCCAATATTGATCATTTCAAAGAAAAAATTGATGCTTTTTTTAATTATTTATAATAAGAGCATTATTTTCATTATAAATTATTAACTTTTTTTTCTCTTTATTTTCTTTTACCATCCAAACAGAAGGAGAAAAAATATTTTATCTCCACTTTTCTCTTCTCTTCATTTTCTCTTTCTTTATTTTCTTTCCTCTCTACTTTTCTCTCTATCCAAATAGATCATTAGAGGGCTGCATGCATTGCATGTGCTTACTTCAGTTTAGAGGCTCACGTCCATTGAATTCAAAGCCAAAAAAAATGGTATTCAGCCAAAATAAAAATAAAAAGAATTGCAAGCACCACTGATGGCAGATCATTCTGGATGATTAAAAATTATTTATATTTATGAATAAGAGTTAGACATTATGCTCATAAGAGAGCCATATATAATAAAAGATTGAAGTAATTATTTTTTATAATCATTAAATTACGTGACTTAATTTGCACTAGGATGGTAGATATATTTCATACTAAATAATTAGCACGACACTATACCTTAAAAGCTACCGTAGGAACTGAAGGTATTGGTCGCCTAAACATAACAGACAAATAGCCCTTCCTACCATCATTAACTGCAATTTTGATTCAATAAAATTATAGCTGAATCCATTTACCAACAGTGATATTCTAAATTTTATTCTTGATAAAGAATATATTACTTTGTTGCTCCTTGCCTTTGGGTGGAATCTGACATGGTCAGTCAACAGAGAGTAGGTTGAAGTACTGGGCAGCCCTCCAGTTTTGGGTGGCCTCCCAAGCTCTGAGTGACCCCTAGTCCTGGGCGGCCTTCCAGTCTTGGACGGCCCCCAAGCTCTGAGCGGCCCCTAGCCCTAGGCGGCCCCCAAGCTTGGGCGGCCCCTAGCCCTGGGCGGCCCTCCAGCCTTGGACGGCCTTTGAGCCCTAGGCGGCCCCCCAAGCTCTGGGCGGCCTCTAGCCCTGGGCGGCCTTCCAGTCTTGGGTAACCCCCAAGCCCTAGGCGGCCCCTAGCCCTGGGCGACATTCCAGTCTTGGGCGGCCCCCAAACTCTGGGCGGCCCCCATCCCTATGCGGCCCCCAAGCTCTAGGCGGCCCTTAGGCCTGGGCGACCCTCTAGCCTTGGACGGCCTCCAAGCTCTGTGCGGCCCCCAGCCCTAGGCGGCTCTCAAGCTTTGGGTGGCCGCTAGCCCTGGGCGGCCCTCCAGTCTGGGGAGGCCCCCAAGCCCTGGGCGGCCCTCTAGTCTTGGGCGGCCCCCAAGCTCTGGGCGGCCCCTAGGCCTAGGCGGCCCTCCAACCTTGGGCGGCCTCCAAGCTCTATGTGGCCCCTAGCCCTAGGTGGCCCTCAAGCTCTGAGTGGCCCCCAGCCTTAGGCGGCCCCCAAGCTCTGGGCAGCCCTAGCCCTGGGCGGCCCTCCAGTCTGGGGCGGCCCCCAGCCCTAGGCGGCCCCCAAGCTCTGGGCGGCCCCTAGCTCTGGGCGGCCCTCCAGTCTGGAGCAGCCCCCAAGCCCCTAGGCGGCCCTCCAGTCTGGGGCAGCCCCCAAGCTCTGGGCGGCCTTCAGCTCTAGGCGGCCCCCAAGCTCTGGGCGGCCCCTAGCCCTAGGCGGCCCTCCAGCCTTGGGCGACCCCCAAGCCCTGGGCGGCCCTCCAGGCTTGGACGGCCTTTGAGCCCTAGGCGGCCCCCGGCCCTCCTAAAAAGACCCTCATGGCTATACACCCAGAGCTCTTAAAGCTGCTTTCATGTCAGAAGCACTTAACACGACAAGCTGTCATGTCCAGAACAAAGCTCGAAAATCGTCAAACATCATGACACTTTAAATGACTTGAATAAGACAAGCGCTAGAAATTCACCATTCATCGAAAAACTCAAGTAAAGGAGACACTGATCACCTGTTTTAGAGCCAGATAACTTTCCACAAACTCTGACATTCCCTTGGGAAGACCGAAATCCATCATGAAGATTCCTAGCTTATGGAGCAAGTTCTTTAACACCTCTGGTGTTAGTCATCGAAGAACGACCACGTTGCGCACTTTCATCAGTGGCTAAGCTTTTTACTTGTGCACTAACTTTACCCGGAAAAGAAAGAAAATAAAAAAGAAAAATGACTCGATGCTGACGGCATCATGACAAAGAAAAGAAAAGAATATTTTTAGGACTCAATAGATATAAGAAGGGGGGGAATCATTGAAAAGGGAGGCCTTCTTCTTTCACTAGAGATCTAAAAACCAAAGTTTAAGGCTGTGTATGTTGGCCCAGATGACAACCCAAGAGGGGGGGTGAATTGGGTTCTTTAAAAAATTTAAACCTTTTGAAATATTTGTTTGCTTAGTGTGAGTGAAAGTGAATGCAGATGCAAAAACAAAATACAATCAATAAGATAGAGATAGAGATAGAGATAAAGGAGACACGACAAACACAAAGATTTTATAGTGGTTCGGTGTATCCAACACCTACGTCCACTCCCAAGATTCACTTGGGTCCACACTATAATCTTCCTTGATTACAGCCGAGTTGTTTTACAAGCTCACAACTCAAACTTGTTGTTTTCCCGGGATCACAACGAACCCAGCCGATTTTCGGGCTCACCAGCACAAAAACCCTAACACAAGCTATACCAAGCTTGTACCGAGGTAAGACTACCTCCACTAGCTCAATCCCCCAGATTGAACTAGACACAAACAAAAGAAATATTGTTTTTCAAATACACAGCTCCTCAATGAGCAAATAATCAAATAAATGAACAAGGTTTAGAAAAGCCTGATTTGTAGTTGGTTGGCTTTTGAGCTTTTCTTCTTTTCTTCTTTTCTTCTTCTCCTTGCTAGATTGAATCAAGCCTCAGCTCCGATTCTTCACAGTTGAAGCAGTTGAGAAGGATTGAAAAGCAAGAAACTGATCCTCTTTCTCCAATTTGGGAAATCCACCAAAACTTTGATTTGAATGCCTTGGATTCCTCTTGAGCTTTTTGGAGTGGAGTGGATTTGAGCTAGAAGGTTTTTCTCTTGAGATTCAGGCTCTCTCTTTTTCGGATTTTTGGATTGGGATTTCTCTATTTCCGTTTTTCCTCTATGTTTTTCCGTTTCTTCCGTTCTCTCTTTTTGAATGATAGTCTTCCCTTTTTATAGATTTCTTTCAAGCCATTTTTGGAAGAAAACTATCCGTTGGAGTGTACCTTGCAACAAAATATATCCGTTAGAAATAAAGTAAAATAGAAATATTACCGTTAGAGCTGATCTGGCAATTTGATTTTTCGTTCCAGGTGGGTTGGAGTCGACTCTAACTTTTCTGGAGTCGGCTCTAACTCGAAACACTTTAATCCGTTAATTCTGGAGTCGTCTCTGACTTTTCTGGGGTCGACAAGAAACTTTTCTGGAGTCGACTCTAACAGACCCGGAGTCGACTCTAAGTCGGGGCCAGAAAAATCAACGTTCTGTTTCTTCTGTGAGAGTCGGCTCTAACAGTCTCGGAGTCGACTCTAACTTCCGTGCCAGATACTGGAGTCGGCTCTGTGATTCTCGGAGTCGACTCTAATGTCTGCAATCTTACCTAGACATTAGATTCGATCCAGAACAAGATTTAACTCCTGATTTTGATCATTCAATCGACTTATAATCTGAAAAACTTAATCAAAATCATTAGAGCCTTCAATTGTTATACTCAAATAGTTTTGTTAATCATCAAAATCATCAATTGGGTCAACAATCTCCCCTTTTTGATGATAACAAAAACTTTGAGTATATGCATTCAAAAAATTCATTCGAACTAAAGATTATAGTCATTTTAAAGCTTAAAACATTTTTAATGAAGGATTTGATGCCAATATTCAAAGTGAACTTTTAAAATTATGCATGAGTTCTATATAAGCCATCAATTATGAACATTTAAACTAAATGTACAGAAAATTGCATTGTTAAGCTCCCCCTGCATTGAATAGCTCCCCCTATATATAAAAATCGAATTTTAATTGAACTGATTAAAATTTCAAGTCTCTTTCTTTTTGCATAAACAATCATTTCTCCCCCTTTCTTTCTTTCTTTTTGCATATTCAACCATCTCTCATTAAAATTTCAAGTCTTTTTTTTTTGCATATTCAACCATCTCTCCCCCTTTTTTGTTATCAGCAATAAGGAGAGTATTAGATAAAGAAAGTTATTAGAGAAAAATTGTGGTTCAATAAGACATAGGGATTCAAGCAGTCAATCATAGACAGATTTGAAAATGTGTAATTGCATTACATAAGTAAGAAACATTACATAAGTTGATTCAAGTACATTCCAAAGTGAGATACATTAGATACTCAAAATTCCTAAATACAAACTATCAGAAATCAAAGTCAGATATGTTTGAATACAATTTTCTTCAAGTGACCTATGATTTCCATTACATCATCTTTTTGAGATTTCTTAAAATTTTCAAGACAAGCTTCAATCTGTGAGACTGCAAGGTCAATGTCCTTCTTCAGTTGACCAGTTGCATGAACATAAGATCCCGAGCCATCAGCAATGCCTTCCATCCTTTCAAAGATTTTGTGAAGTTCAGCACCAAAGGATTCAACAGAATTGCTTATGGAAAAGGAAATCATGTCAAGTCTCGAGTTAAGTTCTTCTTTTAGCTGATTGAAGTCTTCTTTTAATTGATTAATCTCATGAGATCTCTGACTGTCATATTCAGCAAGCAAGGCTCTCAACTGACCAATCTGCTCATCAGAGAATCTCCCAGAAGCAGTAACAGACTGATGTGGAGGAGAGGGAACTGTGCTCGGTCCAGCCTCTGAAGGTCCAGCTGTAGATGGTCCCGCAATAAATGGATCAGGGACTGATGGTCCCGCAGTGGATGGTCCAGGGATATCTTCTACTCTGGCCTCTTCAGTTCTATCTCTCTCAGCTCTTTCTTCTCGTCCTCCTTTCATCCATATACCATTTAACTTCTTGAAGCCCATCCGATGAATAGTAGAAATACTATAATAGTCAGTGTGCCTTAATTTCCTTAGGGGTTCATTATCCATAATTAGCACACCTTGGCTTCTAAAGATCAATGTCAGAACCATACCATATGGCAGTGTAGATCTTTTCTTTGTAGCAGCCTCTGCCATATAACCAATCATCATGCCAGCTAGGTTGACTGGCCTTCCAGTTATAATACAATCCATCAAAAGAATGTCTCGCTCCGAGACGTACTCAAATCTACCAATTTTGGGAATAAAATTCTTCCACATATGTTGTGTAGTAACCTGAGCTCCAGATTTAATTGATTAGCAAGAATTTCCTCAAACTCGGTTACATCCCTCCCTAACATTCTTGACAATGCACCACTTCTATCATCATGCTGATATTCCATAATACCAATTGTGGGCATTTCCAACAATTTCCAAGGATTTCAGCAGTTATTACAACTCTAGTTCCTCTTACAATACTGACTAAACCGCCTTCTCCTCTACTCAAATCATTGTAAAATTCTCTCACTAGGGCAGGATAAGTGGGGATATCTAATGAACAAATCTTTTCCCACCCCATTTCTTTAAACATCTTCCTATTGAGAAGCCCTCCGACTCAAAGAAATCAAAGTTGACCTTCCTTCCAGTTGTGATAGTCTTACCGGCTAGTTGATCTACTTTGGGTGAAGAGGGTGAAGGAGGGGAATCTTCTTGAGTGGCCGAAGAGGAGGATGGCGAGGGTTGCCTCCGAATCGTGCGTCGCCTCGTGGGAACGGACGCTCCTCCGACGAAACCGCGCCTCTTGGGTGCCATTGAGAAGATTGGAATGTGTAATCAAAGGTTTTGAGAAGATTGGGGAGGTTGGAAAGGCTTTGGAACTCCTTGGAGGGGTTTTGGGAGACGGATAAAATGATTTGGGGTCGACTCCGCCTTTTTATTTTTGACCTAGTTCGACCTAGAGTCGACTCCCGAAAACTGGGTGTCGGCTCCGAACCAGAAAGTCTGTCAGCGCTCGAATTAGAGTCGGCTCTACAGAAGCCGGAGTCGGCTCTAATTGCTTAGACAGAACATCAAAAACTAAGGTGTCGACTCCACAAACTGTTAGAGTCGACTCTAACAGTTTCAGAGATAAAAAATCAAGTTTCAAGGATCTGAAACTATTCAAATTAATCATCAAACTCTAGATAAATGTTCCTTAGCAATTGGGGAAACAATGAATCAAGATCTAGATAGATTTCCTTATTGAATATCGAGATTTTTCAAGAAATTGATGAAATCTAGATAGTTGTTCTTAAGAGTTTCAGAAAATTATTCCAAAGGATCACAAACTCCTAATTCTCCTCTAAGATAACAAAATCTCTCTTCACTTAAGGGTTTTGTAAATATATCTGCCAGTTGTTCTTCAGTATTCACATAATCAAGACAAATTTCATTATTGGCAACATGTTCTCTTATAAAGTGATATCTAATTTCAATATGCTTTGTTCTTGAGTGTTGAATTGGATTTTTAGTTAGATTGATTGCACTTGTATTATCACATCTTATAGGTGTCTTATCAAGTGTGATACCATAGTCTTCAAGTTGTCTCTTAATCCATAGGATTTGAGCACAGCAACTTCCAGCTGCAACATATTCTGCTTCAGCAGTAGATAATGCAACCGAATTTTGCTTTTTGCTAAACCATGAGATTAAGTTACTTCCTAAAAATTGGCATGCACCACTTGTGCTTTTTCTATCTAACTTACATCCAGCATAATCAGAATCAGAATAAGCAATCAGATTTAATGTTGAGTCTCTAGAATACCATAAACCTACATTTTTTGTTCCACTAAGGTATCTAAGAATTCTTTTAACAGCAATTAAATGTGATTCTTTAGGTTCAGACTGAAATCTAGCACATAAGCAAACAGCAAACATTATGTCTGGTCTACTTGCAGTTAAGTAAAGTAGGGATCCGATTATACCTCGATAATATTTTTGATCAACCTTCTTACCTTCTTCATCTTTGTCCAGCTTGCATGAAGGACTCATTGGTGTTCCGAGGGGTTTGATTGATTCCATACCAAACTTCTTTAGAATTTCTCTTGTGTACTTTGTTTGGTTGATAAAGATTCCCTCTTTGCTTTGTTTGATTTGGAGTCCAAGGAAGAAATTGAGTTCTCCCATCATGCTCATTTCAAATTCTCCCTGCATTAACTTAGCAAACTCTTGACATAGAAGATTGTTAGTAGCACCAAATACAATGTCATCAACATAAATTTGAACTACAAGTAAATCTTTATCTTTTCTTTTCAAAAACAATGTTTTATCAACATTTCCTCTTGTAAAATCATTTTCAATCAAAAATTTACTTAGTCTATCATACCAAGCTCTAGGTGCTTGTTTCAAACCATATAAAGCTTTGTGCAATTTAAAAACGTGATTTGGAAATTCATGATCTTCAAATCCCGGTGGTTGTTCAACAAATACTTCTTCATTTATTAATCCATTTAAAAATGCACTTTTGACATCCATTTGAAATAAATTAAAGTTCATGTGACATGCAAATGCAAGTAATAGCCTAATGGCTTCTAATCTAGCTACAGGTGCAAAGGTTTCATCAAAATCAATACCTTCTTCTTGATTATATCCTTTTGCAACTAATCTAGCTTTGTTTCTAATTACTATGCCATTTTCATCTAGTTTATTTCTAAAAACCCATTTTGATCCTATAACAGAATGATCTTTAGGTCTTTCCACTAATGTCCATACATTATTTCTAGTGAATTGGTTTAATTCTTCTTGCATAGCTAACATCCAATTATTATCTTTTTCAGCTTCTTCAATGGTTTTAGGTTCAATTTGAGAAACAAATGCAAGGTGATTACTAATATTTCTCATAGATGATCTAGTTCTTATTCCTTGAGATGGATCACCTATAATCAATTCCTTGGGATGACTATAAGCGTATCTCCAATCTCTTGGTAGATCTACATCATTATGATTAGTATTAATAACATCAGCATTAGGCGAATCATTATCTTTAGCTTCTTGTTCATGATCTGAAGATACATCAATATTAAGTTTTTCAAGATTGTTTTCGAGAATGTTTGTATCTTCCTCATCATCAATCCTTTTGGAACTTGATGCTAAAGATTCATCAAAAACTACATGAATAGATTCTTCAACAATTAAACTTCCTTTATTGAACACTCTATATGCTTTACTAGTTGTTGAATAACCTAAGAATATTCCTTCATCAGATTTTGCATCAAATTTACCTAAGTTATTTTTACCATTATTATGAATAAAACATTTACAACCAAATGCATGAAAATATTTAATGTTGGGTTTTCTATCATGCCATAATTCATAAGGTGTTTTCTTTAAAATAGGTCTTATTAATGCTCTATTTAGGATGTAACATGCTGTGTTAATAGCTTCCGCCCAAAAGTATTTCGGGAGTTTACTTTCACATAGCATGGTACGGGCCATGTCTTCTAGAGTTCTATTTTTCCTTTCAACTACTCCATTTTGTTGAGGGGTTCTTGGTGCAGAAAAATTATGATTAATACCATTTTCATTGCAAAAACTTTCAAATAAGTGATTTTCAAATTCAGTTCCATGATCACTTCTTAGAGACACTATGGTAGTGTTTTTCTCATTTGTTACTTTCTTGAAGAATTTCAGGAATATCGAGAAAGTCTCATCTTTGTGAGCTAAAAACATTACCCAAGTGAATCTAGAGTAATCATCTACTATCACAAGACCATATTTCTTTCCTCCTAGACTTGTGGTTCTAGTTGGTCCAAAAAGGTCCATGTGAAGTAGCTCTAATGGCCTAGAAGTTGAAACAACATTTTTAGATTTAAAAGAACTTCTCGTTTGTTTTCCAAACTGACATGCATCACATATTTTGTTATTTTCAAAATCTATTTTAGGTAGTCCTTTTACTAAATCCATTCTAATTAGTTTTGAAATCAGGTGTGTGCTTGCGTGACCTAATCTTCGATGCCACAACCAACCAATCTCATTCATATTAGCATTATTAGCAACTAAGCAATGATTATTAGTAGACAAATTGTCTAAGTCAATCAAGTATACATTGCCATTTCTATTTCCAATAAAAACAATGCTATTATCAATGGGATTAGCAACTGTGCATATAGAAGATTCAAATGATACTTTAAAACCTTTGTCACATAATTGACTAATGCTAATTAAATTATGTTTCAAACCATCAACATATAAGACATTTTCAATATATGTGGAGGGAGTTATTTGAATGTTACCAAGCCCCAAGATTTGGCCTTTGCCATTATCCCCAAATGTAACTACTCCTCCTCTTTTGCTTTCGAGGGTGATGAATTGATCTTTGTCACCCGTCATGTGCCTTGAGCAGCCGCTATCAAGATACCACTTTCGCTTTGATCTTTTGGCCGCAAGACACTCCTGCAAAGATGATCAAGTCTTATGTTTAGGTACCCAAGCTTTCTTGGGTCCTTCATGGTTAGTAGCAATAAAAACTGTTCCTTTTGGAACCCATATTTTCTTTCCTTTAATATTTAAGTTTTTATTAGGTTTTAGAATTTTACATTCATAAGATTTATGTCCTTTTTGATTACATTTAAAGCATGTAAAATTACTTTGGCCAGCACGCACAAAAATATTTTTCAGTGATTTTTGTTTTCTAAAGTGTTATACCCTAATCCGGCTTTGTCAAAAACTGCTTTTTGACTATTTAATAACATGTCCAATTTAGTTGAGCTTAAGGTAAACTTATCAACTATGTTCTTATATTTTTCAACCTCTTTCCTTAGTTTATCATTTTCATTGGAAATTAATTCTTTTTCTTTTACCAAAATTTCATTTTCAGATTTAAGTTTCTTAACTTCATTATTAAGATCTTCCTTTTCTTTAATGAAAGTTGAATTTTCATTTTTCAAAAGCTTGTATTTCTTTTTCAAAACCTTGAAATCGCCGACAAGTTCATTAAAAGCATCAAATAATTCATCAAATGCAAACTCATCGCAAGGGTTATCGGAACTTACCTCATCGTTGTCGTCCGCCATAAAACATACATTTGCGACTTCCTTTTGTTCTTCTTCTTCGGAAGAAGATTCTTCGCTATCACTCCAAGTCGCCACATAAGCCTTCTTTTTCTTTTTGTAGGCTTTCTTTAATTTAGGACATTCATTCCTAAAGTGCCCCGGTTTATTACACTCATAGCAAGTCAAGGGGTCTTTCTCTTTTTCTTTGTCCTTGTCCTTGTTCTTATCCTTTTCTCCTTCCCACTTTGCTCCAAATTTCTTCTTGTGGAAGGGTTTCTTTCTCCTCATGAATCTTTTAAACTTTTTAGCTAAGAGAGCAGTCTCATCATCATCATCATCATCATCGCTGCTGCTCTCTTCTTCTTTTGCAGCTTTGAGGGCAATCACTTTCTTCTTCTTTGTGTCCTCCTCTATGTGCTGCTTCATTGTCAACTCATGGGTCATAAGTGATCCTAGAAGCTCCTCTAAGGGCAGAGTGTTGAGGTCCTTTGCTTCTTGGATTGCTGTCATTTTGGCTTCCCATGATCTTGGTAGTGACCTAAGAATTTTTCGAACAAGTTCTGAGTTAGTATATGTCTTACCAAGACTTTTTAAACCATTTACAATATCTGTAAATCTAGTATACATGCATGCAATGGTTTCAGATTGTTCCATGCTAAACAACTCATATTTATGAACAAGAATATTAATTTTAGATTCTTTTACTTGGTTGGTACCCTCATGGGTAACCTCTAATCTATCCCAAATCTCCTTTGCGGAATTACATGTGGAGATTCTATTAAATTCATTTGCATCTAAAGAGCAATATAAAACATTCATGGCTTTAGCGTTAAGCTGTGCCATCTTCCTATCATTATCATTCCAGTCCCTTTCGGGCTTAGGAACAATAGTGCCATCAATAACATGTGTGGGTGTACTAGGTCCATTAATTATAACACCCCATAGTTCATAGTCAGAAGCTTGAATGAATATCCTCATTCTAGCTTTCCAATATGAATAATTTGAACCATTAAACAGTGGAGGTCTATTCGTAGAATGACCTTCAGCAAATGATCCAACTTGAGCTGCCATTTGGATCTTTAGCTCTTGATCGTGTGATCAAAATCTAATGAGCACTTGCTCTGATACCAATTGTTGGCCCAGATGACAACCCAAGAGGGGGGTGAATTGGGTTCTTTAAAAAATTTAAACCTTTTGAAATATTTGTTTGCTTAGTGTGAGTGAAAGTGAATGCAGATGCAAAAACAAAATACAATCAATAAGATAGAGATAGAGATAGAGATAAAGGAGACACGGCAAACACAAAGATTTTATAGTGGTTCGGTGTATCCAACACCTACGTCCACTCCCAAGATTCACTTGGGTCCACACTATAATCTTCCTTGATTACAGCCGAGTTGTTTTACAAGCTCACAACTCAAACTTGTTGTTTTCCCGGGATCACAACGAACCCAGCCGGTTTTCCGGGCTCACCAGCACAAAAACCCTAACACAAGCTATACCAAGCTTGTACCGAGGTAAGACTACCTCCACTAGTTCAATCCCCCAGATTGAACTAGATACAAACAAAAGAAATATTGTTTTTCAAATACACAGCTCCTCAATGAGCAAATAATCAAATAAATGAACAAGGTTTAGAAAAGCCTGATTTGTAGTTGGTTGGCTTTTGAGCTTTTCTTCTTTTCTTCTTCTCCTTGCTAGATTGAATCAAGCCTCAGCTCCGATTCTTCACAGTTGAAGCAGTTGAGAAGGATTGAAAAGCAAGAAACTGATCCTCTTTCTCCAATTTGGGAAATCCACCAAAACTTTGATTTGAATGCCTTGGATTCCTCTTGAGCTTTTTGGAGTGGAGTGGATTTGAGCTAGAAGGTTTTTCTCTTGAGATTCAGGCTCTCTCTTTTTCGGATTTTTGGATTGGGATTTCTCTATTTCCGTTTTTCCTCTATGTTTTTCCGTTTCTTTCGTTCTCTCTTTTGAATGATAGTCTTCCCTTTTTATAGATTTCTTTCAAGCCATTTTTGAAGAAAACTATCCGTTGGAGTGTACCTTGCAACAAAATATATCCGTTAGAAATAAAGTAAAATAGAAATATTACCGTTAGAGCTGATCTGGCAATTTGATTTTTCGTTCCAGGTGGGTTGGAGTCGACTCTAACTTTTCTGGAGTCGGCTCTAACTCGAAACACTTTAATCCGTTAATTCTGGAGTCGTCTCTGACTTTTCTAGGGTCGACAAGAAACTTTTTGGAGTCGACTCTAACAGACCCGGAGTCGACTCTAAGTCGGGGCCAGAAAAATCAACGTTCTGTTTCTTCTGTGAGAGTCGGCTCTAACAGTCTCGGAGTCAACTCTAACTTCCGTGCCAGATACTGGAGTCTCTGTGATTCTTGGAGTTGACTCTAATGTCTGCAATCTTACCTAGACATTAGATTCGATTCAGAACAAGATTTAACTCCTGATTTTGATCATTCAATCGACTTATAATCTGAAAAACTTAATCAAAATCATTAGAGCCTTCAATTGTTATACTCAAATAGTTTTGTTAATCATCAAAATCATCAATTGGGTCAACAGTGTACTGGATCAACAGCAAGGTTTCAAAAGGAACCCTATTCGTAGGGGGAATTGCGAGGTCTTTCTGGTGATCAAGTATCAATAGATTGGCGCACCAGGTGGAGGACGACGTTGCAGTTTTCATCCTTCAAGCATGAGTACAAGATCTCCGGGGGAGAACCCCTCCAATTGGTCTGGGGGGCATCTTTCACCCTCTGATCATGTTGGAAAGACTCTTTGCTCAACCGAGCCAGCAAGGCCAAGCCCTCCGGTTTCTTCCTCACCACTACCAGCGTCAGCTACTCCCCAAGACCCGTTGGCTACCCTCACACAACAAGTTCAAACTCTTGTTGGGATGGTTCAGCAACTACAGGAGCAGCATTCCAGAGGAGCTCGGCAACGGCTTGAACCGCCTCTGCAACACAGATCGACTACTCCCGTTAGTCGGCAGTCTACCCGAGGGAGATCCCCTCCAACGAGGCCTCTCCACCCCTGCACATCAGCTGGGCCTTATCCTCAAGGTTCCAGGGTGGCTCACGCTCTCTCACCCGTTTCTCGGGTAGCCCTCCCGCCAAGCGGCGGCGGGGAAATGAGCCTCATACGGAGCACCACCGGTGGTGTCGTCGATCCTTGTCCTATTCCCCTGAGCCAGTCGGGGGAAATATGACTGATCAGATGGAGAGGCACCTCGATGAGCAAGACCGGAGGCTGGAGGAGCTTAGCCAGATAATCAATAACCAGCCGGGGTCGGACTACGACACCCGCCCTCCTCTTACTCGGCGAATTATGGAGGAACCCATTCCAAGGAGGTTCTGTTTCCCTCAACTAGACCCTTATGATGGCACTACCGATCCCTTGGATTACCTGAAAATCTACAAGGCTATTACGCAAGTCCAAGGAGCAACTGATGCCCTCCTGTATATCGCCTTCCCAGCCACTCTCCGAAAGGCCGCCCGTGCTTGGTATTCTCGTCTGCCTTCACGCAGTATTGATTCCTTCCGACAATTAGAAAGATCTTTCCTAGCTCATTTTGATGCTTGTCAGAAGATTCCTCGAGTGGCGGACAGCTTATTCTTTGTGCAGCAGAGGGAGGGGAGTCCCTGAAAGACTTTATAACCTGATTCAAGGTGGCGGCTCTGGAAGTTTATCATCTTGACGATGTTGTGGCTACTATGGCCTTGAAGCGGAGGGTCCGTCCCTCCCGCTTCACTTATTCTCTAGACAAGAGACCTCCTTGTTCTTATGCTGATTTCCTAAGTCATGCGCATAAATACATCCACACCGACGAGGCTGATGTTGGATTTGGGTTCATCCCCGAGGCATGCATATTTTAAAATTTGATAACAATTATCAATGCAGAAATTTAAAGATTACATATTAATCTTTCTAACATGCATCAAGATCATATCTTTGCCTTATATTATAATATCGTTTGATCTAAGTATTGCATATAAATTAAATAATTAAGATCATATCTTAATCTTCAAGATGAGAAGTCATACTACTCATCTTGAAGCTTGCCTTAAGATCTAAGGATCAAATCACTCACCTTAAGAACAGTAGGTAAATCCTTTGTGCTCTGCAGCCATTCAATCGTCCGGCCTCTAGTATTGTCCACATGAAGCCCCCGAATGATCAGATTTCTGGGAGTGCTAGCTCGCGGAAAAATAATTTTGCTGATATTGAATTCTTCCACTTGAATCTTCCTCCAAGATCCACCAAGCTTTTGCTAACACTAAAATCATACCAGAATTTTCTGTTCTAACTCTTAGAACTATAACACTTGGTTCTAACTGTTTAGAATTTTTTTGATCTCTTTTGATCTTGTGTTTTTTTTATCTTATGAGGGATATCCTCTATTTATAGTTTCATATTAGCCAGCCTATTGAATTCTAACATTTAGAATTCCGCTGTTTTTGTGAAAACCAAAGAAACATATTAAATTCACACACTTATCAATGCATGAAGAGTTGTGTGGAGTGCTCTTCCAAAGAGGCACATTAATTCACACGTTTGTCAATGCATGGAGAGTTGTGTGGAGTGCTCTTCCAAAGAGGCACATTAATTCACACACTTATCAATGCACGGAGAGTTGTGTGGAGTGCTCTTTCAAAGAGGCACATTAATTCACACACTTATCAATGTACGGAGAGTTGTGTGGAGTGCTCTTCCAAAGAGGCACATTTTAGCAAAATTTATTTTTCTTGAACTTGGGATTCATTTGAAGAAGACTAAAAGTTATAAATTAAATTCTGCATGAGAATTTAATTTCTCATGAGATGAGATTTTAGTTATCTCATCATGCGAGAAAACCTTTTTCACACATGGGGTTTGGATTTTTGGTTTTAAGCTAATTTGAATTTATTGGATTAAACCAATATAGATCATGGTCATAGCCCAAATCAAATTTGGCTAATCCTGAATCTATTTAAATCCAAATCAAATCTAATTTCAAATCAATATTTGAAATTGATTAGTCCTTCTAGTAGACTTAAACCAAATTGAATCTTATTCACTTGTACTTAATCCAATTAAGATAATTCAATCAATCAAATTGATTAATTAAATCATATACGATTCTCAATCGTTGATCAGCAAATAGATCATCCTAGGAAACTTCTATGCGTGTGACTCTCTAGGTTCGAACCTAAGCTGGTAGCATAGAAACAATTTTCTATACTAATCGATGTGCCCATCTAGCAATGGAACCCGACGTTCGGATAGGTCGAAGAGTTGCCGAGCAAACTCCAAGAACCCTAAGAAACAGTTATCATATAATTCATCCTCTTGACCACAAATGCTAAGGATGGCTTAAGAGCCTGTCAACTCTAAACAGCAAATCCATAAAGTGATTTCAATTTTAGTGATCATGTGACTTTCACATGAAGTGCCTTGGCCAAGGTCTTGCTAAATTGAAACACAAGCATTTCTCCTTTTAACGGGATAGGTCAAATTCCTTCTTGATCCACAACTGACTACCACAAGTACTTGACTGCATCCAGTAACCTTTCGTAGCTGGATTAGAAATCCAGGTGGTCCGGTACCTAAGTACAATGAGTTTCTTGTAAGCCACTGGTTGTGATTTTCAGGTCTGAAGGATACTTATACCTATATCTTCTCGGATTAACTCTTGACAGTAGAGTATCCGGAAATGAGTCACGTTCGGTGAAATGTACTCATACACTTTTACCTGTATGTCATACCAGTGTCTCTACACTCCTTGGTTAAGAGGACAACCAACAAATATGATATACAACGTCCTATAATTGATAGTACTATGGCCCTGTCATAGAATATCATTTGGTCGCGAACTCTTTTAAGGCCCTTCAAAGATAAATCCTCCTTTATCGTGAAGGAAGATCCTGAGGGCTTCATTACTATTAGGAGTTTTAAGAAGATGTTCTTGTAATGAATAAACTGCCAAATAACTTTTATTAATATATCAATTTATATACAATTTACATCAGCACAATCATCAAATGATTGGCTTTATGATACAATTCCCAACAAACTCCCACTTAGCCTAAAGCCACTCATTACAGTATCTAATATCCATCTTCAATTTATAGTCATCAAACTCCTTGATGCTGAGTGTTTTAGTAAATGGGTCACCTAGGTTTTCCTTTCCATCAATCTTCTGAAGATTTATGTCACATCAGTCTACAATCTCTCGTATAAGATGAAACCGACGCAGTATGTGCTTGGTGCGCTGATGTGCTCATGGTTCCTTTGCTTGAGCTATGGCACCAGTACTGTCACTATACAACAGGACTGGTCCATCTATGGAAGGTGCCACTCCAAGCTCGGAGATAAACTTTCGCAGCCACACAGCTTCTTTCGCAGCATCTGATGCAGCGATGTACTCTGCCTCGCACACCGAATCTGCCACTATATGTTGCTTGGAACTTTTCCAGCAAACAGCTCCACCATTTAGGATAAACACGAAACCCAATACACTTTTGCTATCATCATGATCTGATTGGAAACTGAAATCAGTATATCCAACAAGTTTCAAATCAGACTCTCCATAGACTAACCACTGGTCCTTAGTATTTCTCAAATACTTAAAGATTGTCTTAACAACTTGCCAGTGTTTTTCTCCTGGATCAGATTGGTATCTACTCACTACTCCTAGTGAGTATGCCACATCTGGTCTTGTACATGTCATGGTGTACATAATCGATCCTACTGCCGAAGCATATGGAATTCGACTCATACGTTCTCTTTCATTAGGAGTTGTCAGACAATCCTTCTTAGAAAGATGAATTCCATGGCCTATCGGAAGATAGCCTTTCTTGGAATTCTCCATGCTAAACCTCTTTAGCACTGTGTCAATGTACGTAGATTGGGATAAACCAAGCATCCTATTAGATCTATCTCTATAGATCTTCATTCCGAGGATGTATGATGCTTCTCCCATATCTTTCATGGAGAATTGTGATGATAACCATATCTTTATTCCTTGTAATGCAAGGACATCATTCCCGATTAAGAGAATGTCATCCACACATAATACAAGAAATACAATAACGAACTGTTAGCCCATTTATAAATGCAAGGTTCTTCTTTATTCTTAATAAAGCCATAAGATTTGATCACTTTATCAAATTGTATGTTCCAACTCCTAGATGCTTGCTTAAGTCCATAAATAGACTTCTGTAGCCTGCACACTTTAGACTCGTCTTTAGATATAAAACCTTCAGGTATCATATACACCTGTTCTTCTAAATCACCATTTAGAAAAGTGGTTTTAACATCCATTTGCCAAATCTCATAATCTAAGTGTGCTGCTATAGCTAGCATAATCCGAATGGATTTCAGCATTGCCACAGAAGAAAATGTTTCGTCATAGTCAATACCATAACGTTGACGATACCCCTTGGCAACCAGACGTGCTTTATAGGTCTCAACCTTTCTGTCTGCGCCTCTTTTCTCTTGAAAACCCACTTACACCCTATGGGTTTTATCCCTTCAGGTAGGTCAACTAATGTCCATACATTATTGTCCTTCATGGAATCAAGTTTGGATTTCATGGCATCAAGCCATTTAATAGAGTCAGTCCTTTGCATAGCATCCATATAGGTGATCGGATCCTCGTTGTTCTCATCGAGTTCAACAGGATCATCGTTCTGGACCAAGAAACCTAAGTATCTGTCCGGTTGATGTGGTACTCTACCAGATCGCCTTAATGGTGCATCTAAAATGGGTTTTGAGTTTGATCTAATCAACTCAGATTCTAAGGGTTCACTGGTTTGTGTTATTCCTTCTACTTGATGAGCTTCCTCAAGTTCAACATTAGAGCTATTTGTTCCTTCACTAAGGAACTCCTTTTCAAGAAAAACTGCTCTATTACTAATGAACGACTTTTGTTCTTCAGTATTGTAGAAGTAATATCCTTTGGTTTCTTTCGGATAGCCGATGAAAAAATATTTGTCAGATTTAGGTTCAAGTTTATCTGATTTTGCACGTTTCACATAAGCTGGACACCCCCAGACTCTTAGATAGGTGATTACCGGTTTATGTCCATACCACATCTCATGTGGAGTTTTTGAAACAGACTTACTTGGAACCTTATTGAGAATATGACAAGATGATTCTAATGCATATCCCCAAAAAGATATTGGCAAGCTTGCAAAACCCATCATGGACCGAACCATGTCTAACATAGTTCGATTCCTCCTTTCCGACACACCGTTATGTTATGGTGTTCCTGGAGGAGTCCATTGGGAGAGAATCTCATTCTCCCTTAAATATGTCACAAAGTCATTGGAAAGGTATTCGCCTCTCGATCTGATCGAAGGATCTTAATACATTTTTCTATTTATTTTTCTACTTCTTTATGATATTGTTTGAACATTTAAAATGATTCAGATTTATGTCGCATAAGATAGACATAACCGAACCTAGAAAGGTCGTCTGTAAAAGTAATGAAGTAGTAATATCCACCTTTGGCACAAGTGCTCATTGGTCCACATACATCAGTATGTACTAGACTTAATAGCTCTTTCACCTTTTCCAGTAAAAGATGACTTGGTCATTTTACCAAGAAGACAGGATTCACAGGTAGTTAATGATTCACAATCATCAACTCGAAGGATGCCCTCCTGAGTTAACCTGTTTAATCTGTTCTTATTGATATGACCCAGCCGATGGTGCCAAAGATAAATATCTGTGACATCAGTTATTCTAGGGCGCTTACTTGATTTGTACACTATATTCACAGGCTATGATAATATATAAATGCCATTAGATAAATGCTCAGTCATTACAGTGACTCCATTCATAATGATATTCAAAGTAACATCCTTTATTGAAATTTCATAATGACTTTTGGCCAGAAGGCCTACAGAAATTACGTTCAACAAGAACGTTGGGCAAAAATGACAATCATTTAGTATAATGACATTTCTATTGAAAACTATTTCAAGAACTCCTAATGCCATAACTGAAACTAATCTTCTATCGCCGACATTAAGGAATCTTTCATTGTCCTCAAATCTTTTAGTGACCTGTAGTCCCTGCATGAATTGCAAATGTTAAAAGGACTCCCGGTATCCAATACCCAGGTCTGATTATCATATACAGAAAAATTACAAGGTGTTATCATATAAATACCTTGTTGAGCAACATCTTGCCCCTTTTTCTTCTTCGGCCTGTTTGGATCAAGTGTGGCAATGTAAAGAGGACAGTTCCTCTTCCAGTGCCCTTGCATCTTGCAATGAAAGCATTCAGCTTGACTTTTATCAACTTTCTTCTTCTACATCTGACCCCTTATAGATGTCCTAGCATGTTGCACCTTTTTCTTATTCTTTTTCTTCTTCCCTTTCCCAAAGGGTTGACGCCCTACCTTAGATCCTTCAACCACATTAACCAAACCCTTAGAGAGCTGGTTATCCTTCTCAAAGTTCTGTAACAACCCCAACAAACCGTGGTAGTTGACTGCAGGCTTTGTCATTCAAAAATGAGTAAGAAAGGTCGGAAGGATGGAGGCAAGGAATTCAGGATCGCATCTTTTCCAACTGCTCATGTAGGGGAAAGCTGAGCTTGCTTAGCAGTTCTATCTTCTCGATCATGTATAATACATGATCAGTGACATGATATCCATCCCTCATTCGAGCATTAAAAATAGCACAACTAGTCTTGTGCCTTTCAACGTTGTCAGGTATGCCGAAAGATTCATTCAATGCTTGAATGATTTCTTCTGGCTAAGCATTCTCGAACCGGCGACCGAATTCATCGTTCATTGCTGCTAGCATGATGCAACGTACGCTAGTTCTATCATTGAGCCACTTCTGATAAGTGTCTCTCTTAGAACTTTGTGTTTGCATCAGGTATCTTTGGTGCAGGATTATTAAGAATATATAGAATCCTCTCATGCTCAAGGACGATCTTAAGTTTCTAAACCAGCTATTGAAATTTGAACCATTCAACTTGTCACTATCCAATAGGGACCTTAATGATAAATTAGTGGACATTTTTTCATAAGGAAAAACTAAAGTTTATTAGTATATAAATTGATTCAGTCTAAAGACTTGGACTTTAGTCTAAAGATTCTCCCACTATTTTGTTTAAATTGGCAGCCTCTACACCCCAATTCGAAGAATTATTCTTAATTCTTTAGCGGGCACTAAGATCTACATAGACTACATACATGCCCAAGTGAAGCTTGGCCAACCCATATGCATCTAAGAGTAGGTTCAAAACCAATTGTTTCCCAAAATAATTCTTAGTGTTCAGTTTTGCCCCATGTACCTCTTCAGCAGGCATGGAGTGCCTCCACTGAAAGTTCTGGTTAGGTCCAACCATTAAATGATATAATCAGTGTAACCTATCAATAGACAACCAAGCCCGAGTGAAGCTCGGCTTACCTGACTGTCTATTTAATAGTTACGCTGACTTATCATATAATGAATGATAATTCCGATGGTTGACAAGCACCAGGCATGGAGTGCCTCCAATGATTATCAAGACATCAGACTCATTATCACCCACCTTAATGGGAGGCTATGATCTAGTTATCATATAACTATTTCATTTTAAGGACCTAATAATTTTAGAGGATTTTATAATTTGAAGAGAAATTGACTAATCAAGTTCTCCCACTGAATGTATGAAATGGGTAGAATGAAACAAGATTAAGTCAGGTTAAGTGGCACCTAAATTAGTCAGACTGATTTCCTTATAGGCATGGGTCAACCCGAATCAGGTAAATGATCTGAATCATAAATGGTTCACCACATTGACCAGGTGAGTGAGATCGATGGAGGGATATGTCATTAACTCGTTAAAGACGCATCAATACGAGTAGCTCCCAATTAAAAACCATTCGATCGTTGATCCTAGAGCAACTTGCCAACTCACCTTGACATCATATGGTTAACCAATTCTAATTTGACCATCTAAGAGATTCATGCTCAACCACGGAGCCTAATCTACTTCCATTTGGTTTAATCAAAGAGAAGGACATGATCAACTACAACTATTGTTTGATTTAGAGCATTCTTAACCTAATCTAATTAGATTTGTTCAAATACTCTTTTAGTCCAGTTGATTTAAACCTTAGGGTCTAACCCTTTATGGACCCGATTTAGCTAACCCAAAAGATTAAATATATTTCATGTTTACATGTCATATATTTCAATCAAGCATCACATGTATTATGTTACTACTCATAATTCCTATATTTAGATCATATCTAAAGAGATTATGAATTAACATTTGACATTCAAATTAGACTCTCATAAATATTTATATGTTTCATAACATAGACATCATACCATCATATATCATATCTATGTTTTATACTAAACATGCAAATATCATGCTTTTATACAACATCAATATGTATCAAATATAAAACATCTTTTGAGAGTGCGTGTAATCTATATTTTGATGCATAAGCTCAATTTAAATTATCTTTGGATTGAGCATCAATAATAAAACAATAGTATGGCAATATGTCACAGAATACCTCATTGAATGGGAATTTGGATTTTCAATCCATCTGTGACCATATAGCTTTGCGATTAGTTTTATCCATAATTACACAATTAATAAGAACATTAATTTACATGCAATAAATTAGATCAATAAGAAACCATTGCTCTGATACCATTTGTTACTCGGTCATGGGTACCTCCCATGTTACCTAACAAATGTACCTATCACACTAGCCGGCTACCATCTCGGCTGGTACACCAACACCAATGGGCGGAGAGTCTGCTTCGGTGACACGGTCACCAGCGAGAGTTCCCATTGATGCTCTGCCTGCATTTAACCCCGTGCAGGTCAACTAGCTCTGATACCACTTGTGTTTTTTTATCTGGTGAGGGATGTCCTCTATTTATAGTTTCATATTAGCCAGCCTATTGAATTCTAACATTTAGAATTCCGCTATTTTTGTGAAAACCAAAGAGACATATTAAATTCACACACTTATCAATGCATGAAGAGTTGTGTGGAGTGCTCTTCCAAAGAGGCACATTAATTCACACGCTTGTCAATGCACGGAGAGTTGTATGGAGTGCTCTTCTAAAGAGGCACATTTTAGCAAAATTTATTTTTCTTGAACTTGGGAATCATTTGAAGAAGACTAAAAGTTATAAATTAAATTCTGCATGAGAATTTAATTTCTCATGAGATGAGATTTTAGTTATCTCATCATGCGAGAAAACCTTTTTTACACATGGGGTTTGGATTTTTGGTTCTAAGCTAATTTGAATTTATTGGATTAAACCAATATAGATCATGGTCCTAGCCCAAATCAAATTTGGCTAATCCTGAATCTATTTAAATCCAAATCAAATCTAATTTCAAATCAATATTTGAAATTGATTAGTCCTTCTAGTAGACTTAAACCAAATTGAATCTTATTCACTTGTACTTAATCCAATTGAGATAATTCAATCAATCAAATTGATTAATTAAATCATATACGATTCTCAATCGTTAATCAGCAAATAGATCATCCTAGGAAACTTCTATGCGTGTGACTCTCTAGGTTCGAATCTAAGCCGGTAGCATAGAAACAATTTTCTATACTAATCGATGTGCCATCTAGCAATGGAACCCGACATCCGATAGGTCAAAGAGTTGCCGAGCAAACTCCAAGAACCCTAAGAAACAGTTACCATATAATTCATCCTCTTGACCACAAATGCTAAGGATGGCTTAAGAGCCTGTCAACTCTAAACAGCAAATCCATAAAGTGATTTCAATTTTAGTGATCATGTGACTTTCACATGAAGTGCCTTGGCCAAGGTCTTGCTAAATTGAAACACAAGCATTTCTCCTTTTAACGGATAGATCAAATTCCTTCTTGATCCATAACTGACTACCACAAGTACTTGACTGCACCCAATAACCTTTCGTAGCTGGATTAGAAATCCAGGTGGTCTGGCACCTAAGTACAATGAGTTTCTTGTAAGCCACTGGTTGTGATCTTCAGGTCTGAAGGATACTTATACCTATATCTTCTTGGATTAACTCTTGACAGTAGAGTATCCAGAAATGAGTCACGTTCGGTAAAATGTACTCCTACACTTTCACCTGTATGTCATACCAGTGTCTCTACACTCCTTGGTTAAGAGGACAACCAATAAATATGATATACAACATCCTATAATTGATAGTACTATGGCCCTGTCAAAGTATATCATTTGGTCGTGAACTCTTTTAAGGACCTTCAAAGATAAATCCTCCTTTATCGTGAAGGAAGATCCTGAGGGCTTCATTTCTATTAGGAGTTTTAAGAAGATGTTTTGTAATGAATAAACTGCCAAATAACTTTTATTAATATATCAATTTATATAATTTACATCAGCACAATCATCAAATGATTGGCTTTAGGATACAATTCCCAACAGCTGATTCGTCTCGGAGGGGTGCCGAAGGAAGGACTGGTAAGAGGCCGGCCTGCCCGAAGTCGAGCGGGCCTCCTCCCAAGAAGTCTGAACCCTCGCGCCGTTCGGTTGACCACCGCAAGAGCCTCACCCCCAGAGAAGATCATCTTACACCCCTCCTTGCACCCCAAGCTCATATCCTTATGGAAATTGAAAACGAGCCTTATCTGCTGCGTCCACCTCCGCTGAAGAAAGGCGTTGCGCATGATAGAAGCCGCTATTGCCGTTTCCATAGAGATTATGGCCACGAACTGAGAGTGTTGTAATTTGAAGCAGGCCATTAAGGAGCTCATCCAAAGGGGATATCTTGGGCAGTACATTCAGAAGAAGGAGGCTCCGCCTGTACCATCTTTGATGGGACCCCCTCCGGCTCAGGCCAATATTGATAACGCCCCAACGGAATGGATGGTGGGTATGATTACCCGGAGGAGCATCATCTTCGAAGAGGCCAAGAGGGAGGGGGAACTAGAAAATGTAATCCCTTTTAAGGGAGATATAGCGAGGGGTAGCATTGTAAAAGATGATAGCGTCATTGTTTCTATGACGGTCACTAAGCACCTTGTAAGGAGGATCTTAATTGATAGCGGAAGCTCCGCCAACATACTTACTTATGATGCATTTCTTCGAATGGAGTTATCTCCTGACTCTCTTCGACCTGTGGCTGCTCCTCTAATCGGCTTCATAGGAGATTCTATACGAGTGGAGGGCGAGATTACCCTGCCTGCGATGGCGGGGTCACCGTCGCGCCAGAGCACGGTGATGCTGGATTTCTGATGTCCGAGTACCCCTGGCATACAATGCCATTCTTGGCCGGCCTGGATTGAATATGCTAGATGCAGTTATATCCACTAAACGTCTACTAGTGCAATTCCCTACCAATCAAGGAATTGGCGAGATGCATGGGGAGGTGAACTCGGTTAGGCCTTGTTATCATCTAGTTCCCAGTCCTCAGGCGGTTGCAATTCCCCCGGTCACTGAGTCATTCGATCTTAGGGAGACCGAGCGGAGGGGAGAGCCGACGGAGCGTTTGATATCTTACCCCCTAGAAGGTGACTCAACCAAGATCGTGCAAATCGGCGAACTCCTCTCCCCTGAAGCCCAGAGTCAGCTCCTAGCCTTCTTGCGGGCGAATGCGGATATCTTCACTTGGAAAGTGACGGATATGGTTGGAATCCCCCCGGAAGTGATTACTCACCAGCTTAACATCAATCCGGGATGCCGGCCGATCCGCCAGAAAAAAAAGAGTTTTGCCCCTGAACGGCAGAGAGCCATAGACGAAGAAGTGGATAAATTACTTATGGTCGGTCATATTCGAGAGGCACAATATCCTGACTGGCTAGCCAATGTGGTCATGGTCCGGAAAACCAGTGGAGGGTGGAGAATGTGCATTGACTATACTGATCTTAATAAGGCCTGTCCCAGGATAGTTTTCCGTTGCCACGGATCGACCAGCTAGTAGATTCTACCTCCGGCTATAAACTTCTTAGCTTCATGGACACCTTCTCGGGGTACAACCAAATAAAAATGAACCCCTCGATGAAGAGCATACTTTTTTTATCACTGAGAAGGGCATCTATTGTTACCAAGTAATGCCCTTTGGATTGAAGAATGCGGGAGCTACCTATCAAAGGCTAATGAATAAAGTTTTCAAAGATCAGCTCGGCCGCAATATGGAAGTGTATATAGACGATATGCTGATGAAGAGCACCTTTGCTACCAGCCATATTGCTGACCTGCAGGAGACCTTCCATAACCTCCGGCTCCATAGAATAAAGCTTAACCCACGCAAATGTGCATTTGAGGTTACCGCAGGAAATTCTTGGGTTTTCTGGTAACCCGGCGGGGAATTGAAGCAAACCCGGAGAAGATTCAGGCCATTCTTGATATGAGGTCAGCCTATAAGAAGGAGGTACAGCAACTTACCGGGAGGATAGCAGCGTTGAGCCAATTTTTGTCAAGATCAACGGAGAGGTGCTTGCCTTTCTTTAAAGTCCTACGCAAAGTGGTTTTTGAATGGACAGAAGACTGTCAGCGGGCTTTTGAAGAGCTTAGGGAATTCTTATCCACGCCACCCCTATTATCTAAACCAGAAGAAGGAAAGAAGCTCTTCCTTTACCTCGCGGCTTCTTCGGAAGCCGTCAGCTCCGTTCTGGTGCGTATTGATGACCATGCCATCCAGAAACCTGTGTATTATACGAGTAAAGTACTCCATGGCGCGGAGGAAAGGTATTCCAAAATAGAGAAGGTCATCTTTGCCTTGGTTATCTCCGCCCGGCGACTCAGGCCATACTTCCAGGCCCATCCTATAATTGTGCTCACCGACCAGCCTTTCGGAGCCATTTTGTCCCATCCTGATACTTCTGGCCGATTGGCTAAGTGGGCCATTAAGCTAGGGGAGTTTGACCTATCCTTTCAGCCCCGAGCAGCTTTGAAATCCCAAGTCCTAGCTGACTTCCTAGTGGAATGCACTTGGTCTGAAAAGCATTAAGAAAATTCCCCTCAAATTCTTTTAGATGTCGGCGAGGAGAATGATGAAGCATGGATCCTTCATGTCGATGGGGCCTCTAACTCCCAGGGGAGCGGGGCTGGTCTTATCCTTGCCAGTCCGAAGGGCGTGGTGTTGGAGTACGCTCTCTGTTTTCGCTTTGAAGCTACCAATAATCAAGATGAATATGAAGCCTTGTTGGCCGGAATTAGACTGGCGCATGGAATGGGAATTAGGCACCTCCGAACCTTCACCGACTCGCAGCTTATCTCTGCCCAAGTAGCTGGGAGTATGAGGCTCGAGACCCTGTCATGTCCCGGTATCTAAGCAAGGTTAATCTATTAATCCCCTTGCTGGATCACTTCACCATCAGTTACATCCCTAGAGGAGAGAATGCTAGGGCTGATATGTTGGCCCGACTTGCTACAACAGCAGATAGTGCCATGGGCAAAGCTTATATTGAGTATCTGGAGATACCTAGCATTGAAGCCGTGGAGGAAACTCTTCCAGTCGTATAGGAAGAAACATGGATGGATGCCTATATCCAATATTTGAGAGATGGCGCCCTCCCAGTCGATCGCAAGGAAGCCAAGCTACTTAAACGGAGGGCCTCTAAGTTTGTATTGCTAGACGGCCAGCTCTACAGGAGATCCTTTTCTCAGCCTCTTCTCAAATGCGTCAGCCCAGCAGACGTGAATTATATTCTTAAAGAAATTCATGAAGGCATATGCGGGAATCATTCGGAAGGCAGATCTCTGGCATGTAAAGCTCTCCGACAGGGTACTATTGGCTGACCATGCAAGAAGACGCAACTGAACTAGTAAGAAGATGTGACCAATGTCAGCGGTACGCTTGTATTCAGCGACAGCCGGCTTCCCAGTTGAGTCCTCTTTTTTCTCTATGGCCCTTCGCTCAGTGGGGCATGGACATCCTCGGTCCTTTTCCTCCGGCATCAGGACAGCAAAAATTCTTGCTTGTCGCCATTGATTATTTTACTAAGTGGGTCGAGGTTGAGGTGCTCGCCAAGATCACTGAGGCCAAGGTCAAGGCCTTTCTCTGGAAATCCATCATTTGTCGATTCGGTATACCTCATACTCTTGTCACGACAATGGCCGACAATTCGACAACGTTGCCTTCAAAACTTTTTGTGCCGATCTTGGCATCACTCATCGATTCGCCTCTGTAGGCCACCCGCAGTCTAATGGAGAGGCCGAGGTCATGAATCGTACGATATTACGAGGATTGAGAACCAGACTAAATGCATCTAAAGGTAGATGAGTGGAAGAACTCCGAGTGTACTCTGGGCATACCACACAACTCCCAGGACACCAACAGGAGAGACGCCTTTCAACCTGGTCTTCGGTTCCGAAGCTATCATTCCAGTCGAGATCGGTCTTCCGAGTATTCGAGTGGAGTCATACGACGAAGCTGACAACCTCCCTAATTTAAGAGCCAGTCTCGACCTCATTGATGAAGCAAGGGACCGGGCTCAAATTAAAATGGCGCCTACCAGCAGCGGATAGCGAGATATTATAATACTCGCGTCCACCCAAAAGGCTTTGTCAAGGAGACTTAGTCCTTAGAAGAGCCAAATATCCAAACCAGCAGAAGTGGGCAAATTGTCCCCGAATTGGGAAGGGCCCTACCGAGTCGCAGAAGTCCTTCACCGTGAAGCCTACCGACTTGAAGATTTAAATGGACGACCGATCCCTCGAACCTGGAACGCAAATAATCTTCGGCAATATCATCAGTAATGTAATGAGTGTATTTATTCAGGAAATCAATAAATGTACACTTTTGGAGATTTTCTATGGGCAGTTCTTGAAAGGACCTCGGCGGCCCCATGGTCCTAAGGACACCCCAGGTTGGTATCATTTACCCCTGAGGCGGTTCAAGTCCTAGATTTAGGCGGCCTCGAGTCAAACTCCCAGGCTGGTATCCGACTACCTCGAGGCAGTTCTTGAAAGGACCTCGGTGACCCCACGGTCCTAAGGACACCCCCAGGTTGGTATCATTTACCCTGAGGCGGTTCAAGTCATGGATTTAGGTGGCCTCGAGTCAAACTCCTGGGCCGGTATCCGACTACCCCGAGGCAGTTCTTGAAAGGACCTCGGTGGCCCCACGGTCCTAAGGACACCCCCAGGTTGGTATCATTTATCCCTGAAGCGGTTCAAGTCCTGGATTTAGGCGGCCTCGAGTCGAACTCCCGGGCCGATATCCGACTACCCCCGAGGCAGTTCTTGAAAAGACCTCGGCGGCCCCACAGTCCTAAGGATACCCCCAGGTGGTATCATTTACCCCTGAGGCGGTTCAAGTCCTGGATTTAGGCGGCCTCGAGTCAAACTCCCGGGCCGATATCCGACTACCCCCGAGGCAGTTCTTGAAAGGACCTCGGCGGCCCCACGGTCCTAAGGACACCCCCATGTTGGTCTCATTCACCCCTGAGGGGGTTCAAATCCTGGATTTAGGCGGCCTCGAGTCGAACTCCTGGGCCGGTATCCGACTACCCCCAAGGTAGTTCTTGAACGGGCCTGGGTGACCCCATGGTCCTAAGGACGCCCCCAAGTTGGTATTATTTACCCCCGAGGCGGTTCAAGTCCAGGATCTAAAGCGGGCTCAGGTTAGATTCCTAAAGCTAAACAACCTTACAGAGTTCCTTAGGCTACCCTCGTTGTTGGAATCATGGGACCTACGTTCCAAGATAAGGTGCCTATGGAATGACCCTAAAATTCGAACCTAGCGTCAACGTACGGGGTAAGCCTTAAGAGGCCGAGGGAATGGATGAATCCCCTCCCTTCTTCTATGCAATAATTGAAATTCAGTGGGTGATCGATTAAGATATCAAACAAACGAAAGGGAAAATTTGACATTCATTCATTAAAAAGTCAAACCACCATAAAACCGTATAAAGTATCATTTATAAGCCAACATTAACCAGCCTACAAAAGAAGTCCGCTAAAGACAAAATCAAAGATGGAAAAAGAATCAAATTCGGCCGCAGTCCTACTGATTTCCAGAGCGCCCATCTCCTGCGATTGGCCCAATAGTCGCTCTTCAATCGCAATTGGTTCAGTGGTGGGGTCCTCAACTATCGGCCGCATCTTCGACCTCAGCTTCAGAGGTTTCTTCATCGTCTGCAGGTTGGAAGCACTCGAGGTTTTTTAGCTTGAAGTGCCAAGATAACCTCCTTTTGCACCTTTCAAAACCCTGGACGAAGGCATCCATGACGGCCTCGCGAAACTCCAAAGCAAAGTTGGGGGAATTCTTATATTCTTTGATGGCCTCCCGAGCCTGAGCTTCGGCTGCGGCCACCCTCTCTTGAGCCTTCGTCTCCGCCACCACCATTCTATCCAAAGCTTCTTTTGTCTCCTTCTCGGCCAGGACCAGTTTCTCTGCAGCATCGCAGGCCGCGGCCTCTACATTGTCGGCCTGGTTCTCGGTGTGTTCTAGCTTGAGAACGGCCTCTTTCAATTTCTCCTCAGTTGGCAACAGCCTGGCCATGACTTCAGACAGTTTAGCATCCAAGGTCTGCAACTCCTTCTCGCCCTCTCCCGCCATGCATGATTATCCTCCTGAGTAGCCTGAAGGTCATTTAATGCCTTCAATTCCCGGCCTTTGCTTCCAACAGTTCCTTGTTCAAGCCCTCGTTTTGGGACTTGGCGTTGATAAGATCTCTCAAAGCACAAAAAGGCCGTTGGACATCTGCACTAAACAGTCGGTGGACATAAGAATCCTGTACTTATAAAAAAGAGAAAAAGAGAAGACTGTGACCCTACCTGGAGCACGGCTGTAAACATTGTATTGAAGGACTCCTCCAATGGCAAGCCCCTTATTTTGGCATGAAATTTGGGCAGGATAGCAAGTTTGAGAACCGTTTCTGACAAATGGCTCTTATATGAAGCACCTCGGCTAGGCACCCATGAGGATTGGGATGGACTCCTTGAGACGTTCGAGGGAGCAGAGGCACCTGCCCCTTTTGGCGATTGTAGGCCTGGCGGGAAGTCTCGATGAGCTCTTTACTCTCGGACGGCCCCCAGTATCTCTGACGGGAGAGGAGACGACGACCGATGGACTCGCCTGGGGAGGACCCCCGATCGTATCCCAGGAGGAGGGTTTCCCTCTCCCTCGCCCTCCTCCACTAGTATTGCCTCGGGGAGGGCCGCTGGGGGTTGGGTCGGGTGACCCGACTCTCTTCGACAGGGCCTCTTAGGCCCAGCCCCGTGGTGCTGCGGGCGCTTCCTCTCTCTTCCGGAGGCCCGTTATTATCGAATCTTGGAAAAATTTCATTGCTGCAAAGCAGGAAACCCAAGATTAATTAAAAAAGCGCCCAAGGTATGCCAAATGTGAGAATAAAGTGTATACTAAAACGCATACTCACACGTATATTCAAATACAAAATGTCCAAGTGAAAAAGAAAGAGAAGAAAAAAAAAATAATAACTCTTTAAGGCTCACCGAGCATTGCGGGCAGCGACACCGGCATGAAGACGATCCCTCGGAGGTTATCCTCCGATAACAGTTCCTTACTAGGAGGAACGATGGTGGACACCAAAAATTTAAATAGTTCTGATCTCTCTCTTCAATGTTTGAGTTCTGATTAGAACTAGTATCAGGAACGCTCCAGTTTGTGTCCACCCCCTTTAGATGTGCATAAAAGAACCGGACTTCCACCCTTTGATCTTGGAAGAGAGATTAAGCCTAAGGACTCTCTTAGGCCTAGACGCAAAACTCCACCACCCATCCCTTATAGGATTTCGGATCCTATACAAAGCCCTAAACAAGGAAAGCCGGCAGAAGCCCTGTGGAAATGACAAAGTACCAAAAATGAAAAGATGATGCGGACGGAATTAGGGGTAAGCTATGCAGGAGTAAGGCGGTATCTATTCAACAAATTCACAAAAAAGGGATGCAAAGGCAGAAGTAGACCACACTTAAAGAATTCTTCATACAACGCCACCTTCCCCGGTTGTATAGAGTAATCCTATCTTCGGGGAGGGCGGTAGAAAGTCGAATGTTATTTGGAACCCCGAACCGATCCCTAAGATTCCTAAGGTCTTGAGAGGTTGTGACTGAGGCAATCTCCATTGGACCGGCTGATTTGTGGGTAACTACCGGAAATGCTACCTAATGACTAGTAGATGAAGAAGAAACCCTAGGGGATCGGGGTGACGATCTGGACAGTGGTCGCGAGGCTGGTTGATCCCCGCGGATGATCACACCTTCAAGAGCCTAGCGACGCGCCTGGGTGATCTCTTCATGGGAGGGTTCGATCATCGGACCTTTGCCTTTCCTATATTGGTTGGGATCCATGAAGAAGAAAAGAGAGAGAGGAGTAGGCTAACCTAAACTCAGAGAAGTGAAGACACAGAAAGAGCAACGAAAATAAAAAGCAGAAAGGCTGAAAGGACGAGCCCTTTTCAATATATTTTGAATATAACACCTCGAGCGCCACAAAGCCACACGGCGACGCTTGAGTGGGACCGGGCAGGTGAAAAGACGCTATCCTCCTAGGGATATGAACCCTCTTTTTTGAAACGTCACCTCTCGGATATAAAAATTAAACTGAAACTTTTCCGCCCCTCCCTCTTTGGCAAGTGTTGTGCGCCTAAGCATAAGGGGCAGGGGCGAGGGGGCATATGATGTGGTCAGTCAACAAAGAGTAGGTTGAAGTACTGGGCGGCCCTCCAGCTTTGGGTGGCCCCTAGCCCTGGGCGACCTTCCAGTCTTGGGCGGCCCCCAAGTTCTAGGCGGCCCCCAGCCCTAGGCGGCCCCTAGCCCTGGGGGCCCTCCAGCCTTGGGCGGCCCTCTAGGCTTGGACGGTCTTTGAGCCCTAGGCGGCCCCCAAGCTCTGGGCGGCCCTTAGCCCTGGGCGGCCTTCCAGTCTTGGGTGGCCCCCAAGCCCTGGGCGATCCTTAGCCCTGGGCGGCATTCCAGTCTTGGGCTGCCCCCAAGCTCTGGGCGGCCCTCCAGCCCTAGGCGGCCCTCAAGCTCTGGGTGGCCCCCAGCCTTAGGCGGCCCCCAAGCTCTGGGCGGCCCCTAGCCATGGGCGGCCCTTCAGTCTGGGGTGGCCCCAAGCCCTGGGAGGCCCTCCAGTCTTGGGCGGCCCACAAGCTCTGGGCGGCCCCCAGCCCTAGGCGGCCCCCAAGCTCTGGGCAACCCCTAGCCCTGGGCGGCCCTCCAGTTGGGGTGGCCCCCAAGCCCTGGGCGGCCTTCCAGTCTTGGGCGGCCCCCAGCCCTAGGCGGCCCCCAAGCTCTGGGCGGCCCCTAGCCCTGGGTGGCCCTCCAGCCCTGGGCGGCCCTCCAGGCTTGGACGGCCTTTGAGCCCTAGGAGGCCCCCAGCCCTCCTAAAAAGACCCTCATGGCTATACACCCAGAGCTCTTAAAGCTGCTTTCATGTCAGAAGCACTTAACACGACAAACTGTTATGTCCATAACAAAGCTCGAAAATCGTCAAACATCATGACGCTTTAAATGACTTGAATAAGACAAGCGCTAGAAAGTCACCATTCATCGAAAAACTCAAGTAAAGGAGACACTGATCACCTGTTTTAGAGCCAGATAACTTTCCACAAACTCTGACATTCCCTTGGGAAGACCAAATCCATCATGAAGATTCCTAGCTTCTGGAGCAAGTTTTTTAACACCTTGGTGTTAGTCATCGAAGAACGACCATGTGGCGCACTTTCATCAGTGGCTAAGCTTTTTACTTATGCACTAACTTTACCCGGAAAAGAAAGAAAATAAAAAAGAAAAATGACTCGATGCTGACGGCATCATGACAAAGAAAAGAAAAGAATATTTTTAGGACTCAATGGATATAAGAAGGGGGGAATCATCGAAAAGGGGGGCCTTCTTCTTTCACTGGAGATCTAAAAACCAAAGTTTAAGGCTATGTAGTAGATCAACAGCAAGGTTTCAAAAGGAACCCTATTCGTAGGGGGAATTGCGAGGACTTTCTGGTGATCAAGTATCAACAGAATTCATTTACCAACAGTGAATCCCTTGTTCGGCAGCAGGAGTTGTATTGGAGGCAGAGGTATATGGTTCAGTAGATTCGTAAAGGGGACCGTAATACCAGATTCTTTTATCATGCTACTCTGAAGTGACGGACAGCTAATAGGATTCGGAGGTTAGCTGATGATGAGGGGCATTATCAGGAGGACATCCATTCTATTTGAACTCAGCTTCTTCATTTTTTTCAGTCTAGATGGTCTAAGTCCACTGGTGATGGGGCTTCGGTCTTTCGGTATCTGATTCCAGAAAGGTTTCTTCCTCGGATAATGTTATGCTTGTCAGGCCGATCACTGTGGAGGAGATTCGCCTAGCCCTTTGGGAGCTTGGTCCGAATAAGGCCCTGGGGCCTGATGAGTTTTCGCCTTTCTTTTTCCATCACTATTGGGACATTATTGGGCAGGAGGTGGTTTAGGCTATTCAGATTGTCTTTTAATCTAAACATATTCCTTTGGAATGGAACCGGACTCTTATTACTCTTGTGCCCAAGCGCTCTGATGCTTCTCTCCCTAGCATTTTAGGCCCATCAGTCTGTTCACTACATTATACAAGGTTTGTGCCCGTCTTTTAGCTAGCTACCTTCATATGGTGATTCCCCATCTTATTTCAGTGGAACAGGGGGCGTTCATTAGAGGGCGTTCTATCTTGGACAACGTCCTCATCACTCAGGAGTTTATGCATGATCTCTAGAGAGCCCCTGCCAGACGGTGTTTTATGGCAATTAAGCTCGATATGGAGATAGCTTATGATAGACTGAGCTGGGCCTTTTTGCACCGTTCTCTTCAGGAGTTCGAGTTTGATGATTTGTTTATTGAGTGGGTTATGGCATGTATTCATAGGCCTTCTTTCTCTCTGATCATCAATGGGAGCCCAACTGAGTTTTTTTTATTCTTTTGTGGGGTTACGTTAGGGGTGCCCTTTATCCCCTGTTGTTCATTCTGGTTGCGGATGATCTTTCTCGAGCTTTCTTTCAGGCTCAACAAAATCGAAGGATTGTCCCTTTTATGGCTGGGCTGGGGGCCTTTTGTCTCTCATTTTCTGTTTGCCGATGACTGCATTCTTTTGGGTCAGGCTTCTATTGATAATGCGGCTTCATTTGATTCTACTATTCAGCGTTATTGTCAGGCTTCGGGTCAGAAGGTCAATTTTCTTAAGTCTTCTATTTGCTTCAGCCGAAGACTACCAGATCCATCAGAAAAACCATTATCAATATGTTGGGTATCTCTACTCAGACTGACCGATTTATGTATTTGGGGATCCCCATGACCGGTAGACGACCCTGTTGTTTTGACTATACGGATCTTGAGAGGCGGGTTCGCCAGCGTATTGAGGGTTGGCAGGTCACTGGTTTATCTATGATGACTAGGGTTATCATTATTTGGTTGGTTCTTTCCTCTCTTCCTCTTTATCTTCTTTCAAACGCGGCCATCCCGATTACTTATCTTAGGAGGATTGAGAGATGCTTCAGAGATTTTCTATGGGCCTCTATGCAAGACGGGCATGGTATTCACCTTTTATATTGGGACACGATCTGTATGCCAATCCAAGAAGGTGGCCTCGAGATCTAGTCTCTGATGGTTAGGCGTGAAGCTCTATTGGCCATACATGCATCGCATTTCCTCTTGGAGCCACAATGTCTATGGAGCTCTTTAATGCGTGCGAGGTATGGTGATTGGATGTCCGGGGTGCACATTCTGCCATCCCGGGGTGTTCCTCCTTTTGGAAGGAGGTGTGTCAGTGTGGTGAGTCTATCCTGAAGAATACCTCATGAATGATTGGAGATGGTCATTTGATTGATGTTATTCAGGATTCTTGGATTTCTGAGCTCCCTCTATCTCGGTGGCCCTCTTTTATTAATATTGATGTCCCCACCAATTTGAGGGTTAAGGATTTGATTTCATTAGATCCCCCCTCCTGGCATACCCCCATGGTGACCTGTTTCTTAGTGAGGAGCTCTCTCGGCGGATTCTCTTGATTCCTCTTATCCCTAGCCCCTCGGCTGACGTTAGGCTATGGCAGAGATCTTATCTTTCTAGGGCCCCTTCTAGTGATCTTATGAAGATTTTCAGGCCTCAGCCCCAGCGCACGAGGATGTTGCTTGGATCTGGTCACTTCCCATTCTTCCCAGGGTTCAGCTATTTATTTGGAAGCTTCTGTGGGACTTCATTCTGACGAGTGCCCTGCTCTCTCGAAGGGTTTGCCAATCCAGCCGACCTATCCTCTGTGTGGATTGGAGGATGAGTCTACCGACCATGCTATCTTCATATGCCCTAGAGCTAGATGGATATGGCACTTGATGGGTTATTTTTATAGACTAGATGCTTCTGGTTCCCCGCGTTCCCTCTTCTTTCAGGATCTCCGAGGGCCTCTCAGCATAAGCGTGGTCTTTGGGCGGCCATGGCCTATCAGATTTGGATGTCGAGGAACCAACTCATCTTCTCGGAGGACTTTATTTCTTCACACCGGCTTGTGTGGAAGATTAGATCTTTGTCGGCGGACTGCGCCCGTGCTATTCAAGCAGTTGGTTCTGACTCCTCTGGCTTCTGGGGATCCCCTGCTGCTTCGGTAGCGAATCGGCATTCAGTTTTCATTTCTGGGAGCCCCCCTCCAGAGTTCATCAAAATCAACTTTGATGGGAGTGTCCGTGGAAGATTTGTTGGTTCTGCCTTCATCATCCGAGGGCCTCAGGGTGTATGTTGGCAGCGAGTGGATTTGGTACCCTTGATTCCTCTATCCCTATAACCGAGCTTTATGCTGCTTGAGCAGGTATTACTTATGCCTCTCGGATTCTTCATGCTCATAGGCTCATGATCAGGGTGATTCTATGACGGTCACTTGATGGCTACAAAAGGAGAATTTTTTCGAAGCCCCTACTAATCCGATTCTTAGGGACATATGGTCTATCCTGCGGGAGGTTGATAGTGCCCATATCCATTATATATACCGTGAAGCCAATTCGGCGACTGACTGGGTGGCGGCTTCAGTGGCTCAGCACGCTGGTTATTGGATATGGAGGTTGGGTGACCCCTATCCTTTTTTTGCAGCAAATTTTGTATTCCGATCTATCTGGGTTGATTCGCACTAGACTAGTGTGATCGCCCGCTTGTACCAAAAAAAAAAAAAAAGAAGTAAGAATTGTTCCAACAAGTGGTCATTTAAGACATTTTATTTATATCAGTACAAAGATATATTATACACAAATTTTATGGTGCTAAACTATGTTCTAATTAAATTTATTATTTATTTAAATGTAACAAAATATTGTTTGAAATTATTTTTGCACACATGTTAATTCTAATTGCTCTAAATTTGATACTTTTCTAATAATTTGTCAAGGATAAAAAGAAGATACAGAAATTAAATTACAGAACATCCTGTTGTACATGAAAGGACACTATATGCCCTTTCCATCGTTATATATTTTTAAGTTTTAAAAAGTTAGTCCAATTTACTTTATTATGATTATGGTGCAGTCATAAATAAGATAAAACATAATAGATTAGGATCTTTAGTTGACCTTAAGGTCTAATACTTATCCATCATCCTTGGATTTTCTCTAAAATCTCTTGAATCCTCACCATATTCAGGCTCAACTAATTGAGCAAGTAGATCAAACTGTTGATACAGAAATTAGTTAATATAGCTAACATAGAGCTATAAAGACAACATTATGTATAAGGATGCAACTCGGGCTCATAAAATTTGGATTTTTCTCAATTCTAACCCTAACCCTAACCCTATTTGTAAAATATCAACCCTAACCCTAACCCTAACCCTATTTATAAAACCTAAATCCTAACCCTATTTTTAAAAATTGGGTTCGGGTTGAGTTTCGGGTTAGAATTCAGGTTGATGAGAAAAAAAAATAAAATGCTTTTTCAAAGTAAATAAACACTAAATTACGGATCCCAAAGATGAAAAACAAAATCCCTTGCCGAACGCATAAGCTGGACTTGGGCTTTAACATTGTATTAAAAAAAAAGTCTTACCTGAAATAAAAAAGAGGAGGAGGTGCCGTAAACAAAGAAAGAGGTAGGAAGTGAAACGAAATGTATGGGTGGTCCACCTTTATTTTCCTTTTCCTCGCCTGCGATTGACGGCCTTGCCCTCTCGCCCTCAAGTTGGCCATCTCGTTCGATCCGATTGGCACCTTCAACACCCTCAAAAATCTGGTGCCGATAAGCTACCCCCGTTCGGGTAACCCTTGGGTTCGGGTTATCTCGGGTTCGGTTCTGGTCAACCCTAACTCGGGTCAATTACAAATCGGGCCGGGTTAAATTCGGTCTTTCGGGTTTAGGTTGGGCAAACATGAGTTTAAACACTGCTGTAAATTGGTTCGGCGATGCTCTAATTATGTATTGGACATGGAGTGAAGTCTAATTAGGTTTTCATAATTTTGCTATCTCCTAGGGCTAACCTTAGGTACCTAACTACATGGAGATGCTCTAGAGTGGCCAACAACACATCTAGGGCTTCTTAGGAAGGTGTTAGTTGCTATGGATTAGCTTTAGTAGACCACAAATATATAGAGTTTCATACAAGGGTGTGCAAAAGCCTACAGTTTCATCATAAGTTGACTCCTATTATAGATGGAAGGTAATTTAAGTTTTTGATAATACGTTACATATTTCATATAGAGGTCTCAAAAAAAGATTTCAAATAAATTTTATACAGAGGTCTCAACAAAAGATTTCTAACAAACCGCTAAAAAGTAGAGATTAAGAGGAAGAAAGAGACGAGGAACAGACAACTAAGTGAGGGCCTACAAGTATATATGAGTACTTTATGTAGTGCTCAATAAGTTTTCATTCTTTCTGTTCTTTTATATTCTTACATCCTCTTTGTTCGTATTAACCTATCAGCTATGTTTACATGATGATTTATTAGAAAAAGAGTGATCCCACATTTTAGTCTTCATAAATTTTAGGAATCTGATTAGAGGTGGGCACTGGCCATGCCTGGCATGGCACGGCCCAGGCCCATCGTGCCGCTTCAATTGTCGTGCCAGACCATTTTACCGTTTAGAAAGGAATTTTGACCATTTTATTTTTGAAAAAAATTTGGGACTTCTATAAATAACCTATTCCTCCTCATTCTCACCACACCAAACCAACTCTTCTCTATTACTACTATTTCCCTCTTCTAGCAAGTGCTCTAGTAGATTAGTAATTTAATTTTTAGTTTGCAAGTGTTCTTGCAAGTGGTAAGTGCTCTAACAAGTGTTCAAGTGCTACACAAGAGGAGGTTCTTGTTGAAAAGTACAAGAGAAAGGAAGTCACTTCTTGTAGAGAGGCGAGAGCACAAGAGGAAACTCACAAATCTTGGCTCCACGTCCTCTTCTCAATTTTTCTTGTGGGTTAGTTTTATTTTTTTGCATTTATTAATTAAAAATTTTAGATATGACATCTTTTAATGAAAGTAATTTTAACATGCACCCTTTTTTTAGGGTAAAGAAACTAATCCCCAACCCCAACCCCAACCCCAAGTTCCTTCTAGAGCCAGTGTCAGTGAATGTCAAACTCTTCTCGTAAGAGGACTGGTGATGTTTGGAATGATTTTGATAGAATTATGGTTGTTGGAGTCTACAAAGCAAAATGTAGAAAATGTGCAAAACTTTATAGTTGTTCTAATACTGAGGGAACAATGCATTTAAAAAGACATCAAGAGACTCATAGGATGCATGATTCCCGTCAGCAATATACCCTTAATATACAAAAGGGATCACTTATAGGTAATTTTGCATATAACCATGAAAATTATAGGAAATTACTTGTAAGATGGATAGTTCAGGATGAATTATCTTTTAGTTCATCTGAATCTTATAATTTTGAACAACATGTTCAATTAGGCCTACAACCTGCTTATAGAAGAACTAGTAGGCGTACATTTAGAAGAGTGGCTATGATAAACTTTTTAGTAATGAAACAAAGTTTAACTGAAACTCTCTCAAATTTAAATGCTAAAGTTTCTTTAACTTCTGATATTTGGTCAACATCTGTAGGTAGTAATTGTTATATTGCTATTACTGCTCATTATATTGATAATGATTGGCAACTAAATAAACAAATTCTTTCTTTTCATGCTTTTGATTTTCTGCATTTGGAATAACAAATTTCAATGTTATTTATCAAACTACATGCTCATATAATATTAATAATAAAATAATTCTATTACTTTTGATAATGTATCTAATAATAATTCTGCTATTGCATTATTAAATAACCCTTTACATCCCATTTTAGATGGACAATTATTTCATATTGGATGTGCATGTCATATATTAAATCTTTCTGCTCAATCTGGCATGGAAATAATTCAAGAGGTTATTTCAAAAATTAGAAATATAATTGCTTTTATTCAAGCTTCAAGGTCAAGATTTCAAGAATTTAAATAATTATGTGTAGATCATGGTAAACATTTTAAAAAATTTAAACTTGATGTAATTACTTGTTGGAATAGTACCTATACCATGATACATGATGCATATCCATATAAGAATTTATTAAGTACTTATATTAATGATCGTAGATTAGGATTTACATTGACTAAAACTGATTGGCATCAAAGTAAAATTTTAGAAGATTTTTTTGTTACTTTTTATGATGCTACAAATGTTCTTTCAAGTATTTATTATCCAACTTCTTGTTCATTTTTTACAAAAAGCATATGTAATTAGTAAAAAATTTAAAGAATATAGATATCATAAAGTTTTAATGCCTATTATATATAATATGTAAACTAAATGGGATGGATATTGTAATAGGATATATCCATTGCATAACTTAGCTGCTATTTTTGATCCTAGAGTTAAATTAATTGGCATAAATTTTTTAATTGATCAATATTATGAAAACATGAATCAAAATACTGAACCTGCTAAAGATGAGATAACACGACTTCTTAATGATATTTATGGTTTATATAATGATAAAATTTATGGATCTAGAATACATGCTCAAAGCTCTGCTTCTTCTTTTAAATCTCATTCGTCATCTATGTTTTCGTTCATTAGAAGATGCGCACATGCTTCATCTTCTTCATCTTTTTCATCTTTAACTAATGAATTAGAATTTTATTTTCAAAATGATCTCCATTCTGCATACGATGAAGATCAAATAGAAAGTCTAGATATATTAGCTTGATGGAAGAGTATTAGAAATCAATATCATGTTATGTCTGCCATTGCACAAGATATTTTAGCTGTACCGATATCCATAGCAGTATCGGAATCCACTTTCAGTGCAGGTCAACGTGTTCTGGATGAAAAGAGAAGTAAGATGACTGGCGAGACGGTTGAGATGCTTCTCTACTTTAAAGATTGGTTGGATGCTAAGACGAGGCTTCAAGATAGAAGTGGACATGACTTAACCAGCAAAAATGATGATGATACAAATACTACTGATGAGTGAGTCGTCTTTATTTTTATAAGTGTATATTTTTATTTTTTTAATTGTTAAACTGAGTCATCTCTATTTTTTTCTTCTTTCTTATTGTATTCTGAAGGTCAGGCCTAGCCCTTCTCCCTTCATGTACCATTTTGATTTTAAATTAATAAATTGGTAGGGGTCTATGCCAAACCCCTCACCATTAAGGTAGCTTCATATTAATAATTTTTTTTATTTCTAATAATTTTTAATTTATTAAAAAAATATTTTTTTACAAAAATTTTTTATCAAGACCTTATCCCACCTGGGCCGTACCTGGCACGGCCCATGTGGGCCTAGGCCATGCCGTGCCGGCTGACAGAAAATTTTTTTCGAGCCCAATACAGCACGGTTTACCAAGCCATGCCGGCATGGCTCAGTACTGTAGCAGTACCGAGCCATGCCAGGCATAGTCCGTTCGTGCCGGGCCGTGCCAGCCTATGGTTGGCACGGACATAGGCCGGCACGGCCTAGTGCTTACCTCTAAATCCGATCCTTATATAACTTTGTTGGCAAACTACCTTGAAATAGCTATAGAATTAGGGATTAGATCCCAATTCCCAACTTTGAACCTAGATTTATTTTGGATCAATTTCTCACTCATCTAATCTAGCCGATCCCTAAATTTGTGCTACACACCTCTGTATTTCCCAATCATATTGGGATTGCTAATCTGCGAAACCAATAACTTGCATGATGCTCTTAAGGCTTCCAAATAAAATCTAGAAAAGGCTAGGATCAGATCCTAATTTTATCAGGCGTGCCTAATTTTCAAAAATCTCTAAGTGGAATCCTAGTTAAATTAGTACTACAGCAAACCTAATTGTTTTGAGACCAACCTTATGCATTCATGATTCTATTAGATTGGTTGCACACACATGCCATCGGATCGATTCAAATCAACTAAATTAATAACATAAGTGGAACTCTAATTTTTAGCTCAATTGATTACAAGTTTTAATTGCATGATTCTTTGAAGATCTAATTTTGTTAAGTAGTATTTGAAATAGAGAATACAGGGGGATATCGATATCCCCTCATATTTTCAAAATCATAACTATGAAGGATAGCTAGGAATAAAAGTTAACCAAAGGGATAATCCATGGTTAACTAATTTGTTAAGTAGTGTTTGAAATAGAGAATAAAAGGGGATATCGATATCCCCTCATATTTCCAAAAATCATAACTATGAAGGATAGCTAGGAATAAAAGTTAACCAAAGGGATAATCCATGGTTAACCATGGTTAACCATGGGTTATTTCCTCAATTTATTCTCTAGAAAATGCAGGAATAGCTGGTTATCCCTCCAAATAAGAGTAAAAATAAGTTATTCTATGGATTTACCTTTTTGCATTTGATATGATCAATGCGATAGACAAGGGATATCCTTAGGGATAGCTAAGGAATAAACTCTATCCCATACACTTATCCAAGGATAATATTTTTTTTCTATCAAACACTATCGTAATGTTATTACCATCTGATCATGGTTAGATTAAGTTAAGTTAGAATTAGAAATGAAGTATGATTTGTAATTTCTGGTATTATTAATTTCTACTCAGACTAATACATTGCAGATTGCATAGGCTTTGCATTAGTTACTAGCATGCTTATAGTTTTGCAATTTGATTTCTGCTTGGTTAATTTTAAATTTTATGGTTGTTATTAGGCTTTCAAAATCACTTATTACCATCAGTTTTAATTTTATGGTTGGTTAATTTATCATATGTAATTTTCTGCTAATGATTAATAAACTAGTCACCTAATTTTCAACCTATTTTGGGTCATATGATAGCTAGGTTACCCCAAAATCTGTCACAAGGTTAGAGATAATTGTTCAGGCTATTTTTAAGCTTAGTTATGAGCTGTTTACTATCAAATTAAAGTAAATGGTCGGATGATTTTTATAATTGGAAACTAGAAAGATAATCTAGACTGGCTCCTTGGCAAATTTACTTAATTAGAGAATTATCTAAGTATTATCATTTATTTTTCAATATTATTTAATCATTTTAGATCTGAATTTAAGATATTGAAATTATATTAATTTAGATTTATGCTAAAAATTTGATAGCCGGTATAATTTTTTTCACTTGCACCATAGGATGGTGTTAAATAAAATATTTTTTATGATTTACATTATAGAATGTTGGTTTTAATTGAATCAATGAAACTTATTCTAAAAGAATCATAATAAAATATCAGTTTGTTTAGTCAAAGCTATTGTCTCATTTACGTTATCCTTTCAATATGTTTGCAAAGTACATGTCACACCCTAATAATTCCAGATAGATATTAATTCGATTTATGCCTATGAAAATGCATGTAATTAGTTTTAATTAATAATTTAATTATTTAAATTTCAAATCCTTAATGAAATTTATTGATAATATTTTTAATTAATTGTATGAAAAGGTTGAAATGAATCCTAACCATTGCTGTATTAAGGGCGTTAAAAAGATTTACATTGCAATCAATTGATTTATATTATAAGTTTTATCTCTTTTTAAATATAGAATAGTGGCTTCAACATCGAATTGGCTCCACAGTCTCCTTACGGTTCCCTACTCCTCGACTCCCAAGAACGGACAAGACAGTCTAGCTAGTGATGTAAAGCATGCTATGCTTAGCCAGCATGGCCTTCTTGGCCCGTAATTTTGTGGCCATTAGCTCGATCAACACATTTGAGACACAGCAACAACAATAAAATTTTAATCTTAAATTAATTAAAATATATATATATATATATATATATATATTTAATTTTATGTTTTATATTTTTTTTATAAGATGTAAAGATTCTAAGTCTTTCTTTATCACTTCCATATAATTTTTGATCTACCACTATCTTTTTTTTTTCTTCTACATGCATATGCATCTTTAAGTCTACATTACACATGTTCAAACAATTAAGTTGTCATTTCCTTAATTTATTCTTAATTAAAACTACCTTTACCTTCTATGAATAATTTTATTTTTTATTTTATATTTTTTTGTATTACCATTCATCCATCTTAACATTCTTATTTTCATCACACTCATCTTATAGTATATTTTTCTATCTGTTCAACATTTCCTGTAATAAAAGCATAGATGGTCTTATAGTTGTTATATAAAACTTTCCTTCAACTTGACAGATACTTTATAATCACATAATATTTTAATTACACTTTTTCATTTCATTCAACCTATTTTAATCCTATAGACAACATCATCCATAATATCTCATTTCTTATGAATAATAGATCCTAAGTACCAAAAGTGATCATTTTTAATAACTTTATAGTCCTTAATTTATTATTTACATTCATCTTTATTTAAATTGTACTAAAATTATATTTCATGTAATTTATCTTTGTCCTACTTAACCTAAAACCTTTAGCATTTAATTTTTTTGCCATAGTTCTAACTTATGATTAACTTCAGCCTTAATTTCATATGCTAGTACTATATTTTTGTAAATAATATGTACCATAAAATATCATTCTAAATATATCTAGTAAGCTTATCCGTAACTAAAGCAAAAGGATAGTGATTAAAAGCAAATTTTTAATGTAAGCCACTATAATAGAAATTTGTTAGTATTACCATTAATAATTATTACACTAGTAACTATCCCATTATACATATCTTTTATTATTTAATATACTTAACATGTACTTCTTTCTTTTCTAACATTCATTATAAGAATTTTTTAAGGACCCTACCATATGCTTTCTCTAAATCAGTAAATTCATATTCTTGTTTCTTTGCTCTATACGTCTTCATTATCAACCTTTATGGCATAAAATTGAATTGATTCTTTGATATTTTTATAGTATATCTCAACATATGTTCAATTACCCTCTCCCAAAATTATATAGTATGATTCATAAATTTGATATCACGATAATTAGAGCAGTTTTAAATATTTTTTTATTTTTATAAATAATACTATAATGCTCTTCCTATATTCATTAGACATCTTTTTAGTTTCTAAAATTCTGTTAAATAAATGTATCATCCACTTTACTCCAGCATCATCTAAACACTTCTAGGTCTCATAGGTTATATATATATATATATATATATATATATATATTTATAGCATCACTTACTTTAGATATCCTAATTCTATGAGTATACACCATAACTTTATTCTTAATGAAGCTAATAGGATATCCTAAATTATTTATATAATTTTTATTTAATAATTTATTAAAATAACCTTTTCATCTTTCTTTGATCTCTTTTTTTTAATCAAAACTTTTTAATTATTATTTTATGCATTTAACTTAAAATATATATCTAATTTCTTTTATCTCTTTTGTAATTATATATATATTTTCTTGACCTTTAGTTTTTATATAATTCCTCATATGCCTTACATATAGCTCTTTGTATTATCCTTTAATTTTTTTAAAATTATTTTATAGTTTTCATATGCTGGCCTAGCTCATGAATTGATGGACCAGCCAGGCCAATTTTTCTAATTTGCTATTTTGTATATATAAATTGGATATGGTAGCCCCAAAGCCATTATTGGGCCATACCGGCCCACGGGCCTTAAACCTTACTGCCAGCATCCATTTTACACGACTAGTTCCATGGCCGGACCGGCACAGCTCGTTTTACATGACTAATTTCAAAGCAACACAGGAAAGAAAGGAAGTGACATCAGCTAAAAATCCTAACAAGGCTTCAGCTGTTCCAATGGAGAAGTGAGAGAGAGAGAGAAATGCACATCCAATTTTATGGTCGAAATATTTAAAGCAAAGTTATCGATTTCATTTCGGATTATGTTTCGTTTTAGTTTTATGAAACGAAATATTTCAGAATTGAACCGTTTCGATATATATATATATATATAATGAAAAGTGTATTGATAATTTATATTCTTTATAAATAATAATAACACAACAAAAATAAAGATAAAAATAAAAATTTTGTTTACAATTCATAAGTTTCATTATCAACAACATATGAATAAGATAAAAAAAAAAACTTGTGTTCATAATTCATTCTCTTCGTCAAATTCCTATAAAAAAATAAGAAAAAAATTAGCTTATAAAATTAATTTAAAAATATATAATGCACATAATAGTAAAAAAAATTTACCTTTCGGAGTTTGAGATTGTATTTCTCAAAGACTAAATCATTTAGTTTTTTTATATTCAAGCCTACTAAGTTTTTTGAATGAATAAATTTAAATTTACTTCAATTTCTTTCATATCTAATTGTACTACAACATTGACTAAGAATTCTAACAGCAAACTTTTGAAATTCTGGAGTGTCATTTTCAAAATGCTCCCACAATGTAACTAACTAGAAGAAATTATTTATTAGTAATTTAGAAAAAAATAAAAATCAATAAAAGTAAAAATGATTAAAAAAATTGATTAGATGTAGGGTTTCATTTTTTTGATATATATATATATATATATTAAAATGATCTTAAAAATTTAATAATTCACATTGGTTCATGAAACATATTTTGCCAATACGTTGAAACATACCGAAATGATCAAAACAAAACACATCAAAATGATTAAAAAATTTCGAAACGAAACGTATGACTCATCTTTTTGGATAAGCCACCGAAACATTTCATTTCAACCAAAGCGAAATGAAATTGATAAACCAATGGGTGGTGTTCTAGGAGGTTTCAAAGCATTCGTTCCTACAAGATCAAAGCTTTTGATAGCTTATTTTGATCTTTCTAAGGATTTCTTCCACCAAGCACATAACAGAATTACATTGCTGGCAACCTTGCACACCTCTCCTCCAAAGTTTTCTACAGAAAATTAGAGAAATACAATATATCTTTTAATATAAATATGGCATTATAACAAATAACATTAAAATTATTTTCCTTTGTTGTTGGACAATTCTTTCTACGTACCAACTGTTATTAACTAACTGAATACAGAGCAGCAACCTGAATTTCATATTTATAATGTGGAGAAACTGAACTATTAGACAAAGTGAAAAAGAGATGCATTAATTAAAGGAATCAATGCATAGTTACAACTGATTTTGTTAGATGGAAATATCTTCTCTTGTTCCATAATCCATAGCAATCAGCAGCTATTCTCCCAGTTCAAAGTCCTAATGTAATCAGTAGCCATAACCCTAGCCAGGAAAGAGGGAAAAAAAAAGAGAGAGAGAGAGAGAAAAAAAAGGGTACAACCTATTGCTACGAGAATTACATATGAAGGAAATGGATAATGGATGCAGGGGACTAGACATCAGTCAATATCAGTGATGATAAAATCACAACATACGCAAGAAAGAAGAAGACTGCAATCTGAAAGAAGAACTTTGGGTTCTCTCTCAAACCCGGGGCTGCAACCGCTCTGGAAATGGGGAGAAAGTTATCGTCAGAACGAAAGGAAATAGAACTCCACAGGTAGTCATAGCAACATAAAACATGCAACAGTACAAAACAATGCAATTACCTTGCAATACGCTGTGAAAGTCGATGGAAGGGTAAACTCTGAATGAAGACAATACCAGGTCCCGTTAGCGTGGCCATTAATTGATTGTCACCCTGCAATGTAACAGGGCGATCTCAAACCAAAATAAATAAATAAATAATTGTGGGAGCAAAAATTTTATAAATTAAGGTTACATGCTGTGGTATCCAATGAAAAATACAAACCAAATGTAGCAAAGCAAAATGGCAGCATTGCAGGGAGTATGGAACCAGGATGATGGCATCCAGGTTAACCATTTTATCCCCAAGACCAGTCATTATGTTACAACAATCATAGGATAAGCTAAGTGCAACCAATAACTGAATAGACGGTAGCATTAGCATTTCATACAATACCAAGTTAATTTCTAGACAATTATATAAGGTGAAGATAACTTATTAGACATTCCTTCAACCGGAAACACTGCCAATCAATCATAAAAGTCCAGAAACCACCCCTTTGGAAATCACCATGCATATTCAATGTCTGGCAAATAAGGTTTAATAGATTTTAATGGTGATTTCATTTCTAGCAATGAACAGGTAAAAAAAAAAGGTACTGAAATATGATCAAGACCAGATAGCAGGAAAGAAGATAAATTCACCCCAAATACTACTCTTCTCATTGGATAGGAGTGCTTCAGCTGGAAATTGATTGTATTTGTCATAGCTACGATGCAGGCAGCATCAACAACTAATACTTCCCCTGAAGCAAGAATTTTCTGAGCAACTAGCAAAAAGGAACACCAAAGAGCTCAGAATTAGTTAACAATTACAACATGTCAACTTATAAGCATTTACCAATTTTGCCCTGTCAAGAAGAGGGCATGGATAAGATATCTATACCAAATAATATATGTTATAGACGTACCAAAGCAATGCACTTTATTTTAATATCTAGCAAATAAACAGTGCATAGAAAAACAGTAAAAAAGATATCACAAAATCTAATATTAATTCATATCCGTCAATATCTTGTGATATATCAGTGCATCGTGACAGAGTGAATAAGGGCCATAGTTTAACATGTTATTGAGTGCTCAATGCTTATACAACAGTATCTTCATTGATACCTCATATGAGATGAACATAATGCAAGGGAGCTGGAGTTTATTTTGTTTTTATCACCACAACTCCAGCAGTTTTTATGCTTTTTCTTTTCTGGTAAGTATTATTTATGCTTTTCTGTGCTTGCTAAATGACAGTCATGCATTTTGACAATTACTGAAGGTGTTTAAAGAAATAATAAGCACTTAAAACAAGAATCTGAAGATGCTAGAAGTTTGCATGGAGATGTAAATCGAAACTGCCAACAAACACTTTCAGCTAGTTGATGAATGTCCACATCAAATACCTTAGCAGAGGGTTGATTTTCACAATTACCATTGTTTAGACACAAAGAAAAGATCCGTAACTACAGTGTTTCACATTTTTAAACTTACATGTCAATGGTGATTGTATCACAAAGTGAGATGAAGCACATGTCCATCCAAGAAAAAAGAATAAGGCAGACAGAGAGAGAAACAACACAACAATGAATTTGTTGTGGTACTACCAGACCCAGTTAATCAAATTTGTAAGCCCAAAACTGCATGTAATTGCAAAATTAATGGAACATAATTACTGCAAGTATTCATGACGGGAGTTGATGAAAAGCTTGCAAATTTCATGTTCATGCTCTGCTAGAGGGAACTTACGGCATACTCTAAGTCCCCCCCTACACCACCGCGCCAGCAAAATAAAAAAAAAAAAAAGACTCCCTTTTTTTTGAAAAATGGTTCACAAGTAAATAAACATCACCGAATTTTATGTGGTGTGCATTTGAAGCTATACACAACATTGTAACATGAAAAGTTGGATATACATGTCTGATTTAAAAGTGGGCAGTCAGGGGAGATAGGGAGATGCAAACCTTATATTAAATTTAAAAAATCCAGGGACAATAGGGTCTACTGACATTACCATGATGTCCATACTTGATTGAGTAATATTGACATCAATACACAATAAGTAGTTCATTTTTGATAACTCAAAACATAATAAAATGATATAAAATAATTAAAATTGATTTCTTTTTTTGTACTTGATTTTTGTATTTTTATAATTATTTTTGATTTTTTGGACCGAAAACTCAAAGAAAAATGAATGAAATGGAAACTCTATCCTTTGGGAGCAAAACTGAAACATAAGGTGAAACCAAGTTTGAAAACCTTGTTTCACATTATTAACCATAAGAAGACAGCCCCCAAGCCATGGTACCCAAAAAGATATAAAGTGGCATGGTAGACAGCATCCATTAACAGAAAATTTTTGTCAGTTGGTGTGATTGTTTGGCCTAATTGTTTGAAAATGCAAGTTGTACACTTCTTATTCTCTCTCTCATCCATTCTCTCTCCTTTCTATTTTTCTGTCTCTTCATTATGCTCTTTCTGCTTATGCTTTCCTTTCCACAAATCTGTTTAAATTCCTTTATGGATGTTTGTTCAGAAGATTTTGGGAAAAGAAAGACATAGGATATAGTTTCGTCACTAAGATTTGCATGGTCCTAAAGTCTTCACATGGCATTAAAGCAACCGTAGACCGACTTTCTTTTGGTATAATTTTCCTTAAAAGTTATAGTGAGTGGAATTTGAATTAGACCACAGAAATGGCCTAGCCTGCCACAAAACTTGAAGAACTTTAGTGCTTATGTTTTACCCTTCTCTCTTTGCCCAACTTTTGTGCAATCAGCAAAGATGGCAAAAATAAGGATTCAAAGTCATTCTCTGAAACTTAGGAATATAAATCACATCAATAGTGTCAAACAAAGTTGTCAATGATAGTCCACAACTGCTCAATTATATTTGGGGGAAAGGTGAAAGAAAAGTATCTCCCCAGCATGAAACAACAAATCGGCTCCAGTGTTCTTCTCAAGTCTTGAAAGATAATACAGGAAGGTTTAATGGTAATGTTCCCGATTGTATCAAAAACTTAGATATTTAAATTTAACCTTTGCAACGCTGAAGATACAACAAGGAGATTCAATCAATATCTATCCAAATTACATCCCCATAAGACGCAAAGTCAAGATTTTAAAATTAATACTAAAACATACAGATGTGCCTCAAAATTGATCTTAGTTACTTCTTGAATTGAGGTAGTTGAAGATTATGGGTGCAACTTAAGTGGGTTATGTCAAGCTAAGGATCGACCCAAGCACCACCAAACAATGAATTATCTGATTCTAAGTAGACCCTTCTTATAAAAACCCTAACACCAAAAGCCAAACCAGATCATGCCTTGAAAATTTCAACACAAAATACAAATTGGCTTATCTTGGGTCAAGCTTGTTTTAAGTTGTACCATGCAGACTCTTTGCCATAATTCTACCACCTGTAATTTAACCTGGATTTGTTTCAGATTAAGTAGGAAGACTCAACTCAACTCATCTAAGCCTTTTCCCAACTACATGGGGTCGGCTACATGGATCTGCCTAAGCCCTGATGTTTTCCTCAAGTTATACATATTGACCCAACCCAACCTAAACATGGGCTAAGTCAGACTTGATACAGGTTAACAAGGTTTGAGGATGGCGGTAAAGAAAAAGCTACAAAGAAGTGGTTGATTAAAAAAAAACGGAATAGAGCAGCATCCAAATTGGGAGCATACTGCCAGAGGTTTGGAAGGTTTCCCGATCAGTCTTTTATAAAACATGGTAGATGTTGCAACGATATATTGTCACTTCATCATAAGAACTAATGATCATGATTCTAGATTAAACCATCAATACTTCATAATCTACATTATGACAGGTCACAGGGCACTTATGACAACTATATAAGCTTACTGTATGAAATAATCATCATCATCATCTTGTATCCGGTTAACAGCGATTTTGTCAAATCAAGCTATTGTTTCGCTGTTATTAACTGCCACGCTCCATTATATGATCATCTTAACTTTAAAGGTATAAAGTTATATAGCCCATAATAATATATGGCCAGCAACTATTTTAGGCCCAAGCTAACATATAGCTATAATGGTGTGAATAAAACCTTTTAAGGTGAAAGCAAAAGATGCTGAAGATACTTGTCTGATTACATTTCACTAATTGTGATTGCAAAATTTTACTAAAGACCCTGGAAGTCAATAAGATAGATTTTCACATCAAAATTATATGAGTTGTTTATTTGCTAATAACCAACAAAGATGTACATGAGTTATTCAAGTGCTAATAATATTCATTACCATGCCAAGTTATGCAATATCTTACTCCAAAAATGTATGGGAGCATTGCTATCTAATGCTGTTTGGCACTCAGTACTATTCTGGACAATTCTGATATTAACAATAATCAAACTCAATCAAAGATTTGCAGGGGATCCAAAAAGCACATCTTTATAATGCCAACAATAAAGAGAAGGAACTTGAACTGCAGATATATAAGCATACCTGATCCACAGCCAACAAGGAAAGCAAGTCCCTGACCTACCAACTTCTGTTTAAGGATCAACTAGAACAGCAATAAACAGTTAGTGAGCACAAACTTTATATCAATATAATCCAGATGCTGGAGAAAGGAGAAAGAAGGCTCTGCAGGAGGAAAAAGTTGCAGCACTAGACCTTACCTCTGCACCAACTTCAATATTGTGGGCTCTCTGATCAACGTGCTTGCAACCGTTACATCATTGACAGAGCAGAGGAATGCATCTGGCTACAACATCCACATTTAAAAATTGTAAAATATTCCACATTGCTTAGAGAAGGAAAACATGGAAAAAAGTGTAACTGTAGCAAACATATATTATTTAGAAAAAAAAATTATTTATGTAACAACACAGTTTCAGCTAGTCAACTAGCAAAAAATGTAACCACAGAAAACAAATATTTTTTATATAAGAACACATTTTCAGCTAGTCAACCAAGTAAATTTGATGGACATGATCAAATTTTGGATTAGATAGAACAGTAGAGTCCAATCTAAACTCTTAGCTGGTAGAATGAACAGTGGGTGCAAGAATGGGAACGGGTGTAGATAGGGTAGCAGATATATTACAACCACCCTTAGTAAAGAATCATTTAAGAAGTGCCTGCAGGTTTGAGATTCTGAAGTGGATGCATTATCCTAGGTACAAGATTTTGTCTACTAAGATTTAACTCCACAACCAATTATAATGTGATGAACTTAGATTTGTAACCTTCTCAATTTGACTATACCATGGACCCTCCAGATAAAAACCTCTCCGGCATATGCTGCAGCAAGCTACAATGCTTGTGGAAGTAGCGTAATCAGAGCACGAGGTTTTATCAATGCTCAAAAACTCAAATTCGTTCAGCAACCTTCTTTAGCATACCAGTGAGAGTATCATTATCCAAAAACAAGAAAAAGAAAAGAGTGTGGACATATAAATCATTTTAAATTCAAAAAATGTAAACGAATAAGTTTTAATTTAAATTGAGGAATATTATTGGTAAGTAGGCCACAAATTAAGAGTTTAGTAAGATTCAAGTCTGACATAACAAAGGTTCAAACTTATATGCATAAATCAGAGAGGTGGATCCCTGGGGAAGTTGGTGAAGGCCATCACCCCCCCCCTCTCTCTCTCTCTCTCTCTCTCTCTCTCTCTCTCTCTCTCTCTCTCTCTCTCTCTCGTCCTTTGACTCACTATTTTTTTAGGTGGCGCCCAGGCCCCTTCCAATTTCTTTATCAAGTCTCAAACAATCTCACAGGTATGAGAATATGCAAATCTTAAATTATTCAAGTTTTAATTTGAAACAACTATTTAAATTACAACGGCTATTTGATGGCATGAATCTGTTAGTTACCATTGAAAACCATATGACTAATGTAGCTCACCCCCACTTTTTTCCCAGGTCAAAAGACGAAATCTTGCAAATCAGAGATAGAGATAGAGAGAGAGGGGGGGGGGGGAGAGAGAGAGATTCATAATCCCTTATTTTCCAATTTGGGATAGTACAGTTTTCAGCCCTACATGAAGAGAGAGGCAGATATGGTTTCTAGGTCAACAAGAAAACAACACTTTGTAGACTTGTTATGAAAGAACCTACAGGTTATTTTCTTTTCCTTCTCCGTATTTTTTTCACCCTCTAGTGATTTTGTTTGATCAACTATCTCAAGATGGTAAACTTCACTTACACAGGAGAATATTTCATATTTTTGATTTGAAGATTGTTAAAATTTTCATTGCACAGAGACATTCATAAAACCTCACAAAAATCTATACTGAGATGTTTTATTAATTTATTTTTAATGGTGCTTGTAACTTCTTAGATCCTTAAAACCTTTTCATATGTGATGTTCTTGTAAACAATTTTCCATTGTTAACATTGATCTATGTTTTACCAAAGGGGGATTGCTAGTATTCTTTATTTTAAATCATTTAAAACAAAATAAGATGAATAGTTTCGCTTATGTTTTGGAATTAAAAAATTAGTAGTAATATACTAATGAAAGCACTCGTTTGGGATTAAAAATTTGTTATTGTTATTGTTGTTGTTGTAGTATACCAATGAAAGTCAAATCTTGAATCTCCAGATTCCTCCTTTCTATCCAAATTAAAATAGAGGAAAAACATACCTATATCATTATAAGAACTATAATTTGTAATGCAAACTTATTGCTGTCTACAGCTATTTTAAAAATGTTAAGCATGTCCTCAAAATGTATATTTTGTTTGTTTTTGTAATTTCATCATCCCTCCACAATAAATAAATAAATAAATCCTGGCTCCACCCTTGTAAATCATGTTATTAGGCAAACTTGAGTATTATTGAGGCTAAGAAGTGCTGTGGCAACCAATGCAAATTAAATTTTATATATATATATATATATATATATATATATAAAGAAAAATGAAGTATGACATTAAAGGAATGCAGTGTAAAGTCAGATACTGATAATCTATACATGGTAAGTTCATTATAGCAGGCCAGTGAAAGCAAATCAAGATGAACTTGTGGTCCTCTAGCATATGTTAGCATGTACATCCAGCAGTTGACATGGGTCAGTGGTTGGAAACAATGAAACAAGAGTCAGGCCAGACCATTTGCATCAGCTCTATAATTTCAAAAACTACATGAACAAGAAGTTCTTAGAACAAGAACAGTTATATAGAGCAAAAGAGATAAAGGAAGCAGCTCTACCTGACAAAGAATTTCTCCCCCAAAGTTTGCCAAATCAATCTATATAAAAAGAAGAGGAAAACGATAAAGTGGGCAAGTTAGAAGATGAAGTAAATGCAATAAACACAATGTCACGTAGCAATCTTTAGCAAACACCAGTGTTTCTAACGATAATTTAAAATTCAATAATTGACCTTCCATAAACAAGGATTTAATGAGTTTCCTTTTTTTTCTAAAAGTTCCATAATTAAGAGATTGCAGGTATAACTGCATGGAAAGGACATTTTCAGCTGCCTTCCAAAGAAATTGAAAAGTCTGTTAAATTCATTGGCGGTGCCATCAGTGAAATGTTTTCTCCTTCCACAACATCAGAGAAGCATGAGGCCCTAGCCTCATTAAGATTATATCAGCAGCAGGTCATCCCTATGGAGGCATGAATAAAGAAAACAAATTCACAACCTACTCCACATCATCCTCAAGCGATTTAAGATCCATTTTAAGAAAATTAGGAAACTCTGTTGACTTCTCGTGACCATCTTCTTAACTGAAGCAGTGACCATGGTAGTGATGTTCTCATCAAGTAATGGGGTTGAGGGGCAGAGGTTTCTACAGTGGAGATGGTCTTATTGTCGATAGTACTGGGGGCTCTGAGATGGCTGGATTAAACTTGGAAAAGCAAAAGAGGTCTTCATAAGTAGAATAGTAGAAGGCACACCAAGATAAAGGTACCAAAGAAGAAAACTAAGCTTGGGGTCACATATAACCCACTCATGTTTATCCTAATCATTCATCTTGTTGCACTTAATATCAAGAAGCTATTATTCATATGACCATTACAATGGTAATTAATAATGCAGTCTTACCATGCAACAAGAAGAACTTGATCTCACAAAGTTTTCTAAAAAAATGATGATAATTAAATTCATAGTCAAAAGGTGCATTAATTATCTCTCAGAATTTTCTCAAATATTATACTTGTGAAGAAGGCCTGTTTAGAAATAAAGAAACTTTGAAACTGTTGACAAAGTAATGGCAGTAGAAATCTTTAAGTGGCATGATCCTCAAATAAAAAGGTTCATCAGATCTTCACATATGCAAGAACAGACAAACAGCTGACATTTGACAAGGGTATTGCTGAATAATGGTTTAAAGAAAAAGAGGAAGTAGCAGAAAACAATAAGGAAAGTCTAAGAAAGAAAAAGGTGAAGAGTTTTTTTTAATCCAAAGAAAAAGAGAAGAAGGGATTCGGTTCCTAAAACAGAAACTGCAATGAAGAAGCAGAAGCTCTTGCTGGATTGTCATAGATCTCAAATTCTAATAATGATTTATAGCATTATAACTCTTACAAATAAAGGCAAATTGTGGCCGAGATGCCATAATTAGTTATGGAAATTTTGCTAAAATATCATTTATATACTAACCGGGAGTATCCTTGCAGGAGAAGGTGCTGCAATTCCAACAAATCCATCCTCTGGACCATAATTAAAAAGAACTATGCTTGTTACACTTTTTCCAAAAAGCCACTGCCAGAACCACCTTCATTCTCAGGTAAGTAATTATTATCCATTTGAATGGACCCAGACATGTAACACATTGTACCTGAGGAAAATTTCCAAGATAAAACTTAGAGCTCCTTTACAGGATTCGATATATTAAATGACAAGCAACCAATTTACAAACATAGAAAGATATAACTGAACAAAGCACATGCCTAATTTTGTGAACTACATCTCAAGCGAAAAAAAAAAAAATGACAGTCTGACAGAAAAGATAACATTATTGTACTACACCTCTATTTTTTGGTTATACGGTAAGAATCATATACTCAAAAAACAAAATGATTAGCTATTACTAGAAGGTACATCAAGAACTGATGGTGCCCACTCATACAGAATATCAAGTTAAACAAACAACAACAATAATAACAAAGCCTTAAGCCCAAACTAATTGGAGTTGGCTACATGAATCTTTTTCTCCATTCAACTCTGTTTTGAGTTATATTTTTTTTTGTACACGCACAAGAATAAATATCAGGTTAAACACACAAGGTTAAATGCAAATCAAATAAGATTACAAGCAGCAAGTTCCAACAAAATTAAATATTTAATCAGTGTATGAATACATAAAAAATAATATCTAGCTGACCACAAATAAAGCCCACAAGAATACAGTGAAAACTGGCTTACCCGGCTTTGCGGTTAGCTTCTCTTGTGATTTCAGCATTATCTAGAAATTGGATTCCAATTAAATGACCAAAAATTAGAAGTACTCTTGGAAAAAAGGGCACTCAAAAACGTCTTTGCTTCAAATTACCTGTAAAATTTGTGATTCTCCACCCAATATTTGAAAAGGAGTCACCGTTGTTTCAGGACTCTGCATTACATAAATATTTGATAAATCCATCAAATTTAGTGATAAAGTTCTTCATCACATATGATATTTCAGTTTACCAACATTCTGTGATGACCACCACCACATTTCCAATGAATAAGAATGTTAGATTTTAGTTATAAGAAATAACCTCATAAACCCTCAATTTACATAAAAGGAAAAGTACAATAACATGGATGTTGGAGCAGTTATGAGAAAAAAGGGATTTTGTCTGCAGCCAACTAAGGTCATCTCTTACATAAACTCTCAAAGCCCCACATAGGCCATTCCAAATGTGGTCAATGCTTAGCAGTGATGAAGTAAACAGATAGCAAACCAAATTTGGTGACACTTATTTCGTGTTTACTTTGCAAGAATAACGAAAACTTGGAATTAAAGAACTGAATTCACCACTCCTGTTCTACTTATTTCGGGCAATAAAGATGCTACTTTCTATTTGCAGAATGGAAGCTGGATGGGAACAGAAATGCCAGCTTTGGCTTCATTCCAATGTTTGGCATGTGCAACAAGAAGTAGAATCTCAGTTCTTCTGAAATCACCATCTTCTCAATTATAAGAATTGTAGTTTCACTCTTAAATTGTAGTTCCAAGGCAAGTAGGGGCATGTCATTAGCAAGAAAATGATTGTTCAAGAAAGCAAAGAGGAATTGATGAAAGTTTGTCACAAGCAGCCACTTAGGCATTTGGACAAACTAGGTGCTTAACACTTTCTAGGCCTTCAAAAAAGGCAGCACCCAAGCTCCTAGGTTGGTGCCTAGGAAGCCACTGGTCACCTAGGTGCCACCTTTGTCTCAAGCAGGCATCCCATTCATTGATTTATTGAAGACATATTTTAAATATTTTAAGAGGCATAAGATAAATCTATTTACATTGTGTTCTCTTAGACACTATGCTTTAACATGTCATGTTGCTAAGATAGTTTAAATACTCTAAATCAGATAAAAGAAATGTTATTAAGTAAAATTGCAGCAATTAAACAAACCATTGGTGCATTGGAAAGATTGCTCCCTTATGACCTGAATATCATAGGTTTAAAACATGAAAATAGCCTCTCCACATACAGGGGTAAAGCTACATACATCTAACCCGTTCCAAACATTACAGTAGCAAGAGCCTCATGCACTGATATACCCTTTTAAGCTCCTACCTAGGCTTTAAAAAGGGGCAATGTTGAGAACCACCTAGGTGATTTAACAACCTTAGATTGATGGGTTTTAGTGATGTCAAACCACTCATTACAATTTTGAAATCTACCACTCAAAAGAAGCATCACAAGAAGACAAAAAGATCTAATATTTTGGGCAACAAAGATTATGTAAGTAAAGAAAATCTAGGGCTTTATGTATCAGGTGATTATGAATATATGCTCACAGATGAGGTGTCAAAAAAGGAAGGTTAAAGAGAATTAATAATGGGATTGAATGATAGCATACCATCAATGATCCTCCTCTTTTGAATTTTCCACTTCAAAGAAGAATCACTACAAAGCAAATTCCATAGCAAATGTATAATGCAGGGGCTAGAGTAAGTAGGTTTAAGCATAGAAAGGTGGTAGAGATGAACAAGGACGGAGATGAATTTCTATAAACCAGAGTGCTACATAGATGAACGAGCTTTTACACAAGTGGGCTTACATTCTGACGTGTCTACATGCAATTAACCATGTGGACAGCACCAGCCTGCTATATATGAGATTGATGCAGGGCCAACTCAGCATAAAAAGGGCCATGAGTAAGAGCCCATTCATGGGCATAGAATTTTCCTTCTTTAAAAAGACCAAGGCATCTTAGTGCCAAAAACATACTAGCTATGGCATACCAACTGCACTTGGGATGTCAAGTCAGCAATTAACCAGATCACTTTAGAGTTATTATTCTCGATGGTTAGTTAATATCAAAGTTTTAAGTCTTATGGAACAGGTTCCATAACACAAGACAAGCCACCATCATGTCCCCTCCTAACATTTAGGACAGGAAATGTCCAAAGACGCACCGATTGAGATATCAGGATAATGCTTGATGGTTTTATCTCAAGTGTCAAGATGATAACCTATCTCAGCATCCTATGGGACATCCTACCAGGATAAAAAAACTATGGCTAATATCAAGATTAAGCAAGACATTAATTTATCTGTATGGGTACCTATATCTCAACCAGTATCTAATGATCAAGGTATTGAAATAGTAGCCCATATAGTAATGTCCCAAACAATCACCATTTTAACCAAAAATTTCAATATTGCAATAATTTCAACCAATAATGTCTTAGGTGATATACCATAGTGGCCAATATCTTGGGATATATCAATTTGCATCTATCTAAAAAATATGTAGTATTTTATTGGCACTGGTTCAATATCATAATAAAATGGTATTTCTGCCAAGATGAAAACCATACAACTAAAATATCAAAATTCCTTGTCTGCTTGCTAAGGGAGGTAGTGTCATAGATGATCGATCACATGAACCTATTCTTCTAGCAGTTTTTCCCTTAACTTTTCAGTCTATTTTACCATCACAATCTAGCAAAAGATACTAGGTTGTCCCAGCTTATTAGTATTATTTTTTTCTGAAACAGAAAGTGGATCTACATTGTTTAGTTTCAACATTTAATGAATTTGGCCGCTACTAAGACTTAAGGTAATAAAAAGAGAATACAGTTTGCATGAAAGGTATAGCTTAACCAGAATCCAATACCAAAATAAATGTGTTCTACCAATGGCTTGCCTTTAGTTTTTCCATTTTTTGCCATCCTTAGGTTTACTCGATCTATTAGTAAAATATCCTTGGGTTTTCCTTTGTGCATTAGTATTATATTATTTTAAAAGAAAAGAAAGACCTGTCTAATTTTAACAATTGGACCTATTGGGAGTTAGCTTGACGGCAACCATCACTACCATTACTACAACAACAATGAAGCCTTGAAACTAAACTAATTGAAGTTGGCTATATGAATCTTTTTCCTCTGTTCTCCTTGGTTTAATTTATGTTTTCTATGAGATGCAAAGATTTTAAATCTTTCTTTATTGTTTTCCACGTATAATTTTAGTTCTACCTCTATCTCTAACATTTTTTTCTTTTTATATGTATCAAATTGTTTCTTCACAATAGACCTCTAGATGTAAATGTTTGAACCAACTAAGCTATCTTCTCTTAATTTGCCTTTAATTCGTGCTAGTTTCATCTTTTTATAAATGATTTTATTTTTTATTTTTATATATATATATATATATATATATATATATATATTACTATACATCCAATCAACATTCTGATTTCATTTCAACTACATTCATATGTAAATATAATTTTTTTAAGTATCCAACATTTGGTACTATAATACATAGTCGGTCTTATGATTATCTTATAAAACTACAAAATAATAATAAGAAAGTATAACTTAAACGATTGACTCAATCAAGGAAAACAAAACTCCAGATAATCGTAAAAAATAGCGCAATATACGAATCTGATACGCAATAGAGAGGATTCAGCAGACATAAATGACCGATGCAATGATCATGAAATACACACAAAAAAAAGGTTAAAAAATAAAGAAAAGCTAAGGTGGTATTGCAGCTATAAAAACGAATCAGGAGTCGACATCACGAAAATTTTCCCCAATCATAAAAATTTACCGAAATTCCCCAAAAACCTTAACGGGTAGATGTCAGATCCTAAACAGGAACTCCACAGGAACCTTAGATTTTAAAGGGAATCAAGATGGGATGGGGGAGTTGAAGGGCACCTGGTAAACATAGGGCTGGAACGGCGTTGAGAAGACGGGCGCGGCCATGGCGATGGCGATGAAGCCTCTCCGTATAAAGCTTCAGGCAATCACTAGGGAACGGAAAGAGGGTCTCAAAGCGCCAACAGAGTCGTCTCCGAGAACTCAAGCGCTCCATTTCTCTTCTCTGACGAGTTTAAATGCATGACCCGAAAAACAATAAAAAATAAAAATCCTCTCGCTTCCGAAAGCGGTTGCTGAGATTTTATGCGAAATCTCATCGTTACCGTCCGAACCACAGAGGGACGATTATAGAACGTCCATATCTATCGTCAAGATTGCTTGTCGCTTCATCGTAATGGGACCTAGTGCACATACGGTGTAGATGGCTTCGAGCAAGTAATATGAACGGCAGATTTATCACTAGCATATAAATTATTATGAGATAGCTTTGGCCGCTATTGGCCACATGGTATCCGATAAGATTATTTTTTATAAACTTACGAAACAGCCCTTAACCTTCTTATAACTACGTGTGTATTCTAGTGCTTTCCTCTTGACCTATAGAATGGCTTGCCTCGACGTTGTGAGCCTAATGGCCGCCGTCCACGTCATCTCTGTGGCCACGTGGCGGGTTCTTATTGATTAGCGGCCCAATGTCGACGTGTCTGAATGATTGCTGGACTTGAGCTCCGGATCCGACGACTTTACTTCTCTGAAGAAATCTCGACCGTTCATTCCATCCTCTTGATTGATGGTGGGGCATTGGCCGTTTGATTAGTGGGTGGCCGAACCATGGGACGGCCATTCTGAAGCATCATCGTAAGGTATTGCTTCAATTTTAACCATTCAATTAGAGCGAATATTTAAAAATAATCTCTTAGGTATTTTTTGAAATAGAAAATAAGAGGGGATATTTTAACGAATATTTAAAAATAATTCCTTAGTAGTGTTTGAAATAGGGAATAAGAGGGGATATTCAGGAAATATCCCCTCTTATTCCCAAAAGCCATAACTATAAGGGGTAGCTGAGAATAAAGTTAACCAAAGGGATAATCCATGGTTAACCATGGGATATCCTCTCAATTTATTTCCTAGAAAATACAGAAATAGCTAGTTATCCCTCCAAATAAGAGTAAAAAAAAAGTTATCCTATGGATTTACCTTTTTGCATTTGATATGATCAATTGGATAGCCAAGGGATATCCCTAGGGATAGCCAGGGGACAAACTCTATCTCGTACACTTATCCATGGATAATATTTTTTCTATCAAACACTACCTTAAGGTATTACAAAATATTTTCTATTTATCATGGGAGAGAGATTTGAGAGACTGACGACGTCTTTTTATTTTGACAAAAATATATTTTTAATCCTTAAATTTTTATTAAAATTTTATTTTAATTCTTGTTGCCGCAGAAATTCATTCTCCGACTCGGGTGCGCTTCTGGCTCCTGATCCGAACGCCGATCTCGTCGCCTCGGGATGGAACCTACAAGACAGTCCATGCGCAGAGGGTGCTGTGGGGGTTGCCCTCTGCGGAGGACCCTCCGACGCCCAAGTCAGTGGAGATTCACAGCAAGCAGATATGAGGAGAAGACTCTTACATAAGAGCTTCCCTATATGGGTGTTCTCTCCCGAGAGCTCCGAGCTCAGATGGAGATGCTCTCAGTATAACAATGAGCAAAAATGAGTGAGTGTTCAAGCGTGCGTAGTTGCGTACCTGAGAGATTAGAGGGCAGCGATATTATAGGGGATCACCCGATTCTTTGGGCGTGTCACGAGGGGAGGTCTGAAAGCCATTAGGATTCAGAACGGATTCGAATCAAGTTTGTTATGAGGTTGGTAGGGTCCTTATTTTGTCAGTTAGAGGATCAACGACGGGAAGAGCTGGTTGATGCCTTGAGATTTAGCGATTACGTAGATTCTAGGCCACTCTTGTGGGTCCTAGGCCACTCCTGGGTATGATTCCCCATTTGGAATCTTATTCAGTTACAGAGAATTCAAATTCTCCCGCACCGGATTCCGTAGAGGTATTTGAGTGCCTTGGTGATGCAGGGCGATATTCAAAACGCCTGCAACTCAAGAACGATCTAATCTGCGAGAAAAGAATTCGTCCAGGTTTGGTTCGAATCTTGACAAGAAAAGGGAAAATTTCGAATTTGATCACTCACAATCCGAAATTTAAAGGAAGAGCAATTGAATTTTCAATTCAATTGTTTTGAATCAGAAAAAAGAAAACATTCATCTATTCAAGAGAAAAAAAAGAAATAAAACAGCGTCTTTCTTCTCTGCCTCTGACGGCCGCCCAAAACCAACCTAAATAAAAGAGATAAAACCCTAACATCATAAGTTTAGAAAAATTACAACTATGCCATTAAAAACGAAAACAGGCCCAAAACTCCTATCAGACGAGCCCGGATGGCCAAAATCCACAGCAGCTCATCGCCAAAGCAATGACTTTGAATCAGCAGTCCGTTTCCATGTGACCAGCCAAGTTTGGGCCCAGTCCGACACAAAAATTTCAAGCCCGTTTGTTCTGCAACCTCTTGGACCTTCGTAGATTATCTGGTGTGGTCTTCCCTGACGTGGCCTGCTGACTCTGGGTTGCTGGTACAGGAACATCCAAGGACTGGTTCGACTGACCCGAACTCTGGTCCGAACTGATGTCCTCATCACTCTCCCCTTCCTCTGAAAAGCTTGACCTCAAGCTCGAATTCTCTCCTGCATAAGGGGTCAGATGCCGAATGTTGAACACATCCGAAATGAAGACATCATCTGGTAACTCAACCCGATAGGCATTGTCACCAAATTTCTCCAATACCTGGCATGGACCTATCTTCTTCGGCTTGAGCTTCGTTAAAGCTCCCTGTGGATACCGCTCCCTCGGTAAGTAAACCCATACCAAATCGCCCACTTCAAAGGACTGTTGCCGACGCTGCTGATCAGCTTTCGCCTTGTATTTGGCGTAAGTCTGCTCCAATTTGGCTCTAACAGTCGCATGTATCTCCTGCAAGTCAGACACTCTATCTTCAACCTTCTGACTCACCTTCTCTGGCGACTCAACTGGCAGAACATCCAAAGGACCTCTTGGCAAGAACCCAAACAGTATCTGAAACGGAGCAAACCCTGTAGAACGGTTCACTGAAGAGTTGAACTCAAACTCAATCTTCGGCAAACACAAATCCCAGCTCCTGAATTCATGCACATTTGCCCGCAACAGATTACCCAAGCTACGGTTGACAACTTCAGTCTGTCCATCCGTCTGAGGATGATAAGGACTGCTGAATTTCAACTTTGTGCCCAACTTCTTCCACAGCTCTCGCCAGAAGTGTCCCATAAACTTGCTGTCCCTGTCTGACACTATGGATGCCGGTATACCAAAATGCCGAACCACTGAAGCAAAATAAGTCAGCAACCTTTGACGCATCAAAAGTGGTTTTGCATGGCAAGAAACACGCCACCTTACTGAACCGATCCACAATCACCATAATCGAATCCAGTCCCCTTGCTGTCCGCGGCAATCCTACAACAAAGTCCATAGAAACATCTCGCCATGGTGCCTCTGGGATAGGTAAAGGCGTGTACATACCTTGGTTCGTGTCTGTCCCCTTCGACTCTTGACACAACCTGCACCTCTTCACAAAAGCCTTGACATCTCGGTCAAGACCAGGCCAATAAAACCGCTGCCGAATCAACCAGGCTGTTTTATCCCTTCCGAAGTGACCCTGGTTATGCAGTTCCTGGATGATCAACACACGAAGAGACGTATCAGGAACACATAAGCAGTTACCTCGAAACAAATATCCATCATGGAGAACGAAATCAGTTCGCTCCCCCGCCTCAATTTTGGCCAAAATCTCCTTGAAGTGCTCATCCACACGAATGTCCTCCCTTACACTCTCAAAGCCGAGAGTGTACACATGCATAGCGCCAATCAACAAGCTCCGCCTACTCAAAGCATCAGCCACTCTATTCAACGTACCAGACTTGTGCTTGATGCTGAAAGTGTATTCCTGCAAGGCACTCACCCACTTCGCATGCCTTGAACTCAGTTTATGCTGACCCTGTAAGAACTTCAGCGCCTGATGGTCTGAATACAGTACAAACTCCCGCTGAATCAAGTAGTGGCGCCAATGCTGCAAGGATCTCACAATGGCGTACAATTCCAGATCATAAACCGAATAAGCCAGTTTAGCTCCTCCCAGCTTCTCACTGAAGTATGCGACTGGTCTTCCTTCCTGGTTAAGCACTGCCCCAATTCCAGTCTTCGAAGCATCACAATCCACCTCAAAAACTCTATCAAAATCAGGAAGAACCAATAAAGGAGCTTCGGTCAATCTGACTTTCAGCCCATCAAATGCCTCCTGTGCGGCATCATTCCACCCGAATCTGGCTCCCTTCAACAATTCCGTTAAAGGTGCAGCCAGCTCACTATACCCCTTGACAAACCTGCGATAAAACCCTGCAAGACCCAAAAAGGATCTCAATTCTGTCAAGGTTGAAGGTACTGGCCATTCCACAATTGCATGCACCTTATTCCTATCTGGGAGAATCCCCTCTCCAGTCACAACGTACCCCAGAAAAATTAGTCTCCCAACCATCCAAATGCACTTCTCTGGGTTAGCAACTAACTGGTTCTCACGTAACACTGACAAAACCTGTGCCACATGGCCCACATGCTCTTCGGCTGTCCTGCTGTATATCAAAATATCATCAAAGTAGACAACCACAAATGAGCTAAGAAATGGACGTAAAACCTGGTTCATTACGCGCATGAACGTGCTCGGCGCGTTTGACAACCCGAATGGCATTACCAACCATTCATACAGCCCTTCCTTAGTCTTGAAGGCTGTCTTCCATTCGTCTCCAGGCTTCATCCTTATCTGATGGTACCCACTCTTCAAATCAATCTTCGTGAAGACCTTAGCACCACTCAACTGATCAAGCATGTCGTCCAACTCGGTATCGGGAACCTGTACTTCACAGTAATTTTGTTAACCGCGCGGCTGTCGACACACATGCGCCACGTACCATCCTTCTTCGGTACCAAAAGGGCTGGCACCGCGCACGGGCTAATGCTCTCCCGTACGAACCCCTTGTCCAAAAGTTCTTGGACCTGCCTCCTCAATTCCTCATGCTGTTGCGGTGTCATCCGATAATGAGCCTTATTCGGCAACACTGAGCCGGAATAAGGTCAATGCCGTGCTGAATATCTCGGAGAGGTGGTAATCCAGCCGGTAGCTCCTTTGATACAACATCTCGGAATTCCTCCAAGATAGACACCAACTCCTCAGGAATCATATTTGGCCTTTGCTCCTCTTCCACGCCGAAGTCTCCTGACTTGCTCACCAAAGCAAAACAAACATCCTCTCCATCCAAACTCGCATCGAATTCTGTGCTTGGTAAACAAATTACTGTATTCTGTCCACTCACTTCCTGAAGCGGCTTCAAAATAACTTTCCTCCCATCTGGACGCAGCATATAACTGTGGGTGTACCCGTTGTACACTGCCCTGTTATCAAACTGCCACGGACGCCCCAGTATGATGTGAGTAGCATCCATTGGAACAACATCCGCCTCAATAGTTGTCTCGAAATGAGGACCAAAACACAGTGACAACTTACACCTTCGGCTGACCTGAATGTCTGCATTTCGGTTCACCCAACCGAGCTTATATGGATGTGGGTGAGGGTCTGTCTGCAACCCCAGCTTCTTCACAGCCTCCTCTGCTATCACATTCTCCCAACTGCCGGAGTCTATGATAACACGACATGTTTTGCCAGCCACAAAACATTTCGTTGTGAAGATGTCATGCCGACGCCAATCTTCATCTGATCTCGGCGCCAGACACATTCTTCGTATCACCAAGCTCTCCCCTTGAATATGGTCCGGATCAATAACACACAGCTCATCATTAAATTCCTCATCCTCAGGGAACTCTCCTCCATTTTCGTCCTCCATATAATCCTCCATATACAACTGAGCTCGCGCCTTGGGGCATTCATTGGCATAGTGCCCCAAATTCTGACACCGATGGCACCGAATGTTAGCCCTGTTGCTGCCCACTCTCGCCTGAGAACCTGAGGTTCCATTCGACCCTGTTGGTCTTGGAGGTACTGATGCCTGCGGCCTCGCTACTGGAGGCATAAATTTGCCCCCTGAATTCTGCCCTGAACTCTGGCCCGTAGTAAAACCCCCTCTGCTCTGAAACCCCCTGTTTCTCATCAAGCTCTTTTCCACTGCCTGAGCCCTCATATGCGCATCTCCTACGCTATCAATTCGATGCACAGCCAGTGCATCTTGGATTGGCAGCCGCAAGCCATGAAGATACATGGCTATCAATCTCGGTTCAGCCTCAATCAACCGATTTCGTGCAACCAATCGATAAAATTCAGTTGTGTACTCCTCGACGCTCCGACTACCTTGCGTCAAACCATGCAACTTCGAATACAAAATCTGCTCATGGTTCGGAGGCAAAAACTCCCTGTTCATCTCCTGCTTTAGCGCTGCCCATGACGCTAATGGAGGTCTCCCATCCATATATCTACGATAGTGCTGCGCATGCCACCAAGCAGCAGCCCTATCTCTGAATCGAATTGTGACAAGCGGTACCTGCTTGTCTAAGGGCACCTCCTTCAGACGAAAAACATCATCGACCTGAAGGGTCCAATCAACATACTCGTCTGGGTTAATTCCTCCTTTAAACTCTGGAATTTCGACCCTGAAGCCTGCTTCCCACCGATTCTGATTTTCGAAATAGGGAGGTTGATCGACATACCTTGGAAGTCCAACATCAGGCCTCTGTTGCCCTCTTCGAATTGGTGGTGCCTCCAGATTTTCGAAACCCCTCTCCCTACCTCCATCAATTTCATCACGCTCCTCCACTCGAAGGGGTTGGGCACGATTTGCACCTCCAGCCGCGCCATCATCGCCTGCATGGTTTGCATCATCTGTTGCATCACCTGGTGCTGGTCTCGCATGGCGTCTTGCATAGCATCTCTCACGGCGTCTCTCAGGGATTGATCATTGTTCTTCTGCTCCATTGGATCAAATTTCGGTTAGGGTTGATATTTGGGTTTGGAAGGAATGGATCGGTAATGGAAGGAATGGATCAAGGCGGTAATGGAAGGAATGGATCAAGGCTCTGATACCAAGTTGATGCAGGGCGATATTCAAAACGCCTGCAACTCAAGAACGATCTAATCTGCGAGAAAAGAATTCGTCCAGGTTTGGTTCGAATCTTGACAAGAAAAGGGAAAATTTTGAATTTTGATCACTCACAATCCGAAATTTAAAGGAAGAGCAATTGAATTTTCAATTCAATTGTTTTGAATCAGAAAAAAGAAAACATTCATCTCCATTCAAGAGAAAAAAAAGGAAATCTAAAACAGCGTCTTTCTTCTCTGCCTCTGACGGCCGCCCAAAACCAACCTAAATAAAAGAGATAAAACCCTAACATCATAAGTTTAGAAAAATTACAACTATGCCATTAAAAACGAAAACAGGCCCAAAACTCCTATCAGACGAGCCCGGATGGCCAAAATCCACAGCAGCTCATTGCCGGCAATGACTTTGAATCAGCAGTCCGTTTCCATGTGACCAGCCAAGTTTGGGCCCAGTCCGACACATAAAATTTCAAGCCCGTTTGTTCTGCAACCTCTTGGACCTTCGTAGATTATCTGGTGTGGTCTTCCCTGACGTGGCCTGCTGACTCTGGGTTGCTGGTACAGGAACATCCAAGGACTGGTTCGACTGACCTGAACTCTGGTCCGAACTGATGTCCTCATCACTTGGTCTGACCGAGGCAAAGGGGCAACTCGGGTTACCGAGGTATAGACGGCTTAGGTCATCGAGGTATAAGGATGGCTCGGGTAATCGAGGTATAAGAATGGCTCTAGCTGCCGAGGTATAGATGGCTCGGGTGCCGAGGTATGAGAATGGCTCGGGCTACCGAGGTATGGATGGCTCGGGTTACCGAGGTATGAGAATGGTTGGGGTTATCGGGATGACCTGATGTCGCTGAGGGCGATTGGGCTTCGCTGCTTAGTGGGTTTGACAGCTGATCGACAGGACGTTGGAATTGGACTAGACCCAATTGTCGACGTGTGCGGTCATTAATGCAATGACGATTTTACCCCTCATCATATGCCCCCACTCCCTAGTCCGAAGTGTAAGTTCGGATATAGGGAGTAGAGTTCCAGAATAATCTTATTTGGGGGATTTGGAAAGGCGGGCAATTATAATCTCGTAAATGAAAAGCCACTGTTTCATCATCATTTTTCGTCGTAGATCGAGGAGGAAATGCCTCCTTTCCAGCAGGCCGCAATAGCGAGAGCTCCACATGGCGGGACTCCTTTATTTCTGGCGCCCATATCGAAGTTTTGGCGTCTTGGGCTTTCTTTCTGAAGCGCTTATTTAAAGAGGGCTAGGGCGGCGCTCTTTCTGCAATGCTTCTTCATCCCTATCATAGAGATTTTCCATTCTTTCTCTGAGCCTTACTTACTTGTTCGTATCCTGCCCCTTATTCAGCCAATATGAAGGGTCCAGGTGATGTTGCCTCTGAGGTAACCCTTGACCACCTGAATAGGATCCATTGCCATTATAGGGTTCCTCGGATGTAGCCTTATGGGTGCCAAGGACCGAGCACCGGGTTTCGACCACATTAAGCCGTAGAGTCTTCTTCTGTGAGGAGAGCTTGAGGGCAGGTCTCCAATTCCCTCTTCACCTGCTAATACAAGAGGTGATGAGGTTTTACAACATATGTCCAACAATGGTAGCCCCAAATAGCTGGCGCAATCTTATCGGGTTCATCTCGATGTGCAATCGTGTTAGGGTGACTGCGACCCTTCCCATATTCCGAGTCTGCTACAACCTGGTTTTCGGAGGAGCTCTGAGTGGCCCTACATTGGTCCCGGAAGTCGTTCAAGATGATTTCTGATAACCCATCTTCGATAAATGAGTGGAAGTCCCAATTTTTTATTGCCGAAGGAAACATCGGATTCAGATTTTCTAAGGGGATGGGCGAGTTATGTGAAGGATCCGGAGGCGCGCCCGGAGTTGAGCGAGCAGGATAAGAGAGATCTGGTAACCCTTCGCAGTGGTTAGGAGGTATCAGCCAGCACTCTGTTAGCAGAGGATGCCCTTTTTGCCGCCAGACTTAGCTCTATTGACCCTCAAGGTGAGTCTTCGCTCTGATGGTTAGTGTGTCTATGTAATTCTGTTACTGTTTTACTGAACATTTGCTGTGCTTTCAGCTAAGAGGTCTGCATTCGTGGGCCAAATGAGGAAGGAGTTGGGCAAGCGCCATAGGAGCTCCAGCTCCGGGGACAAGCACAGGTCCGAGAAGAGGTCTCGTCCTTCTGGGTCTCGCCCAAAGGAGCCGAGGAGAGACAGCATTGGCCGCCACTCTTCCACCCCTAAGAGGGGGGAAGCGGGAGCGTCGATCGTGGCTGGTGAGCCCCCTTGCCGAAGGGGGACACAACAGTGGGGATGGAGAGTACCATTGGGGAAAATTTGGAGAGAGCCATAGAAGTTTCCCCCCCTCAAGTAGTGATTGTATCAGATGATGCCGAGGAGATGCCGCTGGTCTATTCGGCGATCCTCCTACCAGAGGTTAATCGGCTTCAGTTACCAGCGGTGGGGAGCCCACTACGCGTGGAAGAGGCCCCTGCTCAGTGGAGGGGTCAGGAGAGGCAGCGGTGGCTGCCAAAGCTCGCATGGAGCCGCCTGTTGAAAGGTTGGTGGAGGTCGAGGTGCCTCCTGCTGAGGGTCTCCTCTATGGTATCAGGGGATGTCGTGAAAGAGATTGAAGTTCAGGTGGAGTTTATCGGAGATGAAGCAACATTTGGAGAGGAAGAGGAAGAAGAAGAAGAATCACTGAATGAAGGGGACGCTCGGGCCGGGGTTCCCTCAACCGGGGCCGAAGCATCCGAGGCCCTGCAGGCTAAAGTTCTGATGGAGGAAGCCAAGCGGATGTGGTTCCTCAGGCCAAAGTCCCTCAGGCCGGCTCTCCGGCTATGAGTTCTCTTGTCCACAGCCCAGAGGTGGATGACATGCTCACCGCCTTGATGCGGTCTATTCTGCGTGCGGGGGGAGTTCCTCGATGGACGAGCCTGCAGTCGGGGATATTATTGATGCAGCTTTTGGTCAGTCTAGGGCGTCGAAGGATGTTTACCTTCTCCTCGAAATTAGTAACACTACCCTTATGAAGATTGCTTCGAACTATGCCTCCCGGGTAAGTCATTATACCGAGGTTGTAACTCTTAGTTGGTCGGTTCGGCCGTGGTTTCTTACTTGTATTTTTCTGCAGAATGCTTGATTACGAGGGCACTGAATTGGCGCTTAAATTTGGCCACTGGGGCCTGCACTTAGGCTAGGAAGGAGGTGGCCGACCTTCGGACAAGGGTGGATTCAACCAGCCGGCTTTCCCGGGCCTTGGCATTCGTTAAGGGGGACCTTGAGAAGATGAGCGAGTCTTACTGAATTATCGCCGAGAGGGCCTCTTGGCTCGAGGCTCAAGTCAGAGAGCTTCAGGGTTTCCGTGAACAATCGGACAAGGCTTGCCTGGAGTTATCCCAAATTAAGGCTAAGCATGCCAACAAAGTTAAAGCCACGCAGTTGTATTTTGACAAAAGGTGGGACCAGCTGAAGAATAGTCATGCCGAGGAGAAGAATAGTTGGAGCAGGAGGCTCGAGGAGGAGGAGCATATGTGCCGGTGGCAGCGGGATCAGCTTGCCGATCTGAATAAGGAACTTGCCGATATGGAAGATCGGCTGAAATGGCACATGACCAGATTGGTAGGCTCACCGCTGATCTTGATCAATCTCGGCGGAAAATCGAGGACAAATAATCCCGAATTAATGACCTCAAGGAGGGTCTCCAACAGAATAAAACGGCCAAATTGAAGGCCCTGGAAAAGGTCCATGAGCTGAGAAATAAAATGGCTCGATGGGAGGAAGAGGTATTGTATATTCTCATTTACTTGCTTCTGGTATTTTTCTTTTGTTTGTGGACTCAAACGACCTGATGTTTGTAGATGGGCAAAATCGGGCTCGAGGCACAGGAGCAATTTAAGGCTCTGAGGGCAGAGTTGACCGCAAGTCGCCAAATGAACCTCGAACTCGGGGACCAGCTAGCTGAAGCTAACAACAGAATTACCTCGGCTGTGGAGGAGTACAAAAGTTCCGTTTAGTTTTCTGAGGAGCGTAGAGAGGCTTGTGCCGATGCATTCCGATTCGGCAAGGAGGAAACTCGGGCAAAGATCTCTCGAGTGTATCCTGAGTTAGATTTATCTTTTCTGGAGGCCGAACGTTATGATACCCGTACCCCGAAAAAGCCGAGTATGGGGATATTTCGGATGTCGATCTTGATGCTATCCTGGGTCCCAAAGAGGCCATGGCCCCTGAGGAAAGCCTTCAGCCTACCGCCGAGGAACCCGATGTCTCTCTTTCAACAACATTCGAAGTGGGTGAAGCGAGTCAAGTCCTTCCGGATGTTACCAAGGAGGTTCCTGGGACCAACCCGAACCCTGATTCTTAAGGGTTGCTCATGTATTTTTTTTTTTTTAATTTGTAATCCGATTGGGATTCAATGAATGAATCTTTTAATCTCTTTTTACTTTGCCTTATCGCTTTGGTCATTATCTTTTCGAATGACATTTCTACCGGGAGTTCCCTCGGTGGTAAACGAATCGTAAACGAAATGCGCTTTAAGGTCGGATAGCCCTTGGGGGTTCCGAATCGAAGATTCTGCTCTATCGAAGCCGATTAACTGGTTTTGCTGATGCATAAAATTGTTCGTTTTGCCATGGAATGTAACTCCAACTTCGCCTCGGTTGGGGCCGAGGTTAGGTGCGCGCAAGCCAACTTGGTTTGCCGAGGCACGAAATGGGTCGGCATGAAATGACCGAGGACGGTGCAAATACCTCGGCTAGGCCGAGGTTAGATAGCTCGGTTTGTCCGAAGCAAAAAGTTGGTACGTTTTTGGCTAAGGCATACAAAACGGCTTTGCCGAAGAACGTTTTGTTTTCGCTTAAGGCATTTATCCTGTTGGCCTTTTTCAACGTGGGACTCTTTAACGTATGCGATAAGCACTCGATCGCCATTGGACGGCATCATTTTCGAAAGGGGATTTCCCAGGCCTGCCCATATCTCAAGGACCTGCGGTCGGTTTCCTGCATTTAAGGCTCTTGATTCGAGATCAGAAGAAAATCTTCTCTTCCGTCATGGCCTGGGAGGCGCATTCGGTGCGCTTTGGAAAGTGCCCTTTTCTTTTGATCTATCACATGGCAGCATGGCCAGGGCATTTCAAATTCTGGGGCTCCCTTCTTTAATGACTGCCCCGGTTTGCTTGCTTATAAAATGGGAGAGCGTGCCATGTTAGGCTATCTCCCAAGACCTTCTCCTTCTGTGAGTTGTAAGGGCTTTCATGGCGCCTATTTCGTTGAGAGCGGAGAGATCGAGCTTCCCTTTTGAAAGCTGGTTCATCCCAGATAGCTGGGGTGATGGAGAAGCTGCTAAAGAGCAGGTAGTCCTCAAGGAAGGAATTCTCGAAGGTCATATGGAGAGCGCACGGGATGCCCGCAGAGGTCATATGGGGAGCGGACGTATGCGCTTCCTGTGGCCTTTGTCACTTGTCATGGGGACCACAGGAAATGCAAAGCATACTATTCCCCATGGAAGACATGGAGTTTACCTCCTTCCTCAATTTGGATCCCTTAGTTCATCCACCTGAGGAATCTTTTTCCATGTGAAGAGGAGGAGAGTGGTGTTGGTTTGCTGGTTCTCTGCCTATGTTATTGGGCAGTGGCTAGCAGCCCAGCATCCCACTTGGGGGAGGAGGCTTCATTGGCATAAGCATCCACAGGTCTTTGACTGGTTAGGATCCCTCAACGCATCCGTCCCAGGGATCCGTGGATGGCCTACTTTGTTTTTTGGCATTAACTAGTGGCCCAATGGAGCCGATTGGTTTTTGCGATTTATGAGGTCGGATGTAGAAACATCATTATCAACCGAAGCTGCTCAACTGAGCCTTTATTTTATTTGTATTTTCTGTGATATGATGCACTTGTAATGCCTCTCAAGAGGTTGTAATTCTTTCATCAATAAAGAAAGTTTTACCTTTCTTCTTAAAACACTTATTTCTCTTTCCAATGTGATTGTGCTGAGAGTTGTCTTACTCATATTATGCTATCACAACATAGTTTATTAGTTCAGCAGCATTTTTGCTACTTTGCTTTCATTAAGCATGATACTTGATCCTCTGAGGAGGAAACATTCACCTTTATTTATGCTAGAGGGAGGCCTGGGCGGCCCTGTGAACATATGATGTTTATATGATCCTACTTGAGGGGATGAAATAACTCGCATAATCTTGCCGATAAATGGAGGAAGGTTACTTACCTCTGCCGGAGCATGATAGGATGCTTTAGTCACGTCAGAGTATTTGAGAAATCACCGCTTAGGCTGAAGCTTTAGAATTATATCGCTCGGTTTGGCCGAGCTTCGAAAATTATTCAGAAATATATTACTCGGTTTGGCCGAGGCTTCAGAGATTACTCGGAAATATATCACTCAGTTTGGCCGAGGCTTCGGAGATTGTTCAGTAATATATCACTCGGTTTGGCCGAGGCTTCGGAGATTGTTCAGAAATATATCACTCGGTTTGGTCGAGGCTTTAAGATTATATTTTACTTGGCGCTGCTAAGGTACGAAGCTCTCTCGGCCGGCCGAGGTTTGTCAAATATATTTTACTTGGCACGGCCAAGGTACGGAGATCGCTCGGCCCGGCCGATGATTTAAAAGATTATATTTTACTTGGCGCTACCAAGGTACGGAGACGTCACTCGGCTTGGCCGAGGCTTCAAGGTTATATTTTCTTGGCGCTGCCAAGGTACGAAGCTCTCTCGGCCTGGCCGAGGTTTGTCAAATATATTTTACTTGGCGTGGCCAAGGTACGAGATCGCTCGGCCCGGCCAAGGATTTAAAAGATTATATTTTACTTGGTGCTGCCAAGGTACGAGACCATCACTTGGCTTGGCTGAGGCTTCAAGATTATATTTTACTTGGCGCTGCCAAGGTACGAAGCTCTCTTGGCCTGGTCGAGGTTTATCAAATATATTTTACTTGGCGTGGCCAAGGTACGGAGATCGCTCGGCCCGGCGAGGATTTAAAACATTATATTTTACTTGGCGCTGCCAAGGTACGAAGCTCTCTCGGCCAACCGAGGTTTGTCAAATATATTTTACTTAGCGTGGCCAAGGTACGGAGATCGCTCGGCCCGACCAAGGATTTAAAAGATTATATTTTACTTGGCGCTGCCAAGGTATGGAGACCTCACTCGGCTTGGCCGAGGCTTCAAGATTATATTTTACTTGGCGCTGCCAAGGTACGAAGCTCTCTCGGCCCGACCGAGGTTTGTCAAATATATTTTACTTGGCGCGGCCAAGGTACGAAGCTCTCTCGGCCCGGCCGAGGTTTGCCAAATATATTTTACTTGGTGTGGCCAAGATACGGAGATCACTCGGCCCGACCGAGGATTTAATGTATAGCAAGACCTGCTTCTCATTGCAGCTTTCAAGGAGAGTTATATAAAAATTTTGCGAATATTTGAAAATTAAATTTAATTCAATGAACAGAGTGAGTTCAGTAAGAGCATACTTTTACTGATGATATACGCAGAGATTATCCGAATTCCACGTCCGAGAAATAGATTTCTCATCCAATCTTGGAGTTTGTAGGTGCCTGGTCTGATTACTCCCATTACTTGGTAGGGACCTTCCCAATTCGGGGATAATTTTCCTGCTCCAGTGACTTCGAGATGGATACCTTTCGAAGCACCAGATTGCTGAGGAGGAAAAACTTTCCTCGGATTCTGGTGGAATGATAGCGAGCTACTCTTTGTTGGTGGGTGGCCATCCGGATTTGGGCCTTCTCCCTGACTTCTTCTATTAAGTCAAGATTAGTTCGGAGCTGCTCGTCGTTGGATTCTTTTGAATAGCCTTCCACACAAGGGGAGGGGAGTCCGACTTCCACAGGGATGACATCATCTGTACCAAAAGCCATCTTGAATGGGGTTTGCCCCGTGGGTACTCTTTCAGTAGTTTGGTATGCCCACAACACATGGTGGAGTTCCTTGGCCCATCTACCTCGCGCCCGGTTGAGCCGAGCTTTGATTCCTGCAGGAGAGTTTGGTTGGTTACCTCGGCTTCTCCATTAGCTTGAGGATGTCCGACCGATGTCAGGCGATGGAGAATGCCATGATCCTCGCAGAACTCTCGGAACTTAGGGTTGTCGAACTATTTTCCATTGTCGGTGATGATAGTGTGGGGAAGACCGAAGCGGCAGATGATGGACCTCCACATGAAGTCTTTAGCATGGGCTTCGGTTATCTGGGCGACTGCTTCGGCTTCAACCTACTTAGTGAAATAATCAATTGCAACAAATAAGAACTTCCTTTGTCCGTTGCGAGGGGGAAAGGGCCAAGAATATCCATTCCCCACTTGGTGAAGGGCCAGGGGATGATATGGAAGTCAGATGCGCCGATGGGAGCCTCTAGACATTTGAGTGCCTCTGGCATAAATCACAAGCTCGAACGAGGCCATCGACGTCTTTTTGCATTATCGGCCAATAATACCCTTAGCGCAGCACTTTGTGGCATAGGGCCTGACCACCGAGGTGATTGTCGTAGATACCCTCATGGACCTCCCGGAGAGCATAATCGGTCTCTGTTGGTCGAAGGCATTTGAGCAGCGGCATTGAGAAGGACCGCTTGTATAGTCGGTCGTCAATCAGGACATAATGAGATTATTGCATTTTCAGCTTCCTTGCTTCCTTTCTATCAGTGGGCAGCAACCCTTCTTTGAGGTACTTGTGCAGGGGGTCCATCCAGGATGGTTCGATGTCAACTTATATCATCTGGTCAGCATCGGCGATGCTGGGCCTCTCCAGGACCTCCAAGTGGAATTTTCGCTCGAGATCCATTGACTCCGTAGTTGCTAGGCGGGACAGAAGGTCGATGTGCATGTTTTCAGTCCTTAGGATCTGGATAATTTTAAATTCATCAAAAGGAGGATAGATCACGCACTTTTTGGAGATACCAGATCATACTCGGCTCTCGAGCCTCGAATTCTCCTTGCACCTGGCCGCCACCAACTGAGAGTCGGTGTAGGCGATCGGCTTATTGACCTTAAGCTCGTAGGCGATTCGAAGTCCAGCAAGCAGGGCTTCATACTCTGCTTCATTGTTTGAAGCCGGGAAGGAGAAGCGGATGCCGTATTCGAAAGTCGCGCCCTTCAGACTAGTGAGGACCAGACCGGCGCCAGAACCGCACACGCTGGAGGATCCATTGGCATGAAGCAACCATGGGGCATTGAGCTTTGGTTGTCCGGGGGTATCCGAAGCAGAGCCATCTTCGGGTATGGTGCATTCGAGGAGGAAGTCTGCCAGAACCTGGGTTTTAATGGCTGGATGAGGCTGATACTGAATGTCGTGCTCACTTAGCTTGACAGCCCATTTGGTCATTCTCCCTGATGCCTCAGGGCGATGAATAATTGCCTTAAGGGGTTGGTCGGTCAGGACGATGACAGCGTGCGCTTGGAAGTATGGCCGCAGCTTTCGGACCGATGTCACCAGGGTTATAACCATCTTCTTGACTCGAGTATACCTCGTTTCAGTGTCTTTGAGTAGTTTGCTGACATAATAAATGGGTTTTTGGACTTTGTTCTCTTCTCTGGTTAGCACCGAGCCAACGATGTTTTCGGAAATCGCCAAGTATAGATTCAGCACTTCCCCTAGCTTCGGGATGCTGAGGAGAGGTGGTGAGCCGAGGTATTTCTTGAGATCTTCAAAGGACTTCTGACAATCTGGGGTCCATTGGAAGTTTTTGGCCGACCGAAGCGCTTTGAAGAAAGGAAGGCATTTCTCGACCAACCGAGCAATGAAGCGGCTGAGGGCTGCTATTCTTCCAGTGAGACGTTGCACATCCTTGACCAACCCCGGCGGGGCCATTTGTTGCAGGGCTTGGATCTTCTGAGGATTTGCCTCGATGCCTTGCTGAGAGACCATGAAGCCAAGGAATTTTTTGAAGTTAACTCCGAAAGCAAATTTGGTGGGGTTGAGCCTTATTTGATACTTTCGAAGCGTGGTGAAGCTCTCCGCGAGTTTCTCGACGTGCTGGGATGCCTCCTTGCTTTTTACCAGCATATCATCAATATACACCTCTATGTTTTGATCGATTTGCTCCTTGAAGACTTTGTTAACCAGCCTTTGGTAGGTGGCACCTGCATTTTTCAAACCAAAGGGCATAACTCGGTAGCAATAGATACCTCGGTCGGTGAAGGAGGTTTTCTCCTCATCTTCGGACACCATTCGGATCTGGTTGTAGCCCGAATAGGCATCCATAAAAGTCAGCATTTGATGGCCTGAAGTTGAATCCACAAGCTAGTCAATCCGTGGAAAAGGGAAGCTATCTTTTGGGTAGGCCTTGTTGAGGTCAGTGAAGTCGATGTAGTCCTCCATTTGCCATTCGACTTTTTTACCATGACCATATTCACAGCCAATCGGGGTAATTAACCCTTCAGATAAATTTGGCTTTGATGAGTTTATCCACTTCTTCTTCGATGGCTTTTTGGCACTCGGAGGCGAAGCTCCTTTTCTTCTGCTTAATTGGCCTGAATGTCTTGTCCATGCTGAGGCGGTGGACCAGGACGTCTGGACTGATTCCGAGCATATCTGATGCAGACCAGGCGAAGACGTTAACATTTCTCTGAAGGAATTCAATTAATTCTTGTCGAAGCTTTCCTTATAGCCGCGACCCAATCTTTATGGTTTGGTCGGGTCGGGTTTCATCGAGTGGTACTTCCTCTAGTTCTTCGGCTGGCTCTCCTCGTTGCTCGGCGAAATCTTTCCGAGCATCCAGCCCATCCACCTCGGGCTTTCTGGACTGAAGGTCGGCCACAAAGCAATGCCGAGCTACGATCTGACTTCCTCGAACAACCCCCACTCCCCATTCGGTGGGGAAATTCATGGCGAGATGGGGAATGAAAATGATGGCCTTGAGAGATATTTGCCCTGGTCTACCGAGGATGGTGTTGTAAGAAGACCTGAGCTTGGTCACGAGGAAATCCATGAGCACGGTAGCTACGCGGGGCCAGGTGCCGGCTCGGACTGACAGAGTGATGACTCCTACAGGAATTATGGAGTCACCTGTGAAGCCCACTAGGGTGGACTCCATGGGTCGGAGGCTTTCTGCCCTGAATTTCAATCTCACAAAAGCATCAAAGTACAGAACATTAACAGAGCTTCCACTATCAATCAAGATACGGTGTACATCATAATTGTTCATATTCAAAGATACAACCAGAGCATCATCATGGGGGTACTGTACCTCCCGAAGGTCTTCATCAGAGAAAGTGAGCTCATCCACGTGGGCCTTCTTCGGTGGGTTTTCCTCCTCGCTTGGCCAAGAAGATGGGGAGCTGGCCGCCGCTATTACATTGACATTGCCTATAACCGGGGGATTCGGCGGAGGAAGCTGGCGAGGCTTGGGTTAACGATTCTTCTCATTGTTCGGCTCAGGGGGCCCTCTGAACTGGTCCAGTCTACCCCACCAGATCAATCGTTCAATCTTGTTCTTGAGCTACCAACAGTCCTCTATATCATGCTCGTAGTCCTGATGAAAGCGGCAGTACTTGGCCGGGTCCCTCCGAGTCGCATTGCCTCGGAGAGGAGGAGGCCGAGGAATTTGCCGCTCGATCTCCATCAGGATCTGCGCTCTTGGCGCTGTGAGGGGAGTGTAGCGATCGAACCTTCGGGCTGGACTCCGGGTTCGGTCTCGAGACGGCAGTAAAGGAGCTCTATGGTGGCAAGGCGGGCTAGCATGGTGGTGGGCCTGTTGCTTGTCTGAGCCCTTTGCTGCCTCCTTCTTCAGCTGCTCAACTCGAGCTGATCTCCTTGATTCTTCAACCCTGGCGTATTTATTCGCCAGAGACATCATATCCGAAAGGCTCTTCGGATAGTTAACCTCCAGAGCCAGGTAGAAGTCTCCTTCCTTCGACACTCCTTCGGCTAGGACGGACATGGCCACCTTGTGGTTGAGATGGTCGACTTCTAAGAGGACCGTGTTGAAGCGGTCGAGGTAATTCTTCAGCGATTCCCTCTCTCTCTCTCTGCTTGACCTTAGAGAGGGAATCGGATCTCCGTCGCTGGCAACGGCTGCTGACAAACTGGCTGATGAGTAGACAGCTCAGTTCGTCAAAGGAATCAATGGAACCTTGTTGACCCAATTGAGGATTTTGATGATTAACAAAACTATTTGAGTATAATATTTGAAGTTACTAATGATTTTGGTTTAATTTTTTAGTTTATGATATATTCTATTAATCAAAATCATAAGATAAAGTAAGTTCTAGTTCGAATCTAATGTCAAGGTAAGATTGCAGACATTAGAGTCGACACATGGAATCGCAGAGTCGACTCCGAAAAATGGCACAGACTTAGAGTCGACTTCGGGACTGTTAGAGCCGACTCCAATAGAAAAGACAGAATGATGGTTTTTCAGGCCACGACTTAGAGTCGACTCCCGGACTGTTAGAGTCGACTCTAGAAGAATTTTGTGTCGACCCAAGAAAAGTCAGAGACGACTCCAGATCGAGCGGATTAAAAAATTTTGAGTTAGAGCCTGTTGGCCCAGATGGCAACCCAAGAGGGGGGGGTGAATTGGGTTCTTAAAAAATTTAAGACTTTTTGAATTGTTTTAAATAGATTTACACAAGATGGGCAAGTGAGAGAAATTAACTAAGAAGCAATGCACAAACAGAAATATAAAAAGATAGAGTAAGAGACAAAAGAGCACGGCAAACACAAGGTTTTATAGTGGTTCGGCGCAACCAGCACCTACGCCCACTCCCAAGATTCACTTGGGTCCACACTATAATCTCCCAAGATTACAGCCGAGTTGTTTTCCAAGCTCACAACTCAAACTTGTTGTTTTCACGGGCGTACAACGAACCCAGCTGGTTTTCAAGGGCTCACCAGCACAAAAACCCTACACGTTGTTTTTCACGGGCTCACAACTAACCCAACACAAGCACTCCGGCTTGCAACGAGGTATAATAACCTCCACTGATTCAATCCACTGATTGAATCAGCAAACAATCAAAACGATAGAGTTTAAGTAAGGAAATGCTCCTCTTGAGCAAATATACAAATAAAGTATAAAAGGATTACAAAAGCCTGATAAGCTGATGGTTGTGGCTTTGGCTTTCTTCCTTCTCCTCTTTAACTCCTTTTGAAGTATTGAATCCGGCCTCAACAAGATTCTTGACCGTTTGAAAACTTTGGAGTTGAGATGAAGCTTTTTCTCCTTTTGTTGAATGTTGAAAATCCTTCGATTTGATCTTTGAAAAGCTTTTGGATTTTCTTTTGACTCTTGTGGATTGATGATCTGGAGCAGACGAAACTTCCTCTTTGATTTCACTCCTTTTGAATCACTCTATTTTGAACTAGAAGATTTTTTCAATAAGGCTCTGTTTTTCCCTCTTTTTGGATAAGGCAGTAATCTCTCTTTTTGATTTTCTATTCACCATTTTGATTTGAAAAGAGCTCCTCTATTTATAGATTCTGCAAGAATATATCCGTTAGAGACAAAGAAAAATAGCCGTTAATCAAAAAACTAACCGTTGGAGCTGAGTTGGCATCCGTAGAAATTTCGCCCAGATTTGCTGGAGTCGACTCATGCTTTTCCCGATTCGGCTCGAGCTCGTCTTACCAAAAATAGAAATGTTTATAAAGGTTAGGGGTCGACTCACCAAAAGTAAAGTGTCGACTCCTGAAAGTCGGGAGTCGACTCGTGAAAGGCTTGGGGTCGACTCGCGAAGTGCTCAGAAAAACACTCTTCTGGTGTCTGAGCGGAGTCGACTCGCACAGTCAAGGAGTCGGCTCGACAGAATCAGGGGTTGACTCGTCAAATTTCATGGGTCGACTCGACACAGATGCACATTTCTGTACACTGAGTGGAGTCGACTCTGAAACTCAGGAGTCGGCTCCGGAACGTATCAAAAATCAGAAACTTTTCTGATTGACATTAAAATCATTCCAGATTCATTTTAATTCATTGTTTTGACTTGAATTCAATAACATTGACATTAAGAATTGATTCATGAACTATTCCAAAAACTTATTGATTAAAACATGAATTATAAAATTTCTTTTTGAAAGTTTAAACATTGAGCTTAAAGTTACTTTCAAAACTGATTAGAATCAAACTTTAACATTCTTCATTGATTGTTCAAATATATTGCTTATTTAAATAAACTCATTATATCTTTTAATGAACTCAATGGCATTTAGTAATCATCAAAATCAAAAGGATTGGGTCATATAGTTTTTTCAATAATCTTCCAACAGAGCCGACTCCAGAAAAGTTAGAGCCGACTCCAGAATGTCAGACGCGACTCCAGAACTGTCAGAACGACTCTAAACTTTATCTTTATCTTTTTTAATCCCAACGGCTATTGCTATTTATGGATCTAATCCTTCTTACACTTATTTCTAACGGATAGTTTTAAACTATTTATGGATTAATCGGGATCTATAAGAAGAGGGTTTGCTGCATCCGAAAAGGAGAGACAAGAAGACAAAAAGAAAAGAATAGAGAGAAATCTGTGAAATCCAGAAAATCAAAGAGAAAAGAGGGAAAACTTGTAAGGAAAGATCATACTGATTCCCCAAAAGAAAAGAGAGAGATTCCAAGCTTTTGTTGTTCTATTTCGAAGAAATCTCAAGAGAAGAAAGAAGCCCTAGTTTTCTGATCTTCTGAGTCTCAAGAGCATCTTGAAGGAAGATCCATTCAAAGGAAGAGAAGGAAGAAGCCACCAAGATCTGCGAATCAGGCTTTGATTCCTATCCTCTTATTCTTGTTTTATTATTGTATATTTGCTCATTGGAGGAGCTGTTTATCTTGTAAAAACAAATATTGTTTGCTGGGTCAATCTGGTGATTGATTCAGTTGAGGCTGTTAGCCTTGTGCAAGCATTAGCTTGTGGTGTTAGGTTTTGTGCTGGTGAGCCTTGAAAACCAGCTGGGTTCGTTGTGCACCCGGAAAACAACAAGTTCGAGTTGTGAGCTTGCAAAACAACTCTGCTGTAATCAGATTGATTATAGTGTGGACCCAAGAGGTACTTGGGAGTGGACGTAGGTGTAGGTACACCGAACCACTATAAAATCTCCTGTGTTTGCCGTGATTGTCTCTTTATCTTTAACTCTCTATTTGTGTTGTTCTGTTTTAATTTGTGTGAATCTAAGTTTTATTTCCGCTGGGGGTTATTTTTCAAAAGAGTTTAAATTTTTGAAAAACCCAATTCACCCCCCTCTTGGGTTGCTATCTGGACCAACAATTGGTATCAGAGCTAGTGCTCATTTGATTTGATCTAACGATCAAGAGTCAAAGATCCACATGGCAACTCAAGCTGGTTCATCTTTTTTCGAAGGCCAATCTACTAATAGACCACCCTTATTTAATGGTTCAAACTATGGTTATTGGAAGGCTAGAATGAAAATTTTCATTCAAGCACTTGACTATGATCTATGGAGTATTATAGTCAATGGACCACACACACCCACTGCTAGAGTTAATGGCATGGAGATTCCTAAACCGGAAACGGAATGGGATGAACATGATAAAAAATTGGCACAACTCAATGCCAAAGCAATGAATGTTTTATACTGCTCATTAGATGCAAATGAATTCAATCGCATATCTATTTGCATTTCTGCTAAGGAAATCTGGGATAGACTTGAGGTTACCCATGAGGGAACAAATCAAGTCAAGGAATCCAAGATTAACATGCTAGTTCATAAGTATGAATTGTTTAAAATGGATGCATGTGAATCTATTGCTGATATGTTTACAAGATTTACTGATATAGTTAATGGTTTAAAAAGTCTTGGTAAATCTTATGATAATTCTGATCTTGTGAGAAAGGTTTTGCGTTCCTTGCCTAGGACTTGGGAAGCTAAAGTGACTGCAATACAAGAGGCAAAGGATCTAAGTACCCTACCCCTAGAAGAATTATTGGGATCCTTGATGACTCATGAGCTTCAAATTAAGCAACATGTTGATGATGATGAGTCAAAGAAGAAGAGGACTATGGCTCTTAAGATTTCTGAATATATGGAAGAGCCTCATGAATCTGAAGATGAAAGTGATGATGAGGACATGGCACTCATCACAAGGAAATTTAAAAGATTCATGAAGAAGAAGAAGTTTGAAAAGAAAAAGCCCTTTGCAAGAAAAGATGAGGACAAGGGCAAAGAAAAAGAAGTTATTTGCTTTGAATGTAAAAAGCCGGGTCATTTTAAATCTGAATGCCCTCAACTAAAGAAAGGCACCCGGAAGTTCAAAAAGAAGGCAATGATGGCCACATGGAGTGATTCGGAAAGCTCAAGTTCCGAAAAGGAAGAAAAGAGTGAAATGGCCAATCTATGCTTCATGGCGGACAATGATGAGGTAAGTCCGAGTTTTCTTGATGACTTCACTTTCGATGAATTGCATAGTGCTTTTTATGAATTAATGGATGATTTTGCGAACCTAAGTTCAAAGAACAAAGATTTGAAAACTCAAATGCAAAAACTATCCTTAGAAAATGAAAAGCATGTTGTAGATAAAGAACTTTTGATAAAAGAAAATGAAAGTTTGAAAAATGAAGTTGATAGACTTAAGCCTATAGTTGATAAATTCACTCTAAGCTCTATCAAACTTAATATGATTTTGGATAATCAAAAAGCTATTTTTGATAAAGCTGGATTAGGATATAATCCACTTAAAAAGCAAAAATCTTTGAAGAATATTTTTATACATGCTGAAAAATCATCAAATATTACTTGTTTTAAATGTGGAAACAAAGGACATAAATCATATATGTGTAAATCTCCACATAATAAGAGAAAGATGATTTGGGTTCCCAAAGGAACAATATTTAATGCATCTAACCATGAAGGACCCAAGAAGGCTTGGGTACCTAAAATTAAGACATGAATGTTTTGCAGGAGTGTCTTGCAGCCATCAGACTGAAAAGAAAATGGTACCTGGATAGTGGTTGCTCAAGACACATGACGGGTGACAAAGATCAATTCATCACCCTTGAATCAAAAAGAGGTGGAGTAGTTACTTTTGGTGATAATGGTCAAGGCCATATCATGGGTATTGGTAAGATTCAAATTACTCCATCTACTCATATTGATAATGTTTTATATGTCGATGGACTTAAACATAATTTGATAAGTATTAGCCAACTGTGTGACAAAGGTTTCAAAGTTTCCTTTGAAGCTTCTGTTTGCACTGTTACTAATCCCATTGATAACAGCATTATTCTTGTTGGTAAACGTTATGGCAATGTGTACTTAATTGATTTGAGTAATTTATCTCCAAGTAATCATTGCTTAGTTGCTAATAATGCTAAGATGAATGAGATTGGTTGGCTATGGCACCGTAGATTAGGTCATGCAAGCACACACCTAATTTCTAAATTATTGAAAATGGATCTAGTTAAAGGTATTCCTAGCTTAAATTTTGAAAATAATCGAATATGTGATGCATGTCAATTTGAAAACAAACAAGAACTTCTTTCAAATCTAAGAATGTTGTTTCAACTACTAGGCCACTAGAGCTACTACACATGGACCTTTTTGGACCTACTAGAACCACAAGTCTAGGAGGAAAGAAATATGGTCTAGTGATAGTAGATGATTACTCTAGATTCACTTGGGTAATATTTTTGGCTCACAAAGATGAGACTTTCTCAATATTCCTGAAATTCGTTAAGAAAGTCACTAATGAGAAAAACACTACCATAGTGTCTATTAGAAGTGATCATGGAACTGAATTTGAAAATCACTTATTTGAAAAATTCTGTTTTGAAAAAGGCATACATCATAACTTTTCAGCACCTAGAACACCGCAACAAAATGGAGTTGTAGAAAGAAAGAATAGGACTTTAGAAGACATGGCCCGTACCATGCTATGTGAAAGCCAACTTCCAAAATATTTTTGGGCGGAAGCTATAAACACAGCATGTTACATCCTAAATAGAGCCCTGATTAGACCTATCCTTAAGAAGACTCCCTATGAACTATGGCACAATAGGAAACCAAATTTAAGTTATTTTCATGCATTTGGTTGTAAATGTTTTATTCATAACAATGGTAAGGATAATCTTGGGAAGTTTGATGCAAAGTCTGATGAAGGTATTTTCCTAGGATATTCTACATCTAGCAAAGCATATAGAGTATTTAATAAGAAAAGCTTAGTTGTAGAAGAATCCATTCATAGTGTTTGATGAGTCTTTAGCATCAAGTTCAGATAAAATTGATGATGAGGAAGATACATCTTTGATTGAAAGAGATATTGAAAAATTAAATGTATCTTCAGATCAAGAACCTGAAGTTAAGGATGATGACTCACCTAAGGATGATGGTATTGATACTGCTCAGAATGATAAAGATCTACCTAGAGATTGGAGATATGCTTATGGTCATCCTAAGGACCTAATCATAGGTGATCCATCTCAAGGTGTAAGGACTAGATCATCAATGAGAGATATCAATAATCATCTTGCATTTGTATCTCATATAGAACCTAAAACTATAGAGGAAGCTGAGAAAGATAGTTATTGGATGTTAGCAATGCAGGAAGAGTTAAACCAATTCACTAGGAACCAAGTTTGGACCCTAGTAGATAGACCTAAAAACCACCCTATAATAGGATCTAAATGGGTTTTTAGAAATAAATTGGATGAAAATGGATTGGTAATTAGAAATAAGGCTAGATTAGTTGCAAAAGGATATAATCAAGAAGAAGGTATAGATTTTGATGAAACTTTTGCACCTGTTGCTAGATTAGAAGCCATTAGGCTACTACTTGCATTTGCATGTCATATGAATTTCAACTTATTTCAAATGGATGTTAAAAGTGCATTTCTAAATGGTTTTATAAATGAGGAAGTTTATGTTGAACAACCTCCTGGTTTTGAAGATCATGAATTTCCAAACCACGTCTTCAAACTACACAAAGCACTTTATGGTTTAAAGCAAGCACCTAGAGCTTGGTATGATAGATTAAGTAAATTTTTAATTGAAAATGACTTTTCTAGAGGAAATGTTGATAAAACCTTGTTTTTGAAAAGAAAAAAAAGGATTTATTAATTGTTCAAATTTACGTTGATGACATTATATTTGGTGCTACTAACAATCTCCTTTGTCAAGAATTTGCTAAGTTAATGCAGGGAGAATTCGAGATGAGCATGATGGGAGAACTAAACTTCTTCCTTGGACTTCAAATCAAACAAGAGAAAGCGGGGATTTTCATTAACCAAACAAAGTACACAAAGGAAATACTCAAGAAGTTTGGTATGGAATCTGCTAAACCTCTTGGTACGCCAATGAGTCCCTCATGCAAGCTGGACAAGGATGAAGAAGGTAAGAAAGTAGATCAGAAGCATTACAGAGGTATGATCGGATCACTTCTTTACCTAACTGCAAGTAGGCCAGATATCATGTTTTCTGTTTGCTTATGTGCAAGATATCAATCTAATCCTAAGGAATCACATTTATTTGCTGTTAAAAGAATCTTTAGATACTTAAATGGAACTAAAAATGTAGGATTATGGTATTCTAGAGACTCAACCTTAAAATTGATTGCTTATTCTGATTCTGACTATGCTGGTTGTAAATTAGATAGAAAGAGTACAAGTGGGGCATGCCAACTTTTAGGAAGTAACTTAATCTCTTGGTTTAGCAAGAAGCAAAATTCGGTTGCATTATCCACTGCTGAGGCAGAGTATGTTGCAGCTGGAAGTTGCTGTGCTCAAATCCTTTGGATTAAGCGACAACTTGAAGATTATGGTATCACACTTGATAAAATTCCTATTAAATGTGATAATACTAGTGCTATTAATCTAACTAAGAATCCAATTCAACATTCAAGAACTAAACACATTGAAATTAGACATCACTTTATTAGAGAACATGTAACTAACAAAGATGTTTGTCTTGAATATGTTAATACTAATGATCAATTAGCTGATATTTTTACCAAACCTTTGAGTGAGGAAAGATTTTGTTATCTTAGAGGAGAATTAGGAGTTTGTGATCCTTTAGAATGATTTTCTGAAACTCTTAAGGACAACAACTATCTAGACTTCATTAATTTCTTGAAAATCCTCTATGTCCAATAAGGAAATTTATCTAGAAATTTGATTCATTGTTTCCCCAATTGTTAAGGAACACTTATCTAGAGTTTGATGATTAATTTGATTAGTTTCAGATCCTTGAAATTTGAATTTTTCTCTGAAACTGTTGTGGAGTCGACACCTTCATATTTTGATGTTCTGTCTGGGCAATTAGAGCCGACTCTGGCTTCTGTAGAGCCGACTCTAATTCGGGCGCTGACAGATTCTCTGGTTCGGAGCCGACACCTCGTTTTCGGGAGTCGACTCTAAGTGGAACTAGGTCAAAATAAAAAGGGCGGAGTCGACCCCAAACGAAACCTATCGTCTCCTAAACCTTTTCCAAACCGTTCCAAACCGATTCAATCCCTCCAAATCCTCAAATCTCTCAATAACTCATTCCAATCGAATCCCATGGCTCCCAAAAGGCGTGCTATCATTGGTGGTTCGACTGTTCCGACGAAGCACCGTTCAAATCGGAGGCAACCTTTGTCATCTTCTTCATCTGCCACTCAAGATGACTCTCCACCCTCACCATCTTCTCCACGAGTTGACCAATTAGCGGGTAAGGCCATTACTACCGGAAGAAAAGTAGATTTTGACTTTTTTGCTTCGGAGGGCTTTGCTATTGGGCGTTTGTTGAAGGAAATGGGATGGGAAAAAGTCTGTTCTTTGGATGTCCCTACATACCCTGCCCTGTGAGAGAATTTTATAATGATTTATGTAGAGGAGAGGGAGGCTTAGTGAGTGTTGTAAGAGGAACTAAAGTAATTATCACAGCCGAGTCTCTTGGAAATCTATTGGAGATGCCTACCATTGGTTTAGTTGAATATCAACATGAAGACAGAGGAGGTGCCCTATCAAGGATGTTAGGGAGAGAAGTTTCTGAGTTTGAAGAAATCTTGGCCAATCAACTTAATTTGGAACTCAGTTACTTCACAATATTTGTGGAAGAATTTTATTTCCTAAAATCGGAAGGTTTGAATATGTCTCGGAGCGAGACATCTTATTGATGGACTGTATTCTCACTGGAAGACCTGTTAATCTTGCGGTATGATGATTGGTTATATGGCAGAAGCAGCAACTAAGAAAAGATCAACACTGCCGTATGGTATGATACTAACCTTAGTCTTTAGAAGCCAAGGTGTACTTATAATGGATAATGAGCCACTAAGAAAATTAAGGCATACAGATTACTATAGTGTCTCTACAATTCACCGGATGGGCTTCAGAAAAGAAAATGAAAATTGGATAAAAAGAGGACAAGAAACCAGAGCTGAAGAGGTTAGAGTTGAGGAGGTCAGAGGAGAGGATATTCCTGAACCATCTATTCCTGAACCATCTGCTGGACCTTCTTCTGCTGGACCATCTACTGCTGGACCCTCAGTGGCTGGACCTAGCACTCACCCTCCACATCAGTCAGCATTGGCATCTGGAAGATTTTCTGAGGAGCAAATAGGTCAGCTCAGAGCTTTACTGGCTGAGTATGATAGTCAAAGGACAAATGATATGTGTCAGTTGAGAGAGGAGTTCAATCAGTTGAAGGAAGAGATCAATTCAAGGCTTGACATGATTTCTTTTTCCATTAGCAATTCCGTAGAATCCTTTAGCACTGATCTTCATAAGATTTTTGAAAGGATGGAAGGCATTGCAGATGGTTCTGGAACTTATCTTCATGCTACCAGTCAACTAAAGAAAGATATCGACCTCGCCGTTTCTCAAATTGAAGCTTGTCTTGAAAGTTTTAAGAAGACTCAAAAAGATGATATTATGGAAATGATTGGACATTTAAAGAAAATTGTGTATAAGCATATTTGATTTTGATATCCTATCCTAGGTTGTATCTTAGGATTTCTTGCTTTCTTGCTTTAATAGCATGTATCTAGGAATTACATACTTAAATTGTCACTTTACTGAAACACATGTAATGAATCTTGCTTTGGAATACAATTACACTTTTATTTCAAATTTGTCTATGATTGATTGATTGAATTTCAATGAATGAGTTTACTATCTTTATGATTAATTGAACCAACAACCCCGCTCTGATAACCTTTTTATTGTATTTAAAATTCATCTTATTGCTGATAACAAAAAAGGGGAGAGATAATTGTATATGCATATAAGAGAAAGAATATAAATTATGAAAGAATATAAGATTTTTTGCATATCTACAAAGGGGGAGAAAATTTTGAGATTCTAATCTAAAATGATTCAATTGAATTCAGTTTATCTACATAGGGGAGTTATTCAATGCAGGGGGAGCTTAATAATTTTTTCATATAAAAGTTAAATCATCTTGATTGATGTCATGTATCTTTTTTGATTCATTGGCATCAAATTCTTTGTTAGGAAGTTCTAAAGCTTTAACAATGTCTATAATTCTTAATTCAAATGAATTTTTAATGCATATACTCAAAGTTTTTGTCATCATCAAAAAGGGGAGATTGTTGACCCAATTAAGGATTTTGATGATTAACAAAACTATTTGAGTATAACATTTGAAGTTACTAATGATTTTGGTTTAATTTTTCAGTTTATGATATGTTCTATTAATCAAAATCATAAGATAAAGTAAGTTCTAGTTCGAATCTAATGTCAAGGTAAGATTGCAGACATTAGAGTCGACACATGGAATCGCAGAGTCGACTCCGGAAAACGGCACAGACTTAGAGTCGACTCCGGGACTGTTAGAGCCGACTCCAACAGAAAAGACAGAACGATGGTTTTTCAGGCCACGACTTAGAGTCGACTCCCGACTGTTAGAGTCGACTCCAGAAGAATTTTGTGTCGACCCCAGAAAAGTCAGAGACGACTCCAGATCGAGCGGATTAAAAATTTCGAGTTAGAGCCGACTCCAGAAAAGTTAGAGCGACTCCAGAATGTCAGACGCGACTCCAGAACTGTCAGAACGACTCTAAACTTTATCTTTATCTTTTTTAATCCCAACGGCTATTGCTATTTATGGATCTAATCCTTCTTACACTTGTTTCTAATGGATAGTTTAAACTATTTATGGATTAATCGGGATCTATAAGAAGAGGGTTTGCTGCATCCGAACAAGGAGAGACAAGAGAGACAAAAGAAAAGAATAGAGAGAAATCTATGAAATCCATCAGAAAATCAATAAAGAAAAGAGGAAAAACTTGTAAGGAAAAATCATACTGATTCCCCAAAAGAAAAGAGAGAGATTCCAAGCTTTTGTTGTTCTATTTCAAAGAAATCTCAAGAGAAGAAAGAAGCCCTAGTTTTCTGATCTTCTGAGTCTCAAGAGCATCTTGAAGGAAGATCCATTCAAAGGAAGAGAAGGAAGAAGCCACCAAGATCTGCGAATCAGGCTTTGATTCCTATCCTCTTTTCTTGTTTCATTATTGTATATTTGCTCATTGGAGGAGCTGTTTATCTTGTAAAAAAATATTGTTTGCTGGGTCAATCTGGTGATTGATTCAGTTGAGGCTGTTAGCCTTGTGCAAGCATTAGCTTGTGGTGTTAGGTTTTGTGCTGGTGAGCCTTGAAAACCAGCTGGGTTCGTTGTGCACCCAGGAAAACAACAAGTTCGAGTTGTGAGCTTGCAAAACAACTCTGCTGTAATCAGATTGATTATAGTGTGGACCCAAGAGGTACTTGGGAGTAGATATAGGTGTAGGTACACCGAACCACTATAAAATCTCTTGTGTTTGCCATGATTGTCTCTTTATCTTTAACTCTCTATTTGTGCTTGTTCTGTTTTAATTTGTGTGAATTTAAGTTTTATTTCCGCTGGGGGTTATTTTTCAAAAGAGTTTAAATTTTTGAAAAACCCAATTCACTCCCCCTCTTGGGTTGCTATCTGGACCAACAAACCTGGCTTCAGGCTGTTGAACCAGGTTTGGGCAGATCCCCTTAGAGTAGAGGGGAAAGCTCAACACAGGATCACATCCGACGCTTCGTAGAACATCATAATGGATCTGAAGCTGCTCAAGTGGTCGTCGAGATCGGTGGATCCATGGTACGACTCGATGGTAGGGAGCTTAACATGAGGGGGAATCTCTTCCCTCATGATCCTCTCGAAGAAGGGAATGCCCTGCTTGGAGCCCCTGGACCAATTGGGTCAATGCTTGAACCTGCTGGACCAGAGTGGTGAACTGATCCAGCGTCACCACCTTTGCCGGCGGTGAAGGAGTTTTAGCTGGCAGTGGTGGCGGGGCACCGCACCGCTAACTGGGTCAGGCCTTTGAGAGGCGGCCTGATCTTGAGCCTCGGACGTGGCTCTCTTTCGATTGGCCATCAAAGGATGCCTCCTCTGGTTCTTTGAGTCTTGTCTCCTGGATCACAAATTTATGGAACTTGAGGCCCTTCCTCTAGCGCCAATCTGTTGCCGCGGAAATCCGTTCTCCAACTCGGGTGCGCTTCTGGCTCCTAATCCGGACGCCGATCTCATCGCCTCGGGGTGGAACCTGCAAGACAGTCCATGCGCAGAGGGTGCTGCGGGGGTTGCCCTCTGCGGAGGACCCTCCGACGCCCAAGTTAGTGAAGATTCACAGCAAGCAGATATGAGGAGAAGACTCTTACAGAAGAGCTCCCCTATATGGGTGTTCTCTTCCGAGAGCTCCGAGCTCAGATGGAGCTGCTCTTAGTATAACAATGAGCAAAAATGAGTGAGTGTTCAAGCATGCATAGTTGTGTACCTAAGAGATTAGAGGGCAGCGATATTTATAGGGGATCACCTGATTCTTTGGGCGTGTCGCGAGGGGAGGTCTGAAAGCCATTAGGATTCAGAACGGATTCGAATCAAGTTTGTTATGAGGTCGGTAGGGTCCGTATTTTGCTAGTTAGATGGGTCGGGTTGCGGAGGTATGAGAATGGCTCGGGCTACCGAGGTATGGATGGCTCGGGTTGCCGAGGTATGAGAATGGTTAGGGTTATCGGGATGACCTGATGCCGCTGAGGATGATTGGGCTTCGCTGCTAGTGGGCTTGACAGCTAATCGACAGGACGTTGAAATTGGACTAGACCCAATTGTCGACGTGTGCGGTCATTAATGCAATGATGATTTTACCCCTCATCAATTCTCATAACGTTTTGTTATCGTTACTTAAATTTTTGCTTTTTAAAAATATAGTTTCATTACATTGAGTCAATTAAAATTTATAAAATACCCGTATTATCCTATCAATCACTTCATGTGTTCATATTAGAAGAATACATTGATTATTTCATCAATTTTAATTAATTTATATATATAAAATATTTAAAATATAAATTATTTAAAATATAAAGGATTAAACTATAATAACATAAAAAATTAAAATAAATTAAGTAAAAGTTTGAGGATCAAAAGTATATTTTAAACTTTATTTTCTTATTTTTTCTTTTAATCCTAATGTTTAGTACCTAGCCCTGTTTTTTTTTCCACATTCTATCATTAAGCTTGCAAAACATGGCTAAAATTGCTAATTCACATGCCCAATACAAACTAATTTGAAAATTTCTATCTACACCCCAAAAATTACTCTCAACACCCACATATTTTTTTAAAAAATAAATTTCTAAACTACCCTTCGTATTTTCTCTCCATACCCATATGAAACAAACCCCTTCCAGCACCGTCTCTTCCCCCCCTCTCCCCCTCCCCCCTCCTCTTCAGCATCGGCTGTCCCCTCCTCTCCGACATCGGCTCCCCCTTTCGGTCGGCACGGACTCCCTTTCCCCCATTGCCATCGATTCCCCTCCACCCTTCGAGACCAGCTCCCCTTTCCCCTCCGACACCGGCTCCCTCTTGGTCGACATCGACTCCCTCCCTCGTTGGCACCAGCTCCCCTCGTTGGCACCAGCTCCCCTGGCACCGCCTCCTAGCACAATTCCTCTTGGCCCCCTCCGGTACCACCCCATCAGCCCCGGTCTCCCCTTGGCCTCCGGCTCCCCTCCCCTCCCCTCCCTCCCTTCCGGCACCGGCATCGGCCCCCTGGTCTCCATCTTCCCTTACCCCTCTGTTCGGCCCTGGCCTCCATCTCCCCTTATCCCTTTGTTCGGTCGAACAAAGGCTCTCTGTTCGAACATGCAGCTTCCGTTTGATCTGGATAGATCGAATGAAAAAGGATAAGGAAGGCCGGAGCGACCGAAGTCGAGAAAGGAAGGGGAGCCAATGCCAGAGGGGGAGGGGGGAGGAGACGGTGCCCGAAGAGGTTTGTTTCGGATGGGTATGGAAAGAAAATATGAAGGATAATTTAAATTTTTTTTTAAAAAAAAAAATATGGTGCCGAGAGTAATTTTTTGGGTGTAGATAGAAAACTCCCAACTAATTTGGGGTGGACAATTTTACATTTGGGTTGGCAATGAGTTAGCTTAAAATAAACCCATCATAAATTGGTGGATCCGGATTTAGATCATGGGTCACCTAAGTAAAAGTCATCACAAATATAGTAGATTCTTTTTAAATATACAAAGATGGTTATATTAGTTGCAAGAAGATACGGTCATACAGGAACCACCAGTTCACTTGCTTATGGCCTATTTTATTCTTATTATTGCATTTCAGTTAGTCTATTTATCTTTTTCTATGGTTTTCAAAAGTTTAAAGAATAAATTTTCAGTATAGCAAGCAATTGAACTAATTATTTTTCAAAAAAATCTTATAAATTATTTTCCATTTTCCTTGATAGATATAAAGTATTAAATACAAAATAAAGCTTGATATTGGATATTTTGTAATGATAATAACAAAATTCAACAACGGTTTGTCTCATTTTCTTTGGTCATCTTGGCTGAATACAAAAACTGGGACTTGCTGAATACTAAATCCAGCATGGAGTCTTCTAAGACACAACCAGTGGCAGCAACCATTTCATACTACAAGACAAAAACAGCAACATATGTCTCTGAACAACAAAGTCAAAGAAACAAAATTGTGACATCAGGCCAGGGACCTTTCCCAGCAATGCATTAGCCAAGAGACCTCTCCTGAGCAAACAATGACAATGATTCCCATTTAATTTTCTGCAAACAGACAGTAAATAGGAAAGATCGCTGAATTATCTTAATTAAGGGAAAAGCTTCAATTCAACAGACATCAGAAATGCTGAATGTCCAGTTATTTACCAGACTTAAGATTATAATTATAAAAACATAAGCTAATAATCATCCCGAGAAAATCACTAATTAGTGTATTTACATATAAACTGTTTCTTGATAAGATCCTCATCCATTAAATATTTATTTATGTTTTTGTTTTGGAGAGAGAAATGGTCAGTCAACAAATGAATTTATTAAGCTTGAAGAATGTTGAGAACTGGGGCTGTCCTTGTGGCTACATCCTTTTTTTCAGCAATCAAATATTCTGGATTTGAGTGTTGGGTCACTATTCTGGGCAGGTCTTCCTCCCTTGCTCTTATTAGCAACAATGCAGAATAAGTATTTTAAAATGAAGAAAAAATGAGAGCAGACCAAACTTGTATTACAAACATGACTCTTAGATTTTACATGATGTTGAAAATCTAGCAGACACCGACGATCTGGATATCATTTAGATAGATTCTTCTTAGTAACCTGGTCATGTTGTTTAAAATGAGACTGGTGATTGCATGCCATATAATAACGGAGCAATATAGCAACATTGCATGAGATGATGGTGATACCACCTGAGTTATATTGGCTGTGCATTAGCTTAACATAGATGAGGTTGCCTGATGGATTTCAGATATAATTGTCCTGACTAGTGTAATTATATGCTAAGATCATTAATAGTATCCTTACAACAGAAAAGTAGGAAAATTGAATAAGAATTAATCAGTTCGCTTGGTTTGGGTTCAAATTCAGTAGCATTGTTTGAACTGTCAACTATAAGAGAAGGGTGGAGAGGTGTAAACACTGACTACAGAAAAAGACTACTTGATTTGGGAACAAGCATAAAAGTAAATGTCGTTCCCTAGAGTCCTTGACCGGCCAGCTGCAGATTATAGGAATGGCTTAATGATGGCTTCCAACACTTTTCAGGTTCTCTGTTTCTGGGAGATAGAAAGAAAACAACCATGGATGATACATAGATCGCTTTTAAGTTTATTATTGAAATTTATGACCAGCAGCTTGTAGCTCAACTAGTTCGTATCTCTCTCTCTCTCTCTCTCCAAGTGAGGTGCTTAAGTAACAATAAGAATTCTAAAAAAAAAAGTTATATATCAGAGTGGCAAGTCAATGCAGCAGGACTAATGCAGAGTGAGGGTACATATGTCTATCACCAAATAAGCCATTCAAACTGCCCAAGTGTACAAGACTCCCAAATATGTGCTGATATCAACTTAGCGAGCACTGATTCATGCTCATTACTAGGGCTGTAATTAAGCCGAGCCACTCACGAGTTACTTAAGGCTCGGCTCGATAAAAGTTCGTTCGTGTTTGGCTCGTCATGTAAATGAGCCGAGCTTGAGCTTTATTTTAGAACTCGTTTGATAAATGAGCCGAGCTTGAGCACGGAAGCAGATTCGATTAGAAGCTCACAAGACATCTCGATTAAGAGCTCGTGAAACAGCTCAATTAGAAGCTCGCGAGCTTACTCGATTAGAAGCTCGTAAACACATATCCTTTCATTCTTCTCTGTCTTGTCTTTTCATCTTTTCTGACTACTCTTTGGGTTTAAGAATCGAGCTTTTTTTTTTTTTTTTAAATTCTCGAGCCGAGCTTTAAACAAGCTTAATTTGAGTCGAGTTTGAAATGAACTCAATTCAAGCTTGAGCTTGAAACGAGCTTTTTCTGAGTCGAGCTTGTCAAGCTTTCTAATCATACCAAATGAGCGAGCTCGAGCCAAGCTCGAGTCGAGCTCGAGCTTTTTGTAATCGAGCTCAAGCCAAGCTTGAATGGAATTTTTCAAATTTAAACGAGCTCGAGCTCGAGTATTTGTTAACGAGCTGAGCTTGAGCACGGAAAAGCTCGGCTCGATTACAGCCCTACTCATCAGCATCAACAACGAAGAGAATATCAACTCATCAGCCCTACTTCAGCACAACCCTGAGCTGGTTGGCATCTTCTGCCACTTGAAAGAGGTCCAGATCCAGACCCTGATTGTGGCATCCCAATTGTTTTTACAGACAATTTTCAGTTTTCATCTTCTACCATAGGATGATTTATGTCCAACCATCTCATCTAAGAGTAATTTATCGGGAAAAAAAAGGAAGAACCTCTTCACTGTATGGCTTGCTATCATTGCAAGTAGGCATGGGCACTGGGCCGTGCCGTGCCTGGCACGGCCCATTGCCCACTAAAAAAAATTCAAATTCGGCATGCCTGACGGCCCATCCGAAAATGGCCCTTCTGGGCCGTGCACGGCAACGGCCCTGCTGGGCCGTGCCATCAGAACGGCCCTGCTGGGCCATTTTGTGGGCCGTGTGCCCACAAGGACCGTGCCATGGCATGGCTGGTGCCAGGAGCACACTATACGCCTACGCCTAGGCACCAGCCAGCTGATCCAAGCCATGATCCTGATCGGCGATGATGGATCCGACGATTACGATCGATCTGATCGGAGATGATCTGACGGTTGCGATCGATCCATGCCATAATCCTGATCAGCGATGATCGATCCGACGGTTGCGATCCATCCGATCGGCGATGATCCGATGGTTGCGATCGATCCAAGTCATGATCCGATCGGCGATGATCGATCGGACTGTTGCGATCAATTCGATCGGAGACGATCCGACGGTTGCGATCGATCCTAGCCATGATTCCGATCGGGGATGATCGATCCAACAGTTGCGATCTATCCCATCAGCGATGATCCGACGGTTGCGATCGATCCAAGCTATGATCCTGATCGGCGATGATCGATCGGACCATTGCGATCAATCCGATCGGAGACGATCCGACGGTTGCGATCGATCCAAGCCATGTCCCATTCGGCGATAATCGATCCGACGGTTGCGATCGATCCGATCGGAGATGGTCCGACGGTTGCAATCGATCCATGCCATGATCCCGATCGGCGATGATTGATCCGACGGTTGCGATCCATTCGATCGGCGATGATCCAACGATTGCGATCAATCCAAGCCATGATCTCGATCGGCGATTATCGATCCGACGGTTGCGATCCATCCAATCGAAGACGATCCGACGGTTGCGATCGATCCAAACCATGATCCCGATCGGCGATGATCAATCCAACAGTTGCGATCCATCCGATCGGAGACGATCCGATGGTTGCGATCGATCCAAGCCATGATCCCGATCGATAATGATCGATCGGACTGTTGCGATCAATCCGATCGGAGACGATCCGATGTCTGCGATCGATCCAAGCCATGATCATGATCGGCGATGATCAATCCGACGGTTGCGATCCATCCGATCGAAGACGATCCGACGTTTGGATCGATCCAAGCCATGATCCCGATCGGCGATGATCAATTCGACGGTTGCGATCAATCCGATCGGAGACGATCCGACGGTTACGATCGATCCAAGCCATGATCCCGATCGGCGATGATCAATCCAATATTGTGATCCATCCGATCGGAGACGATCCGATGGTTGCGACTGATCCAAGCTATGATCCCGATCGGCAATGATCGATCGGATTGTTGCGATCAATCCGATCGAGATGATTCGACGGTTGCGATCGATCCAAGTCATGATCCCGATCGATGATGATCGATCAGATCGTTGCGATCAATCCGATCGAAGATGATCCGACAGTTGCGATCAATCCAAGCCATGATCCAATCAGGGATGATCGATCCGATCGGAGATGATCCGACGGTTGCGATCGATCTATGCCATGATCCTGATCGGCGATGATTGATCCGACGGTTGCGATCCATTCGATCGGCGATGATCCAACGGTTGCGATCGATCCAAGCAATGATCCCGATCGGCGATGATCGATCCGACGGTTGCGATCAATCCATGCCATGATCCTGATATGCTATTATCGATCGAACGGTTGCAATCTATCCAATCGGAGACGATCCGACGATTGCGATCGATCCAAGCTATGATCCCGATCGACGATGATCGATCGGACCATTGTGATCAATCCGATCGAAGATGATCCGGCGTCTTCGATCGATCCAAGCATGATCCCGATCGGCGATGATCGATCCGACGGTTGTGATCGATCCAAGCCATGATCCCGATCGGCGATGATCGATCCGACGGTTGCGATCAATCCAAGCCATGATCCCGATTGGTGATGATCGATCAACCGTTGCGATCGATCCGATCGGAGACGATCCGACTGTTGCGATTGATCCAAGCCATGATCCCGATTGGGGATGATCGATCCAACGGTTGCGATCTATCCCATCGGAGACAATCCGACAGTTGCGATCGATCCAAGCCATGATCCGATCGGCGATGATCGATCCGACGGTTGCGATCCATCCGATCGGCGATGATCCGACGGTTGCGATCTTTCTATTTTTTCTTCTTACTTATTGTATTATGTTCTAGAGTCAGGCCTAGCTCCCCTCCTGTACCATTTTAATTTTAAATTAATAAACTGTAGGGTCTATGCCAAACCCCCCACCATTATGGTGGCTTTATATTAATAAAATTTCTTTATTCCTAATAATTTTTTAATTTATCAAAAAAATTATATTTTTTATAATTTTTTTTATTTAAGCTATGCACGCCGCATGGGCCAGGCCCACCTGGGCCGGCACGGCTCAGGCCCACCTGGGCCGTGCTGACACGGCACGACGGGCCGGCCCAGGCCCGTCATGGGCCGCCGGCTGGGCCAACAGAAAAAATTTTTTTCATGAGCTAAGTGCAAGTAGGGATTTATCAAGGATGATTTTAGCACCAAAATCCGGAATTGATTACAATGGTAACCAAAACTGACAAAAACTTTTGGTTTGCCAACTCCAATAACTTACAAATTATGATTTATCACTAAATAAATGCCCTGATTCCATAAATGCATTTAGGATCCTTTTCTTTAATTGCTAATTGAATAAGTTACAAAATTTATTGGAATTAAAGAAATTCTATCTTACCACAAACACATCAAAACAGTAATAATTAACTTTCTGATCCAGAGTTCTGATTCTCTTTAGGAGAAGCCCATTGTTGGCTAGCACGGGACTTTGTCCATGGATCAAGAGGAACTCTCTGAGCTGGTTGTGGGGTTGGGGGTTTAGCCTCTCGGAGTTCATTTTCCCTGTCAACAAATCTGCATTCAAGTCCACATATATAAGAAATTAATACTCTATAGCTAACGTTGAATATTGTACATACTGCTATACTCTAAAAAACCTGTTTAGCTAAGAATAAAACAGAAAATATTATTGCTTGATATGTTATTTCCTCTGTTGAATGGATTCATGTGCATTCTGCCAAAAAGGAAAAACAAGGATTCTTAGTCTTAGAGTTAAGTTCAAAGATGTTAGTATCACACTGAACATGTATCAAACATAAACTATGCCATTTCATGTTTTAGTGCGTTGGAGCTTGACATGAGTTTGTTTAATCCCAGTAACGAGCATTAGACAAGCACTGGACCACTGTTGATTTTGAGTGAATAAAAACTACAGGTGAATATGGTGTGGCATTGCTGCATAATCATGGTAGTGCAGCTATGAGGGTATGCAAGAACCAAGGACGATATAGCGAGCACATGGAATGAGAAAGCTTGCATGTGTAATCCCCCTGCGAAACAGTTTCTGCATCCCATTATCATGCTAAGAGCCTCAGCATGCTAAGAGATGGTAGGTAAGTCATTTAACCATCAGTGAGTTCTACAACAACATTCATGATAAAGCCAGATATCAAGTTAAAACAGCTTGACCGAAAGCAGCCAAACAAGAATTTGGCAAAAGTCATTCTTAGGTTTTTACTAACCAATACTAGAACATAACAATTGAAGAGTACAAGTAGTGTCTAATTTTGAGAGAAATGTTTGATGGATGGATTCACTAAATCCAGCACATGGGACTCCGGTTTACTCTAGCCTTTTATCATTTTCATCTCCTTGGTAAAGGATGGTCTTTTCAGCTCCTGTGTACAAGAATACTTGTTAAAATTTCTACCCCAGAACTTTCCATAGAAAAAGGTCATGAGTGTTTTGGAACAACTGTAGTTAACTAGATAAGTAACAGCTATCGATGGTCATCTGCAGGGAAGGATATCCTCAAAAGCCTCTTTTTTTAAAAAAAAAAGGTAAAAGGAAATAAAAATCATAAACAGAAGAGGAATAAGGAAAATTCAATTCAATTCAATTCAGTTAACAAAGATATAAGAAAATGAGAAGACTAAAGGTAGGAAAAGTAATAGACTATAATAATCATACACCTAAATTGCTTTCCTGTGTTTGATAAATGCACCTCTGCTGAGAACGATAACTTTTCTATACATTCCATGACTAATGAAAGTGAAAGTATAAATCACCGCTCTCCTACACAGCATGTTCTCAAAAGAATTAACATAAAAGACATCCATGTATCATTCCCATGAAAACAAATTTAAATTTTAGGAGAGACATGACAAGAAAAGAGATGAAAGGAATAAATCTTCAGCTCTCCTACACAGCATGTTCTCAAAAGAATTAACATAAAAAAAAAATCCATGCATCATTCCCATGAAAATAAATTTTAAATTTTAGGAGAGACATGATAAGAAAAGAGAAATTACTCAATATATGCCATAGGCGCAGCATCCCCCATTCGTATGCGAGTCCGAAGTAATCTTGTGTAACCACCTGCTCGGTCTCTAGTTTTCAAAAGAAACTTCTTTCATTAAAAAAGAGCAATATAACTTGAAAGAATGGCTCATACAGAATGCTAATAAATTAATGATTACTTATAGCGATAAGCCAGCTCTGTAAACAACTTATGAAGGACATCATCACCACGAACAAAAGCAGCAGCACGACGTGCAGCAGCAAGTGTCCCCTGAAAATGATCAAACTTATAAATTAAACATAATCTTGACTGTTACAAGAAAAAATTTACATAGTTAAATATTAACTAAATAAATCATGCATCACAGTTATCAAATAATACAGAAATGTTATTGCTATAAAAACATGCAGATTAAGTAAATAAGATAACTATCATGAAGCAATTGTGCAACAAGTTAGGCAGCTGTTATGGGTGTCATGAAGATTTTAGATAAAGCTTGTCGAAGGCTCTAATAGTAAAAAACTTGCCCTTGCTCCATTTTTTTTTTTGGAAACAAAGAGGAACAAGAGAAATATGAAATAAACCAAGTCAGAGGCATCTTGATCCACACCATAAACATACACATTGTTACATCTGTGTTTTTCACATTATCATGTCCTGGTATCATTTTGTTCCAGAATAAATATACCGACTCCATTTTCCCTAAGAAGAAAACTACTAGTAATAACAAATAAAGGATTGAGAAAAAGGAAGGATGGCACTCATATCTCACCACTATCAAGACAAGAGAAAGATGGGAACTGACAAAACTGATGTCTAACCTCAGTGATGAAGTAATGAAAAACAGGAGAAAGGAAAAAATAAAGCAATGACATACAATAGGAAAAAAAAGCATATTTCTGTATCAAAGTAGAAAGGTGAATGCAGAACAAAAAGACATAAAGTAACCTATTTGAAACGCAGACTAGTTTGAAGTTACATAGGACAAATATAATCGATTCAGATGATCAAGAAAAAGCTAACATGAAATAGAGAATCAAGCAGAATTTTGTTTCAAAGCAGCAAAGATAATCTAAATTCAAGATGATAATATTAAGGGGGATTGCTTTCCGTGTCACCCTCACACATATCAAGTAGATGAGGTATATGAGGAAGCTCCAAAGAAACTACAAATTGAAAAACTGAAGAAACAATAGATATATAGATAGATAGATATATAGAAAATAAAAACAAAGTGGGTTCAGAACAAAAGCAAAAAGCTTAGTTAATATCAAAACAGTGTAGCTAGTTGCAAATCCTTGATCACTCACCTCCACTATAGACCATTCAAAAACTTCTTCCATTTTGATTTGTTCAAATCTCCCAACTCACTGCAAGTAGTAGTATAGGTCTTTGGTCTTCCATAATTATGACAAATTGTCTCAAGCATTTGATCAAACTTGCTTGTTCTAATTAGCTGACAAAAACTGCAAAATTTCATGGACATTTGCACCTCATGCTATGAGACAGAGAACACTGTCAATTTGTCTCGGACTCAACATGCCACTGAGAATGCCCTCCTGTAACCTCTCAAGAGGTAACTCATGAGTTCACCGCTAGTTATTCACCTTAGAATAATTGTCCAGCGATATTTTTCTAGACAAAATGCATGCATACACCAGGCATTTAGAAGGATTTAATGGAAGGCACCCATCTTGCTGTCTCTTTTAAATCTTCAAACATTCTGCCTTGTTTTGGGTTTTCTAAATCACAAAGAATAGGTAGCACTCTACCACTTCCATATATTCTGTTTGAAAGAGTAATCTATCATGCTCCTTCATATAACAAATATAATAATAACTATTTCAGGCTGACAGACAGTTTCTTTCAAAACAACATAATACATGGCTCAAGTATTCAGATCTCTATTGACATTCTTCCAGAATTTTGAGTTGTTCATAGCAACCTTGGTGCCAAACAACCTTTCCTAATTACTGTTTAGTTACTCTTCATCATACTCAAGTCTCCAAAGTCTTCTCTCACAAAAATCCCAGTTCAGCTCATTCAGTCTATTAATCCCTAAATTACCCCTCTTCTTTTATCTCGTTCCCTCAATACCCCTTTCCTTCCTTCAGAAGTAGAACAATCAAGTCAGTTTCTTCCCAAGAGAGTCATTTCAAATGCTCTTAGTCTAGTTGGCAGTTATATTCAAACTCAAGAAACTAGCATTTGATAAGCCTGTTGATTGGATAGACAAGTTTCACAACAGTAGTACTCCCTCCAAATGAAAGAAAAACTATCGTTCATTCCAGTGTTTCTTACATTTCCCTGACCCCAAGGCAATCCCTCAATATGCTTTCACAAATTTTCATGCATTCCAGATATTGGCGATAAGCTTGCCAGAACAAATGAAGATGAAGTATAAAAACAAACCAATTTTTCCCAAATCAATTGACTATTAGAACAATAACATAAACTATTCCAATCCACATTGCTATGCGTTTTTTATCATTATCGCAAGCTTCACATGTTCAGAATTTTAGTGATAGCATATTTAGCCTTTTTACGACTAGCCTCCAAAGTAATTGTTGTAGCAAACTTGACAGGATTTGATCGGTGAAAATAATTACTAAAGCATGAGAGGCAGTATCGCAAGTACCTCTTTGCCAAGCTGAACCATGTTATCTGCAACACGACGCACTTCCTTTGCCTGCAACCATTGCAACAAATAGCTCGGATAAATGTCACACAGCCCGCCCAACTGAAACATCGACATCTCTGAATCCAGAACGGGGAGGAAGACGGGGAGAGAAGTACCTTTGTAACGGTGGTTTCGATGCGTTCGTGCTTCACCAACTGAGAGACCATCGTCCTAAAAGACAGCTTGTAGAGATTAGCAAGAAAGAAAGAAGCCAAGGGTAAAAATTATTGGAAAGCGTGGGAAAAGAAGATGGCAGGAGAGAGTAACCTGAGCATAGAGACGCGATGGGCCGCCGGGCGGCCGAGCTTCCGGAACTTGGTCATGGTTGTGGCGGAGGCGGTCGAGGAGCCGGCGGAGAGATGGGCTCCCGTGACTCGTTTCGGCTCTCTAGGTTTTAGAAAACCGCTTCACCCTTTTCGGGGTCTTAGTGACACGTGCGTCTCACGTGCCCATCATCCAATTGCGGGCCACCTCTCCCCTATGACTATGAATTATATAATGCCCCAACGCCCCCCATTCTCCCAGAGAAGCGCGCGAGAGGAGGGAAGGAGGAAGCGGAGGCCATGAATGCCGGCAATGGAGGAGGCCGCGAAAGGCCTTCGCCGGCGCTCCTGTCTCCAGAGCATCTGGCTTTTTTTCGAGAAGGGATCTCTCTCATCCTCTCCCAGTGGACGGCGCTTCAGATGGCGGTCCGGAACGAGTGGGGCGGAAGGGATTCCGGCCAGAAATCGGAGGAGCTCGCCTCTGCCCTCTTCTCCTGGTTCTCCCAATCCCAAAGTTAGGGTTTTAATCCCTGATTACAGCTCAACTCGTTCCCTTTCTTGTATCAATATTTATCCCAAATATTTCGATTCTTTGTTCATATTTAAATTCGAATTTCGGATTGTACTTACAATTACTTTGCGAGATGGGGAATCTTTCCTCTTTCCCTTTTTTAAGGGTTAAAGTTTAATGCTTTTATTTTAGTTCGGCATCTTCTAATCAACTTTGCTGCTTTCTTATATTTGCTTGCGAAATTCTGATAGATGTTGTTTATATGGGAACTTGTCTACTAAAAAGATGTCACATTGCCAAATTTTAGCTGCGGTCCTGCATTTTGTTTCCCGGTTAAGAAATGTATATGATTTCATTGAAGTTTATATCTTTGAATTAAAAAATCTTTTTTTTTTTTTTTTTTGGTGTCAAAGTTTTTGCATTTCTTTTATTCAATTTTTTGTTTCTTAATTTTGTTTTTCAGTTTTGAGTATGTTGTTGATGTGGGCAAATTAGAATATTGAAGGATGGCAGATCAGGGAATGCTTTGTTAATTTTCTCCTTTCTGTTTTCAGCTCGACTTTATGTTGATGATTTAGAAAATATACTCGATGAGAACATGGTGCTGTCTTTCAATACAACTATCGAGGATGGCAGTGTTGAGGAGGTGACTCTTTTTTTTTCCTCATTGTTCTTTGATTGTAAATGTTGCATGAAACATGAAGTCAGCTTATGTTCTTTTGTCAAGTTTGGGACTTATATATGCATTGGGGTGCGGAAACTTTGAACGTAAAAAAGGTTTGGACTTACAGTGTAGAGCGGCACCTCTATTGAAATTAATAAAAGAGGTGTTAGGATATCAGTATTAATGATCATGCCTCATAAAGGCATTCAAATTATTTCACTTTGTGATTTGCATCAAATGAGGCTTTTGTATGTTTTTCAATAATGCCATATTTTAGGTAAACTATATCTTTTCAGCAATCAATTTTACCAAAGAATCTTTCCAATTGCTAACAATTCTCGAAAAATTTCTGTGTATTATGTTGTTTCCATTTATGTGTTTGCTAATTTCCCTATTCTATACAAAAAAGTGTTTCAAAGCCTTGTATCTTTAATGGAAATAGTTTCTGGCTAGAAGACTGGAATATTATTTAGGGCTCCATGAAGTTCATTATTCAACAATCATTGATAAGACATACTGGATCACTGATGATATATGCTCCCTATTTTTCTCGTATGGTCCTCAGTATTTGAAGTCCAATCTTACCATGCTTCGATTACCACATCTATCTGTTTCGCTACCAACTTTTAGTATTGCTGGCAACATTTTTTAATTGGAAGTTGGATGCACTGGGGTTCTAGTTACAAATTAATAGAGAGTGAGGAAGACATATATGAGTTGTTTGGGGTGTTATGTGATCAAATGTATGCCTTGATGAAGTGAATAATTTGTGACCAAATGAGATTTTGGTGTTGTATGGTTTAGTGTTGGACAGTCAAGAGGTTCCATGCAAACAAATAAATGTCATGAAGATGAAAAGTGGATGATGAATAGTGTGGTGTGAAGAACAAGTATAAAGCAGAGTAAAATCTTGCACCAATCAGAAGGAAGAGAATTTATCAATATGAAATAGGCATGTGAAATATGAGTACATGTGATTTTAACATTTTGTTAAGAATCAACTCTTTTTATTTGCACTTCTATGTATGCTTCTACTTCATCTACAGACGAGGAGTAATCATACTTTTGTGCTGCTATGGTTGTCGCTTTTCTTTTCTCTGTTTGTTTCATAATAGATGCAAAAATGCATTATCTTTGAAGCCCATTATGAACCTACTTTAGGGTGTGGGCCGATGCAGAGGTTGCACGGACATAGGCACAAGAATTGGAGCCAGACTCATGTCCATGTGCTTGAATTGATAAGAGACAAAAAGGAGATATGCAGTTATGTAGGGAAAAAATGACTTTAGCTAACACATATATAAGTTCAACGTTATAAAAGAAATATTAGTTGCTAAGGTCTTCCAATATGCATGTTGCTCATTTGGAATTTCCGATTAAGCTAAGGATTTAGAATCAATGAAATTTAGTAAAGTTATACCTAGATTCTCGACCAATCTCTAAAAGTTTTAAGTTTTAACACTAATATTAGTGAGTACAACTCATTGTTGGAGTCCAGCTGTCTAACAATTGCCAAAAAATATAATTAAAAACTTCGAAAACACTAACTATCTGACATGCATCCAATTCAAATACATATCTGACATGGATTCTGTCACGCCCCAGTCCCAAAATTTGAGCTAGGATGACAACCCCCGCATGCCAGGCATGCAAGGCGTCTCGAACTTCATCACATAAATCAATATAAAGCAAAATTCACATCCATGATTTATTACAAACCATAATTATCAGTCTTGGGCTACCTGCCCTACACACAAGCAAATATGAACTAAATCAATATAATAAAACTAAGTCTACTTAATAGAAGCTCCTTCTATCCCAATCATCCTTCTTCATTCCTGAGGCTCTGAAAAACATTGTGAGAATTCTATGAGGCCCTACAACACACATCTTGTATATCACTCTTAATATCCCCTAAAAGGAAGGTCTGGTACCAGTATTCTGTCATATGTCATGTGATAAGCTATCATGTCATAATCTGTCATATGAGAATCTATCATGTGAGAATCTGTCATGTGAGAACCGCGGCGACACATAAGTTTTACTGTCATTATCATAATTACATATTATCATAGTAACAACATGATTTTGCAAAATTAACATAATTACATTTAACTGTAAGTTCACAGTTTACAAATTAAATAATTTATAAAATTATAATACTTGACTTACTTACCTCAGTAGGCAAATTTCAATTGATAACTCAGCTAATTGGACACCTGGGAACCTACAGTATCATTTTTCATTATTAAATTTCTAAAATCTGAATTATATAATAATTCTTAAACTCTACCCAAACACTTCACGGGCCCAATTTGGGCTCGAATATCTCTCAATGTATACACCCAAATAGGAAAATAAAATTATCCTAGAAACTAGAATCAATCTTGATTTGGGCCATATATTTACTTTGCCATTCTCGGCCCGATACAGGGCCCAAAACGCTGCTCAAACTGGGCTCCTGAACGGCCCAATAAGCCCAAATCGAAGCAGCCCAACCGGCCCATTAATCCTCATTACCCCCCCCCCCCCCCCTCGGGAGCCGAGAGCTGTGCTGGCGGCCAGGGCCGCCGCCGGCCAAATTGGAGGCGGCCCGGCCGCCGTTGGCCAGGCGGCGGCCAGCCTCCCCCTCCCTATCTCTCTCATCAATTCCTCTCTCAATCTCCCTTTTTCTCTTTCATCGCCCGCGCGTCTTCCACGGTGCCGGCGCCAATTCCGGCCAAATTGGCGTCGGTCCGGCCACCATTGGCCGGACCAGAGCCGGCTGCCGCCGCGTCCGGCCTCCCCTCCTCTCTCTCCCCAATTTCCTCTTTCTTCCTCTCTTTCTCTCTCACTGTTTTCGTGGCCACGTTGCGTGCCGACGGCACGGCCGGCCACCATGGCCGGCCGGACCTCCATCGGACGCAAGCCCGCGCCGATGGAGGTCGCCGACCAAGGCTCAGGCCGGCGAAGCGGCGAGCACGCCGTCGGGCCCAAACCAAGGATCGGACCGCCGGTAAATCCATCTTCCCAGGCTTCTTTCTCCCGTCCCTGCTTTTTTCTCTCTCTCTTCCGGCACCCCACCGGACGCCGTCCCTAGTGCCGGTGGGGTTGTCGGCTGGGGCTCAGGCCCGGCGAGGCGGCGGGCACGCCGCCGGGCTTGAACCGGCGTCGACACAGGGAAGGGACCGGGTTTCTCAACCCGGTTCCTCCCTGTCTCTCCCTTTTTTTCTTTTTCTTTTTAACTTTCTCTCTCTAACCTTCTCTCTCCCAGGCATGGACATGGGACTTACCAAAGCAGGTGCGCTGGGGAAGAAACGTCCGCACGAGAAGATGATGAGAAGGAGGCGTTCACGTATGATGGGAAGGAGGTTTCCACATGATCTTTTATAGGCAATGCAGAGTCCCCAAATCAAGGGACTCTATTAGTTAGATATATTTGGAATTTAAATATCTAGAGTCTATCTTCCTGATCTCGTGATAACTCTCACGACCAGTTAAGAAATCTAGGGGATTACAGATTCTTGTATCAAGACATGAGTATACAGGTAAGATAAGTTGGATGGATCAAAAGTTCACTATATCTTAAGATCCTTTTTTTTTTTTTTTTTTTTGAACTTACGATTTATGATTTTCTAGTATGGGATGCTTGGTTATGCAAAAAATTTTGCAATGGCTCTGAAGTCATAAAATTGGGAATTTCTATACTAGTTTGAGAAGATTTTTTTTGGTTTTTTATTTTTATCTTCTTACTAAAGTTTTTTATTTTGTACATTGTCACTTTTAAACAACTAAACATCCCTGAGGTCTTCAAACTCAAAAAGAAGAAGAAGAAATAATCTAGTAAAACAATCGAATCATGATTTTGAAATTAAAACCTTCAAATGTAACCCCAAATTGAGTGCTCTCTCTCAAGACACCAATATTATTGTACGGCAGTACATTATTTAGAGATACTTTGAGGTTAGTACCAGGGTATGTCATGTTCTTACTTAGTTACTGCATGGGATATTTGCGCAATATAGAACTGAACTTAATTTGTGCTTAATTTCTGATATGGCTGGTAGCTTTCCATTACAATATATCATTTGTCCAGCTAGGAATTTGTAAATTAGTATGAAGCTTATTAACTTTCATAAATGATATAATATCAAGAACATGGATCATGATCACTTTTATGCACTGACCATGATGAACAAGCACGATCTCAACTTGGTATCAGTTTCTGATCTGTGATTCTGTTTTCTCTATTCATCTCTTGGCAAATGTTCTCCTGGCCACCTTGAGCTGCTTATATGCCTTATTTAACCTTTCATCCACAATAGAGTTGTAAGCACCTGGGTTTGATTAAAGCTCGGTCGAAATTAACTTTGACCCTGAAGCCGAGTATCAAGCTCAGCATTTTTTTCTATGTGATTGAGTTTAATATTTTTCAGGCTGAGTCAAATATGAGCATAATTTGAACAATTTAATAACCATGTTTTGAGATGGACTGAATTCAAGCTCAAATAAATCCTAAATTAAGCTTAATTCAAGTTCAATTCAGTCTTAACATTCAAACTTAGTGTAACATTTATATTATTGGTGAGGCTTTGATTGTCGGAATAAATTCTATTATTGTTCATGCATATGTATGCAAATTTGAGCCTTGTTAAGACCGGGTTTGTCTCAGTATTGGGTGGAAATTGATTTGTATCTCAGAATCTGGGAACAAGGTTGCACATCTGCATGCAATCTGAACTTGATTGAGCACAGAATGGCACCAAACACAAGCCATTCCTGAGTGGTTTCAATCAGTTGCCGTCCACAGCCATGAATTGTTTGGAGACCTCCATTTAAACATTCAACTCCAATCCCACCCCCTCTCCTTATGAGCTTCTCAACGCACTTAATCGTTTCGGGACAAACTGCTCCGTCCCATCTGTTGCTGTTACTCCTAAGCCTTTTCTAATGCTTTCATTTTGGCATTTTATAGTGATCCACCTTTGCATTCTCATGTCTATTTAGCACGACCCTCTTTATATTCTACCTTGATCTAATATTTTGATGTCGGCTTTGTTGTATCGTATGTAATTTATAAGAGGTTGTTTGGTTGTTTTGTGTTTTTTCAGAACAGATAACTGTGAAACATTATTCTTGTAAAATGTGCTTTGTGAAAAGCAAAGGGAGACCTGTTTTTCACAGAACTAATTTTCCAGGCTGTATGACTACCAGTTTTGGCAAAACAGGTTTTGTGGAGAACAATCATACAACCATTTCTATAAAATTCATTCAGCTTGAATCTTATATGAACTGTTTTGGTAGAACTTGTCAACCACGCAATGCCTAGGTGTTTTTACACTTTTTCTTGTAAGACTTTAGATGTGAAAATTTGAGAATGGAGGCATTACTGGTGCCTGATTTTGTATATACATATGTTATCTTGATCCATAAGCATCTCCACATTGACTTATACAGATTGCTGAACAATTGATAATGATGCATGAAGACTGCCTTCAGGGCAACTATGATTCTATCGAAAAGCTAAAGAAGTCAATTCATGTGAAACATGATGTTTCTCAGATTGGACAGGTAAATTAATCTCAATAGTTAGCAGAAAAAACTATCATAAGTTGCATTTAAAGTCATCTTCTGTTTGATTAGGCTTGATTTCACGATCACCAACTGGAAAAATCTAACAGGGAAAAGAGCATGAAAAAGATATATACCTTCAGGTAAAATTATTGAATGTAAAAATTTTGGCACCAAGATCTTTCTTGGGGTTTATTATGTCAATATTTACTCGAATTTGGCTTTTTTTTTCCCAATATTACATGTTGAAGAGGAATGTCTTTTCTTGTTTTGCACATTTAGTATTTATCAGCATCCCAAGATACATTGAAGAAACATTCTCCTATTTTGCAACACCTGACTAGGATTGTTAACCTTACAATAGAAGCTAAAATCAAAGTACTCTGAATATTTGTTGTGTCTGTTATATTAAGACATGATATCCTATTTCCGTCTTGTAACTACAGCGGACTAGTCTCTTCTTGTAAATTAGCACTTCGATAATAATAGGCCATTTTCTTTGCTGATACAGATACATGCCCATGCCTTGGAGGTTAAGTACAAATTCAGCGGTTCATTTAGAAGACAAATTGAACAGTTTGCTGCAGCAGTTCCTTTAAGCTATTTCATGTATGATGCTTAATGGTTTTCTTTCTTTCTTTCTTTTTTTAAGACTTCTCCGGATCATAAACAATGTTGTTTTAACAATTGCACACATAAAGTTCTCAAATTTCTTTGTGCCCATTGTTTGACTGGATTTCAGTTTGGCTCCTGACACGAGTTGAAAACTTGTTGAGTATCATCTTGGCTTCATTCATTAAGGTTAAAAGAGAAGATCTTTTTGTCCTCAAGCTTAAACATGCATGACATCCTAGCATTTTGGGTCAACATCACTTTTGGGTCACATTCATCCTCTTCATTTATTTCATCTCCCATTCTTCTATGAGTACAGGACCTTGCTCCCAAGGTTCTCTTTTGCAGGCATTTTCTCTACCCCATTGGGATTGGTTAATTATTACTTCACAAAGATAAATTAGGATTTTAGAGTTATATTAAATAAAAAATTATGTCAAATAAGAAAATGATTTTTTTTTTTTGTTAAGTATACATATGACATCTCATACTAATATCACAATCTTGCAATACATTCATGATAATCTTGTCAGAAAAAATAAAATTCGGCATAAATGAACATGTAGATATGAATCATGATTGATTAATCTAAATTTTTGTCATTTTCTTTACTAATAGATTTTTTAATTTAATTTCTTTGCTTAACTAAATATTATCATTTATCGGATAAAATTCAGCTCAATAACTTGTATAACATAGGCATATTTGGTATCTTTTGTTAATTATACACATGGTGTCGCAATAACTTAGGTCTGTTTGGCATCACTTATATTTTTTATTTTTTATTTTTAAAAATAAAAATGCCAAATCCAATGAAAAATTGTTTGTTATATTATTTTTATTTTAAAAATAATTTTCATTATTTATGAAAAAGTTGGAAGTGAAAACCATACAATTTTTTTGGAAAAGTAATATTTTAAAGTTATATCTTGTTATGAAAAATAAAAAAAACCAATGGCTATCAAACATGTTTTTATGGTAAGAATTGCACACAAATAAAAGCGCAGGAGAGAGTAGGATCTCACTAATATTAACATTGGCAAAGTGGACGGGCGCAGGCATCATCGGCAACGGTTATAATATTTTATTTTATTTTATTTAAAAAAAAAAGCTGTCACTAAGAAATGTTGATGGTTTAGATGTTTGCCACAAGTGCTTCTGAGAATGTTTTCGCTAATTGGCGTGGTTTTTTTGAGAATATTACCAGTGGTTTATAACTACTATGATAAACTTTCCTACCACTCAACCACGGGCATGTGACGTGGCTGATCAAGCCATATTAGGGCAAACGGACTAAATGACTAATAAAGCTAATATCAGATAGACCAAGTCGGTACCGAGAGACTCTTGAGCCCCCCTCGGCCTTAGCACCGAGGGACTCTCGAGTTTCCCTCGACCTCGGCACCTGATCTTCACATGGATACTTGCAACCACGACCCACCAATCTTCTGCGATCCCACGTGGCCACTGCTAGTTACGGTGCATGCCCGACATGACCAAACTCGTCTACTACCTGCAGCGCAACACTTGACAAGGGTATGGCAGGCTAGGCTGCCCCTGACAACCTTAGAGACGGTTGCGACCTGTCCCTGTCAGTCTTACCGCCTATTCCCCGTCAGACAATGACGTCTCAGATTCAATAACCTTCTAAAATGGAGGTAAGAGGGACTTTCGAATAGGTATAAAAACCTTCACTCATAACGAGAGGGTGATCTGAACTCCAAGTTCTTTGGCTAAGTCTTTTAGTCCATTTTTACTTACTGTTTCCTAAGTTACTCACTTGAGCGTCGAAGGGTCTTCACCGGAATAATCGGTCCCCGAAGACATCCTTACAGGATTCCTATTCGAGAGGGAGGCATTTGAAGATTTTCGGACTCATCTTCGTCGTCTTTTAGACCTATGTTCTTATCCGATGTTCAAAAGGGATGATTTGATGGTAATAGCATGAGTTGTGTAACATTTGAATGCAATAGAAATTTAAACATATCTTAAATAAATAGTGCCTATAGATATAAATAGGCTCGCTCATTTTCTAATTATATTTTCTTTAGTCTTGTTCGAGCCAAACCTAATCAAAATTTTGTATATGTTGTGCATAAATTCGCCTAGCGACACCCTTCACTTTCGAGTAAAGTCTATCCTAGAATTTAAGAAAGGCAAATTCTTATCTTTTTATAATTTATTTTACTACCTACAGTTCTATAGATAAAAAAATATTTAATTTAAATATTATTTTAAATATCATTTATCAAACAACTATATATATATATATATATATATATATTGCCTCACTTCTATTGATATTGAAATTGAATGCAAATGGAGCTTCATTTTGCACTTCAATAATTTAGATGGCACTTGGTCCTTAAAAATATTTTTATCTTCAAAATAAATTTTATTTTTTATTTCTTAAAAAGAATAGAGGTTGTCTTTAATTTTCATCATAAATGATGCCTCTTAGAAGGGGAGAGAATAAAATTAAGGAAATATATTTTACTTCCACATTTTCATGCTATGGTTATCATATACCTAAGGAAAAGTCTTTGTACATCGCCTCCGGTGCAGCAAGTCCAACGTAGGCTGCATCGTCCTTCCTTATTAGACCACGTGGATTCAATGTGGCCTGACACTGCAGGACGGGATAACACTAATACAATGTAACGTTTTGATTGTGACGTCCATTAAAAGCTATTCAGTCTTATTTTGAAAGTGGTGTACAAACGAAAATGCCCTTTTCCTCTAGCATACTTCTACCCGCCATCTTTTCTTGGATTATATTTGATGGAAGGAAAACTCTTTCCAATTCTAAAACATTCTTCCCCTTCACTCTGATTTTTGAGTGCAAGGCAAAATCCTTCCCCTCGCTCTGAGAGTCCGGTCTAAGGATTTTCTTTTGTTTTCGTTGGTGATATAAGCTTCTTCGTTACTAAGAAAAAGTGCTCCAAATACTTCTCTTATTTTCGATTGAAAGAAAATATTTCAGCTTCGAGGCTGGAATACCTAGCTACTGAAGACTTCTTCATTAACTTTAGGAGAAATTTCATTAGCAGCAGTAAGTAAAAAGTCCTTGTTCTTACATCTTTTTATAGTTCTTTTATTACACCAACTGTTTTGATCGTTATAGGAAGTTAATGCATTAGGAAACCGTTTAATGCTCAGGTAGCATCCCTGGTATGTTGTGACCTTCTGGGAGTCATAACTCAGTCCTCTAGCTAATGTCAATACCTTTAGTTTCGTTCGTATTTTTCTGCACGAATGTCATACTCTTTTAACTATGATGTTATACCTTATGAACTAGGGTATCGTTAGAGTGTTTCGGCCTATATTTCCTGTTATACCTTGACCCTAAAGCTCTGGTGTCATCATTTTACAACTTGGGTGTCGTACGTTATTTTCTGGGGTATCATAAGTTCCTGGATTCAGTTTCAACTAGGGTGTTGTAATATGAGAACTGGAGTGTCGTAACAAACTTTCTAGGGTGTCATAAGTTCGTGGCTTAACAGTTACATATACGGTGTCGTTATATAAGAACTAAAGTGTCGAATAAATCTTTTTGGGGTATCGTAAGTTCCATAGTTATCATCTTCGACATCCCGATACTCTATTTTACAGCTTTGGTGTCGTAAGTTATTTTCTGAGGTGTCGTAAGTTATTTTCTGAGGTGTTTTGTTAAGGTGTTGTCATGTTACAGCTCCGTTGTCATGAGTTATTTTTTGGGGTGTCATAAGTTGTTTTCTGGGGTATCGTGTGTTTTAGTTATGTCTTTAACTATTAACGGGTGTCATAGTTTTTATCTGGGGTGTCGTAAGTTTGTAACTGCAGTGTTGTAATATTTCTTAGGTGTCGTAAGGTTTTGCTTTAGCAGTTTCAGCTAGGGTGTCATAACAGTTTTTCTGAGGTGTCATAAGTTCTATAATCATCATCTTCAACATCTTGGTACTCTATTTGAAGATAGGGTGTCGTCATTTGATAGTTCAGGTGTCGTAAGTTGTTTTCTAGGCTATCGTAAGTTTCTGGATTCTGTTTCATTTCGAGTGTCATAATATAAGAACTGGGGTGTCATAATAGTCTTTCTAGGGTGTCCTAAGTTCGTGGCTTAACAATTACATCTAGGGTGTCGTTATATAAGAACCAGAGTGTTGAATAAATTTTTTTGGGGTGTCGTAAGTTCTATAGTTATCATCTTTGACATCCCGATACTCTATTTTATAGCTCTAGTGTTGTAAGTTATTTTCTGGGGTGTCGTAAGTTTCTGCCTTAGCAGTTTCAGTTAGGGTGTCGTCATGTTACAGCTCCATTGTCATGAGTTGTTTTCTGGGGTGTCGTAATTCTCAGTTATGTCTTTAACTATTAACGGGTGTTGTAGTTTTTATCTGGGGTGTCGTCAATTTTTTTTGGGGTATCGTGAATTTCAGTTATGTCTTTAACAGTTAAAGGGTGTCGTAGTTTTTATCAGGGGTATTGTAAGTTATTTTCTGGGGTGTCGTGAGTTTCAGTCAGGTCTTTAACTATTAAAGGGTGTCGTAGTTTTTATCTGGGGTGTCATAAGTTGTTTTATGGGGTGTCGTAAGTTCCTGCCTTAACAGTTTCAGCTAGGGTGTCATAATATGTGAACCTTGGTGTCGCTAGGCCATGCCTCAATGTCTTATGAATGGGTGTCGTCATTTTATAGCTACGATGTCGTAATTTGTAAATTGGGGTATTGTGACTTTTGAACTCCGTAAGTTCATGTCTTTAACTATTAATGGGTGTCGTAGTTTTTAACTGGGGAGTCGTGCAAGAAGCTATTATTCAGACCATAGATGGCATATATTCCTGGTATCTGGGGTTCGAACATAACTGGGGTGTCGTATTTCTTTAACTGAGGTGTCGTATTTCTTTAACCTAGGTATCGTAATGCTTTGTCAGGATAAATTGATAGCTAAATCTATGGATATCAATGTTTATGACTATGTACTTATATTTCCACAGACAATGCTGAAATTATAGATCGAAAAAATCAAACATACTCCTGGCCATGCACCTTCACCCATCACTCAAAATGCAGGGGATGATACTGTTGTTCCTCAAACTGGAATGGAATTCAATTTAGCAGATGATGTATATACTTTCTACAATGGATACACAAAAAAAGTTGATTTTGGAATCACAACAGTGTGTAGCAAAGCCAACTACAACAAATAACTTTGCTTCAAGCACCTAGTGTATTGGAGGCAAGGAAAATCTAGAAAAATAAAGAAGTGTATAAATCATAGGGATATTGATAAAGTTGATTGTATGGTATCCATAAAAGCAAGATTGAATGCTACAAGTAGTAAGTGAATATTGATTGAGGTTTCTCTAGAACATAACCATCGGATGTCAATAACATCAACTGGTTATCTACGGTCCCATAGAAGGATCAGCACACCAGAGAAGGCAGAGATCAGCAATTTACATGCCATGAATATACCCACAACTCAGATATACTCTGCCATAGCAAGGAGAAAAGGGGTAGAAGACAATTGGATTTCACAGAGAAGGATGCTTGTAATTTCATTTGTCGCAAACGTCAGTCTTAGCTAAAAAAAGAAGATGCTCAGTCGATGGTAATCCATTTCATCGAAATGCAAGTAAGAAATCCCAATTTTTTCTATACCTTAGACCTTAATGATAATAGTCAGCCCAGGTTTGTCTTCTGAATTTATCCAAGGTTAAGATTGGCATGCATATACTTTGGTGATGTTTTCAGCTTTGACTCAACCTACTTGACAAATAGATATCAAATGCCTTGTTATCCATTCATCGAGGTCAACCGTCATGGACAGTCCACTTTGCTTGGTTGCGCATTGTTGTCTGATGAGAGGACTGAGACATATAAATGGGTTTTTTAGTCATGGATGGATGCAAATAGTGGTCAAGCACCTATTACCATAATAACTGACCAAGATAAGGCAATTGAGGCTGTTGTTAGGGAAGTTTTTCCTAACACACGACATCGATTTTATCTTTAGCATATATTGAAGAAGATACCTGAAAAGATTGGCCACATTTGCACAGCAAATCCTAAATTTATGGTTGATTTCGATGAGGTGATATATGATTCACTGACTATACAGTCATTCGAGGAAAGGTGGGCATATCTTATGGAGAAATATAAAGAATACAAGGCTATAAATTGATTCAATGGCCTTTACGAATATCGGGATAAATGTGTCCTAATTTACCTTAAGAATACATTCTTCGCAGGTTTGTAGGACATTGTGTTTGGTTCATGTTCAATGCTTCTTTTTTTGACATAATTATGTACAGGGATGTCATTTTCACAAAGGAGCGAGGGCATCAATCACTTCTTCGATGAGTTTATAAATTTGAAGACTACACTCACGAAGTTCATAGATAAGTACGAAGATGCCTTGAAGAAAAAGTATGAGATTGAAAATGAGAAAAATAATAGGACATTGCAAACGATTACTTTCCTAAAGACATCCTCACCTTTTGAGAGGCAAGTTACAGGAAAGTATACAAGGTGCATTTTCAAAAAATTTTAGAATGAGATCCTTGAAATGGCTGCATCAAATACTAAATTGATCAAGGAAGCTGAGAACTATTATGTATATTATGTAAAGTCATATGAAAGGATTGAAATCGATGGAATCGGCAAGGAGATTATAAAAGATTATGTCGTGTCATATGACAAAAATATTAAGGATGTCCAATGCCAGTGTCGATCCTTTCAGTTCAAGGATTACCTGTATAGGCATGCCTTATTGGTTCTTCATCAAAGCGACGTATTTTGTTTATCAGATAAGTACTTCTTGAAGAGATGGTGCAAGGACATGAAATACCAATTCGATAATTTTGACTGCAATACTGAAGGTTGTGATAAAAGCATACAAAAATCACGGTATGCAGTCACATTTATTTATTTAAAATATCTTAATATATGTTTTCGATAAAATTATGTTATTAATTGTAGATATACTTTGCTGAGTCATCGGATGATGAAGCTCGCAGAGATAGCCTCTATGTCTGAAGATGCATTTAATTTAGTAATGGATGATCTAACACCAATATTCAAAAGTGTCGTGGATGCTAACTGCGCAGCTAAGGCAAGTAAATAATTTGTAATTCAAGATCCTAAGCAAATTAGGATGAAAGGTCATCCAAGAGAGAACAGATTAAAGAGTGGAGTCGAGCAGAAGTCAAAGAGATCATGAAAAAATATGGTCAAGGCATCCGTTGATGCTCCCCCAATGCAAAATAAAATAAGAGCTGGTTCAAGTAACAGGCAGATTTGTATGCAGTCAACTAACACCGGAGAGGATATGGAAAGAATTATATCACCTTTCAAATATTGATGGACGAGTTTGATGCTTATGTATTCAGTCAGCTAACACAGGAGAATATATAAAAAATTTTGCCATTAATGATAAAGCATGGGTGTCGTAACTTTGTAACTAGGGTGTCTTAGTCGTAAATCTAGGGTGTCGTTGCTTTGTAAGTAGGATGTCTTAATATTTTAACTGGGTTGTAGTAGCTCTTTTTTTAGCCAAATGAAGGATTGAAAAGTGCTCATCTCGTCAGCCAAGGAGAGACTCTCGCTTTGCTATTTACGAATACGCTTGCATGGGCGACACTATATATGAATCAAGGATCGGAACACAGAGTTCGACGAACTTTGATTTCCAAATGAATAAAAATTTTCATTTTTGCCAAACTTATGGCATTCCAGATTTAGGTTGCGATGACACCTCAGTTCTCACGTAACGATACCCTAGCTTTAAAGTGACGATACCCGAGCGAAGACTGTTAAGGCAAAAACTTATGACATCCCAGATTTAGGCTGTTACGACACCCCAATTCTTACATAATGATACCCTAGCTTTAATGCGACGATACCCAAAAGGCAGGAACCTACGACATCCCAGATTTAGGCTGCGACGACACCCCAGTTCTCACGTAATGATACCCTAGCTTTAAAGCGATGACATCCAAGCGAAGACTGTTAAGGCAGGAACCTATGACATCCCAAATTTAGGTTATTATGACACCCCAGTTCTCACATAACGACACCCTAGCTTTAATACGATGACACCCGAAAGGCAGAAACCTACGATATCCCAGATTTAGGCTGTGATGACATCCCAGTTCTCACATAATGATACCCTAGGTTTAAAGCGATGACATCCAAACGAAGACTGTTAAGGCAGGAACCTATGACCTTCCAGATTTAGGCTGTTATGACTCCCCAATTCTCATGTAATGACACCTTAGCTTTAATGTGATGACACTCGAAAGGCAGAAACCTACGACATCCCAGATTTAGGCTGCGACGATACCCTAGTTCTCATGTAACGACATCCTAGCTTTAAAGCGATGACACTCGAGCAGAGACTGTTAAGGCAGGAACCTATGATATCCCAGATTTAGGCTGTTATGACATCCCAGTTCTCACATAATGACACCTTAGCTTTAATGCAACGACACCCAAAAGGAAGGAACCTACGACATCCTAGATTTAGGCTGCGATGACACCCCAGTTCTCATGTAACGACACCCTAGCTTTAAAGTGACGACACTCGAGCGAAGACTATTAAGATAGGAACCTATGACATCCCATATTTAGGCTGTTACGATATCCCAGTTTTCACGTAACGACACCCTAGCTTTAATGCGACAACACCCGAAAGGCAGGAACCTACGACATCCCAGATTTAGGCTGTGACGATACCCCAGTTCTCACATAACAATACCCTAGCTTTAAAGCGATGGCACCCGAGCAAAGACTGTTAAGGAAGGAACCTACGATATCCTAGATTTAGGCTGTTACGATACCCCAGTCCTCACGTAACAACATCCTAGCTTTAATGCGATGACATCCGAATGGCAGGAACCTACGACATCCCAGATTTAGGCTGTTATGATATCCTAGTTCTCACGTGACGACACCCTAGCTTTAAAACGACGACACCCGAACCAAAACTTATGACATCTCAGAAAAACTGTACGACACTTCAGTTATAAATTTACGATACTCTAGTTTTAACATTATGACATCCCGGATGAAAATTTAAGAAACTTGAAAGTAAAAAAGGCAAAAGTATAACGACAAGATTTTGACATCCATGTAAAGTACCATAACATCCATATAAAAATTCTACAATTGCATAAATTTTGAAATAGTATCAGTATGAATAAACTACATCAAATTTTTAATCAATGAAGAATGAAAAAATTAAGAACAGTTTGTCACAAACTTGTCAATCATTTGGTTGATGCCTTCTCTCAATATCCTCGCTGCTAATTGTCGTCGATAATCTCTTATTTCATCTTCCATGAAATCTATCTTCATATCAGGATTGTCCCGATGAGCAAGGCATTCCATGTACTTCATAGTAGATGCCGCAATCCAGTGATCCGAAAGGTTAACTTGGGCAATCCAAAATCTCTTCCATCAGTAATTCATCACCTCTTCCTTATTGCATATATATGGAATATGTGGCCAAGAATGATATATCATTTCTTCACATTAGCCTTGTACTTGGCATTGCGTTTTCATAAATTTAGGTGCATGAACACATTTTTTTCCATGTCGACAGCAACCAGATGCCAGTGCGAATTATTCGAGTTAATAATGAAGAAAAAAAATCAAAATTGAGCCTTCTCTTCATCGGTTACTCTATCAAATATCGTAGCCCCAGCCATTGCAGCAAGTTCATGAGCAGATAATAGAGAATTTAGACACAAAGAGGCCATGAAAATAGATGCAAAGATACACTTATGATATCGGTTTTGGTGCTCTGTCCAGGTCCTCATCAAAAACTTCTGCCCAACATCAATAATCTGCCAATGCAATGTAAATCGATTAATAATATTCTAAAATCAATATCGAAAAAAGGTTTCCTGAGATACTTACATCGTCGATTATCATATCTTTGTTAATGAGATCATGAAGACTTTTCCTTATAATGATGCCACCTAATTTATTGGTGTACACGATCTTGTCGCTTATTCGTTCGCTTAAAAAAAATTGATAATAATTTGATCATCTTCGATTCTTATGTCGGCCTTTGATATGCCCACTGTCTTCAACGACTTTTTAGGATGGGCTATCTCATAAGAATCTCCTATGACCTTGGATGCCTTATGTCTCCTGGGCTCTTTTTTAACCCTCTTAATAAGCGAAGGCATTCCAAAGAATTGTATGTCCCCCTCATCCCTTTGGCATAGGGGTGACAATTTTATTATCAGAGAGCATAGTGGTGATAAGTTTATTATCAGAGGGTGCAGGGGTGATGATTATTTCCTCAGATTTTGGCTCATCTTGGCCCTTCATAGAATGCCCCTCCCTGCTCTTCTCCTCTTTATTTTCATTCTCAGGCTCTGTTTGATAATCCAAGGAATGCCCCTTCTCCCTCTTCTCCTCCTCTGTATTTGCATTCCTAGGCTCAGTTGGACACTCCAAGGAATGCTCTTCCTTCCTCTTCTCCTCCTCTATATTTGCATTCTCAGGCTTAGTTGGACACTCCAAGGAATGCCCCTCATTTGTCTTCCCCTCCCTCTTGTCCTCCTTATTTCTTGCATTGCTCTCCTTTTTGAGCAATGAACCGAGGAGGCTCTCAGCTATAGCAAGCCTATGCCTGATATCGTCGAGTTGATCCTTAACGCACCCTAGTTCAATCCTCAACTCGGCACAGCTTGCACAGCTTTCTGTTGGTTCAGAGGACGCTACTGTCTGTGGAGTGAGAAGCCAGCGCTCTTGTGACATTGGTGCAGTAGCTCTCTCCAACTGCAAAGCAAGATGATAAACAAATTAATTTAAAATAAATAATAATAAATTAAGTAAAAAAATATGATCGAAGCAATGGAGCAATGGATTATCTTACCAAGTTGTGAGGCTGCATGTTGGCAACCCAAACAGACTGGACCTTCAATTGGTTGTCATACCACTTCAATAGCTGGGGTAGTTTATTAGGATATGCTGGGGCTCGCATTGATGTATGCTCGAGGAACCATGCCTGCACATGATATTTTGTGATATGAAAAAATAAAATATTTATAAAAAATTATAATAATGACACTCTTTTGCATCTCAATAATCCTTGCCACCAGCGCTGCCAAGCATCCGAATAGGGTAGGCTGCCTCCTAACCTTGTTTACTCTCTTTGAGTGGATTGGCTTCTCGGATCGCAAGCAAGCAACGACTTCTGGGAGAGACAGAACGATCAACTCCTTGAATACGGAAGCCTAGTCGATCCTCTCCAGTTGAGTTAAGTCATCCAAGTGCTGGATGAGATATCATGGACATGTCTGATTAGACTTTGGAGCCAAAAACATAACAAATATGTAGGCGATCCAAAGTCTAACAGTGTCCTCGACATCCTCCTGTATCTTGGATGATTGGAGTCCATATATTAACTTCTCCAGCCCTTTTTGATGAAGATCTAAACCCTAGCCAAATCGTCTAAATAACCTTTCATTGAACAACTAGCAGGACGTATCGATCTTCTTTCCATGAGCTGGAAGATCCAGAATCAGTGCGACTTCATCAGCACTGAATAAGACTGCCTTGCCATAGAAAATAAACTCCTCACCTCTATTGTAACATCATATGATGTCTGCTAACAGTTGTCCATCGACTAAGAACATCTACATATCAATGAAGGCACCAAATGGGGTCCTTCGAATAGGTTTTGTATATTGTGTATTAAACCCCATCTTCCAAACATTCTGGGAAGCCTTCACTGTAGGGACTAGAATAATTCCCAAGTCATCTGAAATAGACAGGATAAACTTATTTGTTAGATTAAGAAAAAATATTTGATGCTAGGTGCCATTATATCTGAACTAGGGTGTCATAATTTTTGAGAAAGGATGTCATAATATCTGAATAAAGGAATCAGCGTGATGTTTATCTCTTCCCGAATCCATAGCTTCATATGGAACAGAACTTAATGGAGTCGCATCCTTATTTGAATAAAGAACGATTTCTTTGCTTTCTTCCACCATTTCTCCTTTCGGTGCTTCTTTGTTCGCTGTCTTCGTCCACAAATAGAGGTGGGCACTGGGCCGTGCCTGGCATGGCACGGCCCAGGCCCACCGTGCCTCTAAAGTTACCGTGCCATGCCTAGCATAGCCCAGTAACAAACGGATCATGCCTGGCATGGCATGGTAAAAAAAAAATTTAGGCTCGGCATGGCCCATGATGGGCCATGCCTAGCACGGCATAGGTGGGCCGTGCTAGGGCATGCCTTAGGCGGTGTGAGCACGGCCGTGCCAGGCATGGCCCCTAACGGCTATATAGCCGTTTGGGGGGCTGTGCCAGGCACGGCCCCTAACGGCTATATAGCCGTTTGGGGAGGGGTTTATACCATTTTACCCTTCACAACAGCCATATAATGGCTATATCAAAGGGTATTTTTGAAGAAAAAAAAATTGAGACTTCTATAAATAGCTCATTTCTCCCTTATTCTTACCACACCAAACCAACTCTTCTCTATTACAGATATTTGTCTCTTCTAGTAAGTGCTCTAGTAGATTAGCAATTTAATTTTTAGTTTGCAAGTGTTCTTACATGTAACAAGTGCTTAAGCAAGTAGTCAAGTGCTACAAGGCCACTTCTTATTGAGAGGCGAGAGCGCAAGAGGAAGCTCATAAATCTTGGCTCAACGCCTCCACCTCTGATCCTTTTCTCAATTCCTTTTTGTGGGTTAATTTTTATTTTTTTATATTTATTAATTAAAAATTTTAGATATGACATCTTTTAACGAAAGTAATTTTAACATGCACCCTTTTTTTGAGGGTGAGGAAACTAATCCCAACCCCAAGTTCCCTCTAGAGCTAGTGTCAGCGAATGCCAAACCTCTTCTCGTAAGAGGACTAGTGATGTTTGGAATGATTTCGATAGAATTATGGTTGATAGACTCTATAAAGAAAAATATAAAACATGTGCAAAACTTTACAGTTGTTCTAGTACTGGGAGAACATGGCATTTTAAAAGATCAAGAAACTCATAGGATGCATGATTCCCATCAGCAATGTATCCTTAATATACAAGATTGATCACTTGTAGGTAATTTTGCATATAACCATGAAAATTAGAGAAAATTACTGGTAAGATGGATAGTTCAGGATGAATTACCTTTTAGTTTATCTAAATCTTATAATTTTGAAAGATATGTTCAATTAGGCCTACAACCTGCTTATAAAAGAACTAGTAGGCGTACATTTAGAAGAGTGGCTATGACAAACTTTTTAGCAATGAAACAAAGTTTAATGGAAAGCCTCTCAAATTTAAATGCTAGAATTTCTTTAACTTCTGATATTTGGTCGGCATCTGTAGGTAGTAATTGTTTTATTTCTGTTACTGCTCATTATATTGATAATGATTGTCAACTAAATAAATGAATTATTGCTTTTCGTGCTTTTGATTTTTCATATTCGAGACAATAAATTTTAAATATTATTTATCAAATTGCATGCTCATATAATATTAATAATAAAATAATATCAATTACTTTTGATAATATATCTAATAATAATTCTGCTGTTGCATTATTAAACGACTCTTTGCATCCCATTTTAGATGGACAATTATTTCATATTAGATGTGCATGTCATATATTAAATCTTTCTGCACAATCTGGCATGAACATAATTCAAGAGGTTATTTCAAAAATTAGAAATGTAATTTTTTTATTCATGCTTCAAGGTCAAGACTTCAAGAATTTAAACAATTATGTGTAGATCATGGTAAACGTTTTAAAAAATTTAAACTTGATGTAATAAGTCGTTGGAATAGTACCTATACCATGATACATGATGCATATCCATATAAGAACTTATTAAGTGCTTATATTAATGATCGTGGATTAGGATTTATATTGACTGAAACTGATTGGCATCAAGGTAAAATTTTAGAAGATTTTTTTGTTACTTTTTATGATACTACAAATATTCTTTCAGATATTTATTATCAAACTTTTTGTTCATTTTTACAAAAAGCATATGTAATTAGTAAAAAATTTAAAGAATATAGATATCATGAAGTTTTAATGCCTATTATATATAATATGAAAACTAAATGGAATAAATATTGGAATAGGATATGTCCATTGCATAACTTAGCTACTATTTTTGATACTAGAGTTAAATTAAATGGCATAAATTTTTAATTGATCAATATTATGAAAACATGAATCAAAATCCTAAACCTGCTAAAGATAAGGTAACACGACTTCTTAATGATCTTTATGATTTATATAATGACAAAATTTATGGATCTAGAATACCTGCTCAAAGCTCTACTTCTTCTTCTAGATCTGTTCGTCATCTATTTTTTCATTCATTAGAAGACACATACATGCTTCAACTTCTTCATCTTTAAGTAATGAATTAGAATTTTATTTATGAAATGATCTTCATTCTGCATATGATGAAGATCAAATAGAAAATCTAGATATATTAGCTTGGTGGAAGAGTATTAGAAATCAATATCCTGTTATGTCTGCCATTGCATGAGATATTTTAGCTGTGCTGATGTCCATAGTAGCATCGGAATCCGCTTTCAGTGCATATCGACATATTCTGGATGAAAAGAGAAGTAGGATGACTGGCGAGATAGTTGAGATGCTTTTCTGCTTCAAAGATTGGTTGGATGCTGAGGCGAGACTTCAAGATAAAGATGGACATGACTTAACCAGCGAAGATGATGATGACACAAATACTACTAATGACTGATGAGTGAGTCGTTTCTATTTTTATAATTATATATTTTTATTTTTTTAATTGTTAAAGTGAGTATCTTTATTTTTTTGTCTCTATTTTTTTCTCCTTTCTTATTGTATTATGCTTTGAAGGTGGCCTAGTCCCCCTCCCTTCCTGTACCATTTTGATTTTAAATTAATAAATTAGTAGGGGTCTGTGCCAAACCCTCCACCATTAAGGTGGCTTCATATTAATATATTTTTTTAATTTTAATAATTTTTTAATTTATCAAAAAAATATTTTTTTATAAAATTTTTTTATTGAGTGGGCTGCACGACACAGGCCCATATGGGCCGTGCTTGGCATGGCCCAGGCCCATATGGGCCGTGCCGTGCCGGCTCGGCGGGCTAGCCCAGGCCCGTCATGGGCCGTACCATGTCGGGCCAGTGGAAAAAAATTTTCGAGCTCGGTACGGCATGATTTACTGGGCCGTGCCTGGCATGGCCCATGTGGGCCTGGGATGTGTCGCGCCATAGGCGGCACGATCTAGTGCCTACCTCTATCCACAAACGAAACCACTCATCTTCATGTAGGAAAAAGATGGAAGAAACAATAGTGAAAAAATTTTAGGACACTAGCGGCTACTCGAGTAATAAATGAAGGACCTCTAGGGTTCAGAAAGTTTTTTATGCTGTCCTCATAGGAAGATAAAAGGAAACCAGAATTGGTGCGATTATATCACGAATCCACAACTTTTTCAGATAGGGTGGCATAGCTGACTTAATAGAGTGTCGTCGGATTATAACTAGAGTGACGTCAAAATTTTCGCCTCTTTCAAATATATTATAGTGATGTCATAAGTTTATACCAAGGATGTCCTAATGTTTCAACTGGGGTATTGTGAATGATTTTCAGCCGATTTTCTTCTGGGGTATCACATGGCTTTTCTCCAGCGTCCGTTATAAGCACTGGTATCGTAGCGTTATCACTAGGGTGTCTTAATGTTTCAACTGGGTTATTGTAGATCTTTTTTTGGGTGATTTCCTTCTGTTACGTCATCAAGCATATCCATTCAAGCATGGGTGTCGTAGCATTGTTGTTAGGGTGTTTTAATGTTTCAACTAGGGTGTCATGAATAATTTTTGGCCGATTTCCTCCTAGGGTGTTGCGGGGCTTTTCTCCAACGTCCGTTATGAGCATGGGTGTCATAGCATTGTCGCTAAGGTATCTTAATGTTTCAACTGGGGCATCGTAGATCTTTTTCAGATGATTTCTTTCTGTTACATTGCCAAGCATATCCGTTCAAGTACGGGTGTCATAGCATTGTTGCTAGGGTATCCTAATGTTTCAACTGGTGTGTCGTGAATAATTTTCGATTGATTTCCCCTTGGAGTGTCATGGGGCTTTTTTCCATCATTCGTTATAAGCACGGGTGTCATAACATTGTCACTAGGGTGTCTTAATGTTTTAATTGGAGCATCGTAGATCTTTTTTTCGAGCGATTTCCTCTGTTACTTTGTCAAGCATATCCGTTCAAGCACGGGTGTCGTAGCATTGTTGCTTGGATATCCTAATGTTTCAACTAGGATATCCGTTCAAGCACGGGTGTCATAGCTCTTGTAGCATGTTACGACATCCAGGGAGCCATTATTCAAACCATAGATATTTTTTTGTTCGGTTTCCTCTTGGGATGTCGTAAAGCTTATTCGTTCAGCGTGCATTTAAAGCATGGACGCCACGTGGCCGATTGAAGGATTGGAAAGTACTCATTCTGTCATGCGAGAAGAGACTCTTCGATTTACTATAACGAAGACACTAGCATGGCTGACACTTATTTGAATCGGGGATCGAAACACCGAGATAAATGAGATTTGGTTTCTCGGCATTCTCTTCATTAATGGTTTCTATCCCCCATCCCCCAACTCGATGGCTATAAAAGGGGAAAGGATGAGTATTGCCTACAACCACATGAAGTGTTCTCTTTGATTGAGAGAGATAGTCTGAGAAAGCTTTTCCCATGATGACATCGGAGGCAGACGAGTTGGCTTTCCTCTTTAGCATCAAACTTGGGCTCGATGGCTCGGATGAAAATGTTGTTGAAAAGCAGACTGCTTTCCTCTTTAGCATCAAACTTGGGCTCGATGGCTCGGATGAAAATGTTGTTGAAAAGCAGACTGCCAAGGGAACGCTGAAGACCGACTTTGGTGGATCTTAGAGAGCCATGGGTAAGGCATCATCAGAGAATGCTCTGAAATCCCTTTTTGAGCATACAAGTGAGAAGAAGAGAAAGGAAGGAGGCCATAGAAGTCCGTGTGAAAATGCAAAAAAGCGTTTCCGTATGCATTGTAAAGAAAATTTGCAATGACTAATAATTTTAATTATAGAAGAACTTGCGACTGTTAGAAAATGATGAGACCCCAGTTATCACGTTACGATACCCGAGCTTTAAAATGATGACACCCGAGCAAAACTTTTACAACAAGAATGGACGACATCCCTGAAAGGCTGTTACGATACCCATGTTCTCACGTTACGACACCTGAGCTTTAAATGATAATACCCAAGCAAAACTCTTACAGCAGGAATGGACGACATCCCTAAAAGGTTGTTACTATTAGGAATTGTGTGTTTAAGACATAAATCAAATTCATAAAAAAATATAGCAGAAGATATAATACAAAATTCTAGATGCCCAGGATCCTTAGGAATAGATTCATTAAATTAGAAATAAAATCTAAAACATTAGATTTATTCATACCTGAGTCCTTTATCGATGTAGAAAAGGATGAAGCCGGTGAATCCTCTGCCACTAGCCATCCACGTGTCCGGCCTCTAATGGTGATCCACATGGAGAAGAGTGGATGAAGACCTTCAAGGTATGAAGATGACACTTAGGGAGAGAGGGGTGCTAGCGCCTCTTGAATCCTCTTATAGAAATATTCAAAATAGAAGATATCTCCATAGGTCTAAATGATCAAATCTTTTTCATCTCCATTTTCTTAGGAGAAGAAAAAGAGACCTCTTTTCTCATGGTAACATTAATCAAAAGGAGAGGAAGAGACTCCCCTTCTTATGGTAAGGTTATGGTAACCTTAATCCAAGGGAGAGGAAGAGACTCCCATTCTCATGGTAACCTTAATCCAAGGGAGAGGAAGAGACTCCCCTTCTCATGGTAACGTCATGGTAACTTTAATCCAAGTGTCACAATCTCAGCCTTTGAAATTAGGAGTTAGTTATCGTATAACTACATGCCCCAATCTGTACGTGTTCATCATCGTACCGTAGAGATTTATCATGTCTCATCCTATGGGCATGAATCCTTCTTCACATGGCTGAGATTTACTATCCATACCCGAATAATTAGAGCCGTCCATCACATGAAACAAGCCAAATTTGGGTATCAATTATTTGTTCATCATATGCGCAAATAATTTCTCTCTAAAATTCCTTCTACTATGATGGATTATATTGATGGGAATTATGTATTCAAGACATGAATCAAATTCATGAAAATATAGCAGAAGATATAATACAAAATTCCCAGATGCCCAGGATCCTTAGGAACAGATCCATTAAATTAGAAATAAAATCTAAAATATTAGATTTATTTATACTTGACAGATGAATCTTCTGCGACTAGCCGTCCACGTGTTCGACCTCTAACGATGATCCACGCGGAGAAGAGTGGATGAAGACCTCAAGGTATGAAGATGATACTTAGGGAGAGAGAGGGGTGCTAGCGCCTCTTGAATCCCCTTATAGAAATATTCAAAACAGAAGATATCTTCATAGATCTAAAAGATCTAATCATTTTCTTCTCACACTATCTTCTTAGGAGGAAGGAACTATATTTATTGAGAGAGGGAGAGAAAGAAACGTTCCAAGGGAGAAGAAGAGACCTTTTTCATGGTAACATCATGGTAAGTTAATCCAAGAAAGAGGAAGAGACTTTCCTTTTCATGGTAACGTTAATCCAAGGAAAAGGAAGAAACTCCCCTTCTCATGGTAACGTTAATCCAAGTGTCACAATCTCAGCCTTTGAAATTGGAGTTAGTTATCACATAACTACATGCCCTAATCTGTACGTGTTCATCATTGTACCGTAAAGATTCATCATGCCTCATCCCATGGGCATGAATCCCTCTTCACATGGCTGAGATTTACCATCCATATCCGAATAATCAGAGCCATCCATCACATGGATCAAGCCATATTTGGGTATTCAATTATTTGTTCATCATATGCACAAATAATTTCTCCCTAAAATTTCTTCTACTATAATGGATCATATCCATTATTATTTTATCTTCTTTAAATTGGATCTTATCCAATTATTTAATTGGTCATCTTATCTGAATTAAATCTAATTTAATTTTTATTTTAATTCATCCAAAATTTTTCTTAATGCGTGTGACCCATTAGGCCCTTTAACATGTTGGCAATAATCATGTCCTAATCACAGACCCTAGGAATGATTGGACAACTCTTTGTCCAAGTCAACAACATGATTATAGTTCATGAGAGGCCTTTAGCAAAGCATCATGACCACCCAACTGCTAAAGGTTTATTGACGTGACCATCAACAACACCTGTCCATGAATGGTTACCGTATGATCAAATTCTTTCATCATATATTCCAGATCAATTAGTGGTATGGAATATCTCAACCTTGTAATTGATCTTTGTTTACTTGATCTCAGAAAAAAATGACTCATATGAATTAGAACTTCAAAACCATTTTGAATTTTAACTCAACCTTGCAAGGATTTAACAATCAATTTAATCCATCAAGTGGCCATGAGATATAACCCTTTCTATCAAGGGAGACGAATCCTGTCTTAATCAAATACCACCTTCATGTGCTTCATGTCATACCCAACCGACACCATATTTGCTACCCATGGCTAGAGCGATGTTTGGATGTCATCAAAGCATGACATTCCACACATGAGATGCAATGAAGATCTCAAGTCAAAAGATCACTCACACCATCGTCATTAAAGATCAACCATCGACACTATATAGAATATCCATATGGAATCTCTGTACGGGTCATCTAATGCATCGTTACAATAATGAGCATCCACACACCTATCCAAGTATCTTCATACTTCAACTTGTGAAATCAGCTGCTCACCCTAAGGGTGAGGATATGCAATGTGTGCCGATCTCACGGTGTTTGATGGTGTCTAGTCCCATCTACACATCGACTAGAAAAATTTAAAGAATCAAACCATAACGTGCAATTTGAATCTCACAATTTGTAATCTCTATTACAAATTTCATATGCACGGTTCATATTCTTTTGGACTTTATCTCACAGGTAAAATATATCTAATATATATAAGAATTACATCTGGATAAATAAAGAAATCAATAAATTTGATTTGTATTCATAAAGAAATGTGTATAAACTAGCATCTAATCCAATTGGATCTAGGCCATATACTAATACATATCCATTATTATTTTATCTTCTTTAAATTGGATCTTACCTAATTATTTAATTGGTCATCTTATTTGAATTAAATCTAATTTAATTCTCATTTTAATTCATCCAAATTTTTTTTTAATGTGTGTGACCCATTAGGCCCTTTTAACATGTTGGCAATAATCATGCCCTAATCACTGACCCTAGGAATGATTGGACAACTTTTTGTCCAAGTCAACAACATGATTATAGATCATGAGAGGCCTCTAGCAAAGCATCATGACCATCCAAGTGCTAAGGGTTTTGTTGACGTGACCATCAATAATACCTGTCTATGAACGGTTACCATATGATTCAATCCCTTTGTCACATATCTCAGATCAATCAGTGGTATAGAATGCGTCAACCCTGTAATTGATCTTTGTTTACTTGATCTCAAAAAAAAATTGACTCCTATGAATTAGAACTTCGAAACCATTTCGAATTCCAACTCAACCTTGGAAGGATTTAACAGTCAATTTAATCCATCAAGTGGCCGTGGGATATAACCCTTTCTATTAAGAGAGACGAATCTTGTCTTGATCAAACACTACCTTCATGTGCTTCATGCCATATCCAACCGACACCATATTTGCCACCCATGGCTAGAGCGACGTTTGGATGTCGTCAAAGCATGGCATTCCACACATGAGATGCAATAAAGATCTCAAGTCAAAGGATCACTTACACCACTGTCATTAGAGATCAACTATCGACACTATATAGAATATCCATATGGGATCTTTGTACGGGTCATCCAATGCATCGTTACAATAACGAGCATCCACACACCTATCTAAGTATCTTCATACTTCAGCTTGTGAAATCAGTTGCTTATCCGAAGGGTGAGGATATGCAATGTGTGCCAGTCTCATGATATTCGATGGTATCCAGTCCCATATACACATCGACTAGAAAAATTTAAAGAATCGAACCATAACGTGCAATTTGGATATCATAATTTGTAATCTCTATTACAAATTTCATATACATGGTTCATATTCTTTTGGACTTTATCTTATAGACAAATATATCAAATAAAAGGCATATAGATAGATAAAGAAACCAATAAATTTGATTTGCATTCATAAAGAAGTGTGTATAAACTAGCATCTAATCCAATTGGATCTAGGGCACACACTAGCAATCTCTCACTTGCACTAGAGCCAATCACCCATGTATCCAATACCAAGTGACTCAGCATGACCATCATGCTTCTGCTGCGGCAGGACTTTAGTGAACGGATCAACAATATTATTGTTCGTGAGGACTCGTTCTATTTTTATATCATTTCTATCAATAATTTCTCTAATTACATGGTATCTCTGAGTACATATTTGGACCTCTGATGAGACCTTGGCTCCTTAGCTTGCGCAATAGCTCCATTATTATCGCAATACAAGTGTACTGGATCAGCAATGCTCAGAACCACACCAAGTTTAGTGTGAACTTTTTGATCCAAACTGCTTCTTTGACTGCATCTAATGCTGCATTGTACTTAGACTCGGTTGTAGAGTCGGCAGTCATTTCCTGCTTGGAACTCTTCCAGCTGATTGCACCACCATTGAGTGTAAAGACATAGCCTGATTGAGATTTATAATTATCTTTATAGATTAAAAATTAGAATCCGTATAACCCTGAACTATGAGTTTAAGTCCTCCATAAACCAAGAACATATCCTTAGTCCTTCGTAAATACTTAAGGATATTCTTGACAATCATCCAATGTTTCTCACCAGGGTTTGCCTAGTATCTACTAGTGATACTCAAAGCATAAGAAACATCAGGTCTCGTACATAGCATCGTTTACATGATGGATCTGATTGCTAAGGCGTATGGAATCCTATTCATGTACTCTCTCTTCTCATGGGTTTTAGGACTCATGTCCTTGGAAAGATGCACCCCATGCGATACTGGTAGGAATCCTTCTTGGATTCCTTCATGCTAAACCATTTTAGCACTTTATCTATGTACGTTGATTGGGACAATCCAAGCAACCTCCTAAATCTATCTCTATAGATCTTAATACCAAGTATGTAGGCTGCTTCTCTCAAATCTTTCATGGAGAACTTGCTGGACAACCAATCCTTCACTTCTTGCAGCAAGGATACATTGTTTCCTATCAATAATATATCATCTACATATAATATCAAGAAAATAATAACACTCCCACTAACCTTCTTGTATACACATGGATCATCCTCATTTTTGATAAAATCAAACTCTTTGATTGTTTCATCGAAACGAATGTTCCAGCTTCTAGAGGCTTGCTTAAGTCCATAAATGGACCTTTGCAGCTTGCATACCTTTTGAGAATCAATGGACTCAAAACCCTCAGGTTGTGTCATATACACATCCTCCACTAAATCACCATTTAGGAAGGCGGTCTTGACATCCATTTGCCATATCTCATAATCGTAATAGGCTGCAATCGCAAGCAAAATCCTTATGGACTTAAGCATGGCTACAGGGGAAAAGGTTTCATCAAAGTCAACACCTTGCCTTTGCTTGTAACCTTTTGCAACTAGCCTCGCCTTATAGGTAATCACATTACCATCCATGTCGATCTTCTTCTTGAAGACCCATTTGCACCCAATGGGTTTTATCCCTTCAGGTGGATCAACCAAAGTCCATACTTGGTTGTTGTACATGGAGTCCATTTCAGACTTCATGGCTTCAAGCCATCTCTTAGAGTCAATGTCACATATTGCTTCCTCGTAGTTAGTAGGCTCATCATCTTCTATAAGAAATCCATATCTCTTAGGAATATGATGGACTCTACTAGACTACGTAGCTGATGTGTACTTGGAGCTACCTGTTGCTCCATCATTTCTGATAGAGGCTCATGCAAATGTTGCTGAATGGAGTTGAGTCTCCTGCTCAACTCCCACTGCATTTGGCATTTTCTCCATGTCATCTAATCGGTCTGTGTCAATTTGTGATTCTTGAGTTTCACTAATCTCAATATTTCTCCCATTGCCCTTTCTTAGAAAAATCTCATTCTCTAGGAATATGGCATGCCTTGAGACAAAAACCTTTTGCTCGAGTGGATGGTAGAAGTAGTATCCTTTTGTTTTTTTAGGATATCCACAAAATTATACTTGTTGGATCTAGCTCCAAGCTTGTCCGACTCATTACGCTTTACATAAGCGTAGCAACCCCAAATCCTTAGATGACTAAGGGTTGGTTTCTTTCCATACCATATCTCATAGGGAGTGGAACTGACCGACTTAGATGGAACTCGGTTTAGAGTGTATTCGGCTGTATGTAGCGCATAACCCCAAACATTTTTGGAAGATTTGCAAGGCTCATCATTGATCGCACCATATCTAATAATGTGTGATTTCTCCTTTCTGATACACCATTATGCTGTGGCGTACCAGGAGGAGTCCACTGAGAAAGAATCATTCTCCTTCAAATATTCTAAGAACTCATGGCTTAAGTATTCCCCACCTCGATCTGATCGAAGTATCTTAATACTTTTGCCACTTTATTTTTCTACCTCGGATCTGAATTCTTTGAACTTTTCAAAGGCTTCAGATTTGTGCTTCATCAGATATACATAACCATACTTGCTATGGTCATCTATAAATGTGATGAAGTAAGAAAAACCTCCTATTGCCTGAATATTGATAGGACCACATACATCCTGAATGTACTAGTCCTAAACATTCAGTTGCTCGCTCACCCTTTGTAGTAAAATGACTTAGTCATTTTGCCACGTAAGCATGACTCACATTCCTCAAACGATTCCCAATCGAATGAGCCCAAGTAGCCATCCTTATGTAACTTGGTTAAACATGTTTCATTTACATGGCCTAAATGACAGTGCCATAGGAATGAGTTCTTAGAATTATTTGATTTTAATTTCTTAGTTTCTATATTAAGAACATGGCATTGTAAATTCAAAACATAAATCCCGTTGAACATTCAGCAGAACCAAAGAACATTTTATTTTTAAAAATTAAAATTTCTTTATTTTTAATTTCAAATGTATATCCATCATTTACAAGGCATGAAACAAAATAATATTCTTTGTTATGTTTGGAACATAATAACAATTACTAAGCTCCATTACAAGCCCAGTGGGCAAAGACAAAGAACAAGATCCTACGACTAAAGCAGCAACCTTTGCTCCATTTTCCAGTAGGATCACTTCATCTTTCTTTAACTTTCTACTGCTTCTTATCATCTGCATATTAATACAAATATAAGATCCACAACCGGTATCCAATACCCAAGTGGAATAAGAAGTAACAGAAGAAAATATCTCAATCATAAATATACCTGATGTAGAAGCATTTGTAGGTTTCTTTTCTTTTAGGTTAGCCAGATAAGCCTGTAGTTTTGCTTCAGTGCCTTCCTTACCACACAAGTGACACTTTTCCTTGGCAACTTTATTTTTTTAATGCCCTTATTTGGTTTAGTCACCTTGGCCTTTTGGACCTTATTCTTCTTTCGCCGCTTCTTACGAGCGCCAGAGGACTCCACGACCATAACCTGCCCCTTTTCTTTCTTAATGTTGGGCTCAACATTCGTTAGCATATTTGTGAGCTCAAGTAGAGATGCCTCTAGCTTGTTCATGTTGAAATTAAGAACAAACTGCGAATAGCTGGGAGGTATGACTGTAGAACCAAGTCAATACTTAGTTCATGATCCATCACAAAATCCAATCATGCCAACTTCTCAATTAGATTGATCATTTTCAGCACGTGGGCACCCACTGATGAATCCTCAGTCATTTTGCACTGAAACAGTTCTCTAGAGGTTTGAAACCTCTTATATCGAGACTGTGCACCAAGCAACACTTACAGATGCATCAAAATCTCCTGAGCATTCATATGCCCATACTGTTTCTGAAGATCAGGTGACATCAAGGCCAACATCAACAATGTGCCATTTCTTTAGCATCTTTATATCGGTTGTATGCCACATGAACCTCAATCGAAGCATCCGCTGGTGGGACCTCCGGTGCAACCTCCGGTGCAACCTCATCTAGGATAAAAAGAATTTTTTCAGATCGAAGAACGATCCTTACATTCCTTAGCCAATCAGGAAAGTTGAGTTCAGTCAATTTGTTGGATTCTAAAATATTTCTAAGGTTGATGTTTACACTCATGGTTAGAATGAGTCAATTACTATGAATACTAATCACCAACTTAATATGGTAATTCTATATTTTTAATTAAGTTGGTTTCTCCCACTATTTTATCAAGGTTAGTAGCCCTCTCTATTAATCTTGAGAAATTGGCATTCAATTTTCTTAGTGGGCTAGGATCCTTATTTGAATTACCTTGACCTTGGCTTTGGAACAACTAATCTCGGTAAGCCAAATTTGGTAGATTATCATCCATCACATCTAATGTGACTCCTAGATCATTTAGGGGATATTGCTTTGTCAATCACATCCATATATGATTATCCTAAAGTTTGCCTCTAGATTAGACTGACCTTGACTTTGGCCAATTATGCCAGCTAATCTAGTTAAGTCGACCCATTGTTCCATAATCAACTTCTCATAAGTACACTCAACCTCGGATTTGGCATGACAAATCTCATGACCTAATAATTTTATATATGTGAATAATGGAAGGCTTATGACTTAATATTCGTGGAGGGATTTAGCGCATATAGGTTCCATCTACATCTATAACATTTGTACTATGCTAGGTTACATATCCTATATGTAGATTTTAGATTAATCTTTATTAACCTAAAAAATATCATAAGATCAAATCTTATGATTGGGATTCCTAATCAAATTAGGATCCCTGACCACTATCTAATATAGAAACCCTAATCATGTGATCAGATCTATTGCTTCTATCATGATTAACCTTATTGATCTAATCAATTAAGAGCTTTCCATAACAATAGCCAGATTACCTGATCAATGGGGTCGTATTTAGCATACCCTTCGATCCCATTGAATAGGTTTTCCCAGGTAGCGAACGGATCAATTAAAAACATGATCACACTTATCTTAGACACCAATGTATGTAAGCCTAATTGATCAGACCAATATTGGGATCATAGGATCAAGCAATGATATGGTTAAGTCTAAGTTTCCAAATCTTTATATCTATTATATTTTATGATAAGTTAAGATAGCGATCTTGTTAGGGTATTATGATAAGAATTCTTAATTCAAATTTTAAAAATTTAAATTACAAATTTTAAATTTTCTTATCATTTAATTACATGTTATGACATGTCGGTTTTACATCCCATGTAAATCCTAATGTCTTTAACAATCATATTCTTGTCATGATAAGATTTTGGATTCAAATTTAAAATTTTAAAATCCATATGATTACTTTTAACCACAATCTTATCATGATCTAAATATCCAAAATAATTTTTCAACGTTCATTATTATATGAATATCAGATCTTAATCATATCAATAATCATTAAAATTAAATTCTAAACATGACTTCAGGATTTCAGCACATAGTATTTATCATGCATAAATAATAATTGCTATTTTAACATGACACAGATATGATTAAATTTAAATTAATTATTATTTATTATTATATAATAAATCTTTATCTCTGATATCACATATCAAAGTATTTTATTTTAACATGATAATGAACATGCATAAATCTAAATAATATTGTTTATCATCAAATAATAAATATTTTATTTTATTTTAGATTTATTATCAACAAACGAAAAATATTCAGGATTTTAATTTTTATAAGAAGCATGATAAAAACTTATATTATCAATCAGATTGACTCAAGTATCCTATCAGATTAATAAATCTGTAGCCTAAGGTAGCTCTGTTACCACTGTTGGAAATTATATATTCAAGACATGAATCAAATTCATGAAAAATGAAAAACGTAGCAGAAGATATAATACAAAATTCTCAGATGCCCAGTATCCTTAGGAACAGATTCATTAAATTAGAAATAAATTCTAAAACATTAGATTTATTCATACCTAAGTCCTTTATCGATGTAGAAAAGAATGAAGCTGGTGAATCCTCTGCCACTAGTCGTCTACGGTGATCCATGCAGAGAAGAGTGGATGAAGACCTTCAAGGTATGAAGAAGACACTTAGGGAGAGAGGGGTGCTAGCGCATCTTGAATCCCCAAATATTCAAAACTAGGTCTAAAAGATCTAATTTTTTCATCGAGGAAGGAACCATATTTATAAAGAGAGGGAGAGAAAGAAACGTTACAAGAGAGAGATCTCTTTTTTCATGGTAACCTTAATCCAAGGGAGAGGAAGAGACTCTAAGGGAGAGGAAGAGACTCCCCTTCTCATAGTAACGTTAATCTAAGTATCACAATCTCAGCCTTTGAAATTAGGAGTTAGTTATCACATAACTATCCCCAATTTGTACGCAGTGCCTCATCCCGTGGGCATGAATCTTTCTTCACATGGCTGAGATTTACCATCCATACCCGAATAATCAGAGTCGTATCATATGGAACAAGCCAAATTTGGGTATCCAATTATTTGTTCATCATATGCACAAATAATTTCTCTCTAAAATTTCTTCTATTATAATGGATTATATTCATTATTATTTTATCTTCTTTAAATTGGATCATACCCAATTATTTAATTGGTCATCTTATCTGAATTAAATTTAATTTAATTCTCATTTTAATTTATCCAAAATTCTTCTTAATGCGTGTGATCCATTAGGCCCCTTTAACATGTTGGCAATAATCATGTCCTAATCACTAACCCTAGGAATGATTGGACAACTTTTTGTCCAAATCAACAACATGATTATAGATCATGAGAGGCCTCTTGCAAAGCATCATGACCACCCAAGTACTAAGAATTTTGTAGATGTGACCATCAATAATACCTGTCTATGAACGGTTACCGTATAATTCAATTCCTTCGTCATATATCCCCAAGATCAATCAGTGGTATGAAATGTATCAACCCTATATTTGATCTTTGTTTACTTGATCTTAAGAAAAAATTGACTCATATGAATTAGAACTTTGAAACCATTTCAAATTCCAACTCAACCTTGCAAGGATTTAACAGTCAATTTAATCCATCAAGTGGCCATGCGATATAACCCTTTCTATCAAGGGAGACAAATCTTATCTTGATCAAACACCACCTTCATGTACTTCATGTCATATCCAACCGACACCTTATTTGCCATCCATGGCTAGAGCGACATTTAGATGTCGTCAAAGCATGACATTCTACACATGAAATGCAATGAAGATCTCAAGTCAAAGGATCACTCACACCACTATCATTAGAGATCAACCATCGACACTATATAGAATATCCATATGGGATCTCTGTACGGGTCATCCAATGCATCGTTACAATAACGAGCATCCACACACCTATCCAAGTATCTTCATACTTTAGCTTATGATATCAGCTTCTCACCCTAAGGGTGAGTATATGCAATGTGTGCCTGTCTCACGATATTCGATGGTGTCCAATCCCATCTACACATTGACTAGAAAAATTTAAAGAATCGAACCATAACGTGCAATTTGGATCTCACAATTTATAATCTCTATTACAAATTTTATATGCATGGTTCATATTCTTTTGGACTTTATCTCATAGACAAATATATCAAATAAAAGACATCTGGATAGATAAAGAAACCAATAAATTAGATTTGCATTCATAAATAAATGTGTATAAACTAGCATCTAATCCAATTGGATATAGGGCACACACTAACAGTTACAATACCCATGTTCTCACGTTATGACATCCGAGCTTTGAAATGATGACACCCGAGCGAAAACTCTTACGGCAGGAACTGATGACATCCCCGAAAGGCTCTTATAGGTGTCGTAGGTTTGTAACTAAGGTGTCTCAGTTCTCAATGTGGGATGTTTAGTTTTCCTCCTGCGATGTCGTTAGTTTGGGATGTTGTTGCTGTTACGACTCTAGTTCTCATCCTATGATACCCAAGATTTAAAATGACAATATCATAGGAAAACTATTACGATTTCCTACATAGGGGTTTTTTCGGTATAAGGCCATGAGTGATGTAAGTTTGAATTTACTGTGTCTTAACAGTAAAGCTGGGGTGTCGTAGCTTTGTTTTAGCCGATTTTTTTGAATGGGTGTCTTAGGTTTGTAACTTGGATGTCGTAATAATTCGGCTTGGGTGTCGTCACTGGTTTTCGGCTGATTTTCTCCTGCGATGTCTCGAGACTTTCTTCACCGTCGGTGTAAGGCCATGGGTGAGTAAGTTTGAACTTACGGTGTCTTAACGGTAAAGCTGGTGTTGACCCAATTATTGATTTTGATGATTAACAAAAGCCATGAGTATATTCATTATGTTTCTGATAAATTTGAGAAGTGTTTCAGGGATTAAGAATGTTTAATTATTCAAATAATACACAAAATTAGTTTTGAATTAAGTTTTAAATGGAAAATATTTAAGTTCAGAACTTGGAGTCTACACCTACAGTATCTGGAGCCGACACCAGGGCGTATTAGAACAATTCTAAGTTTTCGGCACGGTTTGGAGTCAACACCTGAAACTCTGGAGCCAACTCTAACCTAAGATACAGAGAAGTGCTTTCTGCATCAGTTTTTGGAGCCGACACCTGGAATTCGGGAGCTGACACCTGGAGTTCGGGAGCCGACACCTGAAATTTCTGGAGCCGACTCTAACCTGAGAACAGAGAGCGTATTTTTAAGACATCGTTAGAGTTGACACCCTCAGATACTGGAGCCGACACCTGAATGCGCCGAGCCAACACATCACTTTTTCGGAGCTGACTCCTCAATGAACTTTTATTACTATTTTTGAAAACCCGAGTTGGAGCCGACACATGCAAAGTTGGAGCCGACTCCAACCTGTCAGGAACCGGTTTTCAAATTGTCAGAACGGACTCTAACGGTAATATTTTTTCACCTAATCTCTAACTGCTATATTTCTTTGTGTGTAGAAGCAATCCAAGTACCTTGTAATGGTTATTTTTCACCTAATCTTGGATTAAGAAATCTATAAAAAGGATATTCGACCGTTTAAAAAAGGACTAAAAAAATCAAAAAAATCAAGCGAAAAAGAGAGGAAAATTTTCAAAGAGAAATCTGAATCCACATCCATCTTCTGAAGAGAGATTCAAAAGAAATCCAAAGCTCTCAAAGATCAATTTCAAAAGATTTTCAAAGGAGAAAAGAAGAAGCTCAAAAGGCCCTTTTTCTTCAACTTCTCTACAACAAATCTCTGTGAAAAATCAGAGTTAAAGCTTGATTCAACCATTCAAAAGAGAAGAGGAAAAGAAGAAAAGCTCACATTCAAATTGCTTCAAACAGGCTTTTCTAATCCTTGTTTATTTAAATTGCATATTTGCTCATTTGAGGAGCTATTTTGTATTGTAAACTTAATTTCTAAATTATTGTTTGCTAATTCAATCAGGGGGATTGAACTAGTGGAGGTAGTTTACCTCGGGACGAGCTAAGGTTAGCTTGGGTTTGGGTTGTGTGCTGGTGAACCCGAAAAACCGGCTGGGTTAGTTGTGATCCCGAGAAAACAACAAGTTGGAGTTGTGAGCTTGTAAAACAACTCGACTGTAATCAGTGGGATTATAGTGTGGACCCAAGTAGTGCTTGGGAGTGGACGTAGGTATTGGATACACCGAACCACTATAAAATCTTTGTGTTTGCCATGCATTTATCTCTATCTCTATCTTCCTTATTTGTGCTTAGCTTTAATTATTTCAGTTCACTTAAGCACTTTCATGTCACTCTAATTATTTTCAAAGAGTTAAATTTTTTTTAAAGAACCCAATTCAGCCCCCCTCTTGGGTTGCCATCTGGGCCAACAGCTGGGGTGTCGTAGTTTTGTTTCAGCCAATTTTCTGAACGGGTGTCTTAGGTTTGTAACTAGGGTATCGTACTATTTTAGCTGGGGCATCATCACTGATTTTCGGTCGATTTCCTCCTGCGATGTCGCGAGGCTTTTCTCCAGCATCTATTTGAAGCACAAGTGTTGTAAGTTTGTAACTACGATGTCTTAATAGTAAAGCTGGGGTGTCGTAGCTTTATTACAATTGATTTTCTCTTGAGATGTCGTAAAGTTTTTGCCCTAAGCATGAACGGATATCTTAGGTTTGTAACTTGGGTATCGTAATAATTGTTTGGGTGTCGTCACTGGTTTTCGGCCGATTTCCTCCTGTAATGTCTCGAGGCTTTTCTCCATCGTCCCGTGTAAGGCCACGGGTGTCGTAAGTTTGAACCTACGGTGTCTTAACGGTAAAGCTAAGGTGTCGTAACTTTATTTCGACCGATTTTTATGAATGGGTGTCTTAGGTTTGTAACTTGGGTGTCGTAATAATTCAGCTTGGGTATCATCGCTGGTTTTCGACCGATTTTCTCCTACGGTGTCTCGAGACTTTTTTCCACCATCTGATGTAAGGCCATGGGTGTCGTAAGTTTGAACCTCTGGTGTCTTAACAGTAAAGCTGGGATGTCATAGCTTTGTTTCGGCCGATTTCCTAAACGGGTGCTTAGGTTTGTAACTAGAGTGTCATACTATTTTAGCTGGGGTGTCATCACTGATTTTCGATCGATTTCCTCCTGCGATGTCATGAGGCTTTTCTCCAGCATCCGTTTTAAGCATGGGTGTCGTAAGTTTGTAACTACGATATCTTAATAGTAAAGCTGGGGTGTCGTAACTTTATTGCGGTTGATTTTCTCCTGAAATGTCGTAAAGCTTTTCCCCTAAGTATGAACGGATGTCTTAGGTTTGTAACTTGGGTATCGTAATAATTCAGCTTGGGTGTCGTCACTAATTTTCGGCTGATTTCCTTCTGCGATGTTGCGAGGCTTTTCTCCATCGTCCGGTGTAAGGCCACGGGTATCGTAAGTTTGAACCTACGGTGTCTTAACGGTAAAGCTGGGGTATCGTAGCTTTGTTTTGGTCGATTTTTCTAAATGGGTGTCTTAGGTTTGTAACTTAGGTATCGTAATAATTCAGCTTGGGTGTCGTCACTGGTTTTCGACCGATTTTCTCCTACGATGTCGCGAGGCTTTTCTCCAACGTCCGTTGTAAGGCCATGGGTGTCATAAGTTTGAACTTACAATGTCTTAACGGTAAAGCTGGGGTGTTGTAGCTTTGTTTCGGCCGATTTCCTGCTGGGATGTCGTAAAGCTTTTTTTTCTAAGCATGAATGGGTGTTTTAGGTTTGTAACTAGGGTGTCGTAATATTTCAGCTGAGTGTCGTAGCATTATTTTGCAAGAAAACTTTTGGAGGGTAAAAATATCATTCACCTTACGTAGAAAAACTGCATAAGAGAAGTATGCTAGAGGGAAAGGGTATTTTCGTCTGCATACCATTTTCAAAATAAGGCTGAATGGCTTTTAATGGACATCACGATCAAAACGTTACATCGTATCAGTACTATCTCATCCCGCAGCGTCAGGCCATATTGGATCCACGTGGTCCAATAAGAAAGGACGGTGTAGCCCACGTTGGACTTGCTGCACTGGAAGCGGTGTACAAAGACTTTTCCTATACCTAAACATATCAGCCTTATTCTAAGCCCATTATTATATTTTATTAAGAAAATCTTATTTATATAAATATAGTTCATTTTATTCTTGTAAATATTTTAAAATTATTATTATATTTAATTTATTATTTTTAAATAAAATATATATTTTTCTATTACATATATTTTATAAATTCCTAAAAAAGATGACTAATGATTATTTGCTATTTATACGAGTAGTATAAAATATAAGTTCATATCATCTAAAAGACATTAATTACAATGAAATCTAATTTTTAAATAATTCTTATTATTAATAATATTTTAATCATAATCAGGTTCAATTGGTTCACCTTTGTCGTGTTCAATCTCCAATCAGTTTTAATGAGTGAAATTAGGCATGGGCACTGGGCCGTGCCGTGCCAGGCACGGCCCAGGCCCGTCGTGCCAGAGAAATTACCGTGCCATGCCTGGCATGGCCCATTAACAAATGGGCCGTGCCAGGCACGGCCCACTAAAAAAAAATTCAAATTCGGCACGGCCCGTGACCCATCAAGAAATGGGCCACGGGCCATGCCTGGCACGACCCATCACGGGCCGTGCTCGGCACGGCCCAGCAGGGCCGTTGCTGGGCCGTGCCAAAACGGCCCTTCTGGGTCGTGCCATGGCACGGCCCAGCAACGGCCCAGCAGTGGCCCTGCTGGGCCGTGCCATGGCACGGCCCTTTTGTGCCATTTTGTGGGCCGTGCCATGGCACGGCCCAGCAGGGCCACTGCTGGGCCGTTGCTGGGCCGTTTTGGCACGGCCCAGCAACGGCCCTGCTGGGCCATGCCGTGGCATGGCCCTACTGGGCCGTGCCAGAACGGCCCTGCTGGGCCATTTGTAGGCCGTGCCATGGCACCGTGCACACCATGGCACGGCTGGTGCCAGGAGCACACTGTGCACCTAGGCACCAGCCAGCTGATCCAAGCCATGATCCTGATCAGCGATGATGGATCCGACGATTGCGATCGATCTGATCGAGATGATCCGACAGTTGCGATCGATCCATGCCATAATCCTGATCGGCGATGATCGATCCGATGGTTGCAATCCATCCGATCGGCGATGATCCGATGGTTGCGATCGATCCAAGTCATGATCCCGATCGGCGATGATTGATCGGACCGTTGCGATCAATTCGATCGGAGACGATCCGACGGTTGCGATCGATCCAAGCAATGATCCCGATCGGGGATGATCGATCCGATAGTTGCGATCCATCCGATCGGCGATGATCCGACGATTGCGATCGATCCAAGCCATTATCCCGATCGACGATGATCGATTGGATCGTTGCGATCAATCCGATCGGAGATGATCCGACGGTTGCGATTGATCCAAGCTATGATCCCGATCGGGGATGATCGATCCGATGGTTGCAATCCATCCAATCGGAGATGATCCGACGGTTGTGATCGATCCAAGCCATGATCCCGATCGGCGATGATCAATCCAACAGTTGCGATCCATCCGATCAGAGACGATCCGATGGTTGCGATCGATACAAGCCATGATCCCGATCGACAATAATCGATCGGACTGTTGCGATCAATCCGATCGGAGACGATCCGATGTCTGCGATCGATCCATGCCATGATCATGATCAGCGATGATCAATCCGACGGTTGCGATCCATCTGATCGGAGATGATCCGACGTCTGCGATCGATCCAAGCCATGATCTCGATCGGCGATGATCAATCCGACGGTTGCGATCCATCCGATCGGAGATGATTCAACGTCTGGATCGATCCAAGCCATGATCCCGGTCGGCGATGATCAATCCGACGATTGCGATCAATCCGATCGGAGATGATCCGACGGTTGCGATCAATCCAAGCCATGATCCCGATCGGTGATGATCAATCCAACAGTTACGATCCATCCGATCGGAGACGATCCGATGGTTGCGACCGATCCAAGCCATGATCCCGATCGACAATGATCGATCGGACTGTTGCGATCCATCTGATCGGAGATGATCCGACGTCTGCGATCGATCCAAGCCATGATCCCAATCTGGGATGATCGATCCGACGGTTGCGATCGATCCGATCGGAGACGATCCGACGGTTGCAATCGATCCATGCCATGATCCTGATCGGCGATGATCGATCTGACGGTTGCGATCCATTCGATCGGCGACGATCCGACGGTTGTGATCAATCCAAGCCATGATCCCGATCGGCGATGATCGATCTGATCAGAGACGATCTGACGGTTGCGATCGATCCATGCCATGATCCTGATATGCTATTATCGATCGAACGGTTACGATCTATCCAATCGGAGACGATCCGACGATTGCGATCGATCCAAGCTATGATCCCGATCGGTGATGATCGATCGGACCATTGTGATCAATCTGATCGGAGATGATCCGACGTCTTCGATCGATCCAAGCCATGATCCTGATCGGTGATGATCAATCCGACGGTTGTGATCGATCCAAGCCATGATCCCGATCGGCGATGATCGATCCGATGGATGCAATCAATCCAAGCCATGATCCCGATTGGTGATGATCGATCGAACCGTTGCGATCGATCCGATCGAAGACGATCCGATGGTTGCGATCGATTCAAGCCATGATCCTGATCGGGGATGATCAATCCAACGGTTGCGATCTATCCCATCGAAGACGATCCGACAGTTGCGATCAATCCAAGCCATGATCCCGATCGGCGATGATCGATCCGACGGTTGCGATCCATCCGATCGGTGATGATCCGATGGTTGCGATCTTTCTATTTTTTTCTTCTTACTTATTGTATTATGTTCTAGAGGTCAGGCCTAGCCCCCTCCTTTTTGTACCATTTTAATTTTAAATTAATAAACTGTAGGGGTCTGTGCCAAACCCCCACCATTATGGTGGCTTTATATTAATAAAATTTCTTTATTCCTAATAATTTTTTAATTTATCAAAAAAAATTATATTTTTTATAATTTTTTTATTTTAGCTGTGCATGGGCCAGGCCCCAGGTGGGCCGTGCCTGGCACGGCCCAGGCCCACCTGGGCCGTGCCTGGCATGGCCCACCTGGGCCTAGCACGGCCCAGGCCCACCTGGGCCGTGCCTGGCACGGCCCACCTGGGCCGGCCCAGGCCCGTCATGGGCCGTGCCGTGCTGGGCCAACAGAAAAAATTTTCTAGGCCCGGCACGGCCCGATAAACTGGGCCGTGCCGGCACGGCCCGGTACTGTAGCAGTGCCGGGCCGTGCCTGGCATGGCCCATCAGTGCCTGGGCCGTGCCGTGCCATGGGCGGCACGGCCCAGTGCCCACCTCTAAGCGAAATCCATCGCCGCCTCCACACCACCATGTCGTTGTGTGCGGTCCACGCGGTGTCAACAAAATATCTCACTTACCAAGTGGGGCAATCAAGCGTCATGCTGCGAACGGACGGCTTGATTTAGAGATAAGTCATCTCTAATTATTAAATTAAATTAAATAAGATAGTGAAAAAAGTAAGCATTTCATTTATTATTATTATTATTATTTTGAATCGGCATGATCTCACACCTTAGCATAGTTGTCAGAATCGGACCGAACCAATCAGTTGGATCAGTTGAATCGAGATCCGAAAGCTAAGTCGGTCCGATTCTAACATAAAATCGAATGTGTAAGTAATCCAAAATAATCTGATCAATCCATCCAATTCACTCGTGAACCGATCAATCCAGTTCAAACCAAATGGAATCACGAATTTTATTATTATGTTAACTTTAAATTTTTTATTAAAAATTAATTTTTATTAATATAAATATATTTTTATATTAAAATAATTGATTAATGGTTCGGTGATCCAAGTTTGGATTAATGTCCGGGGATCTAACGAGCCTAAAATTTTTTTTTTAAAGAAAGCCGCTTGGTGATGTGTAAACTTTTCCAGCATGAACTGAGGGTATTTCGGGAACTCGAAATCTGGGGTTTAAAAGTGCCACGGCCGAAGCAGCTGGGGAATTTCTATTTGTGCCGCTCCGTTTACTCTGTGCACCCCTCCCCCTTAAATTTTTTTTTACTCTCTACACCCCTCCTAAAAATTGATATTTCTAAACTGCCCCTTCGTGCACCCCCCCCCCCCCCCTCCTCCCAAATCAGCCGCACACCCCTCCTTAACACATCGCCCGATCCATCTTCCCCTTCTCCCTGCTCCTTCCCCAGCACCGGCAAGCCTCATCTCGGCGATCTTCTTCTTCGGCACCGAGCGGCATTCTCGGCAGCATCTTCCCCAGCACTGACACCTCCTTCCCCGGCATCGGCAGCAACCAGTGGTAGGTTTTCTAGACCCACCGCCTTCGATTCCCTCACCTCCCTCGACTCTGCCCCCCCTCCCTCCCCTGCGGGCTCCTCTCCGCCTTCGTTGCCTCGTTTCGGCCCCCTTCCATCCCTTCCTCTGGTCCCCTTTATCCCCTCCACCCCTCTCCAGCAAAGCCTTGGGTCCAGGGTCGATTCTTTGTTCGGCAGCGGTAAGCCTCGTCTCGGTGATCTTCTTCTCCGGCACCGAGCGGCGTCCCGACAGCGTCTTCTCCGGCACCGGCACCTCCTTCCTCGGCACCAGCGACAACTAGTGGTAGGTTTTCTAAACCCACCACCTTCGGTTCCCTCGCCTCCCTTGGCTCCGCCCCCCTCCCTCCCCTGCGGCCTCCTCCCCGCCTTCGTTGCCTTGTCTCCACCCCCTCCATCCCTTCCTCCGGTCCCCTTCATCCCCTCCGCCCCTCTCCGGCAAAGCCTTGGGTCCAGGGTCGATTCTTTGTTCGGCCCATTAGAGAAACTCTATTCGGCCCTAATGGGCCGAACAGAGTTTCTCTGTTCGGGTCACCAGGACTGAACAGAGAACCAGGAATGAGTTACAAATTTAATTTTTTTAAAAAATTTAAATATATTGTATAAGTACTTTTATATAAGTAGTTTAAAAAATTGTATTGAGTAAAATTTTTAAATTGATTATAAATTGGTATAGTTAGGTTTTTTGTGAATAAATTTGAATATTTTTTAATTTACTTATATTTTAATCTTGCAAATTAATGCTGATTAATGTCATATTTCAGAAATGGATGCTGGTCCCTCACGAGTTAGACCCACAGCGTCTGCCAGGAGACGTTGTGGCAGGCATACTAAGCCTTGAACCAGAGGTTCCTGTTGCACCATCGGAGATAGTAGACGAGGACATCCCAGCTATGGATGTTGATGATGAAGTGGATGGGCCTTGTCTAGGCGGTCTAGAGGATGAGTCTGTCCTTAGTAGTTTCAGGACACATATAGCAGCCTCCATCTGAAGGCAACAGGTATTGTTTGTTTGTTATTGTAGTGTATTTTCTTTAATGCATTATTACGATGCTGTTATATAATTTATTCATGTTATCCATTTATATTTTACAAGAATGGGCCCTATTGAAGTGCATGAACCATGCTGCCAAGGTAGGTGAGTGGCAGTGGTGGGCATCGGGGCAATCGAATCAAAGGTTCAGAGCATTAATTCAGCAGTCGGGCCTGGTTGAACTAGTGCACTACTCTTATTGGTCCGCCGATAAGATTCTTGTCTCAGGCTTCGTAGAGAGATGGCAGCCCAAGACGAACACCTTCCATCTTCCCTTTGGTGAGATGACGATCACATTGGATGATGTTGCTGCCATATTAGGGATTAGTATCATAGGTGCCTCAGTGTCACTGTCATATAATAGGATGAGTGATCGGGATGCTGAGGACTTACTAGTGGAGCTGTTGGGTGTGTCACAGGTAGATGTGCGTCAGGAGGTGCTATCAGTACGCGGTCAGTCTATGAGATTAGAGTGGTTAAAGAGTCATTTTCATATTGTATCTGATAGAGATAGCCACCCTAGGATAGAGTGTGCAGCACGAGGGTATTTGTTATTTTTGTTAGGGTGCACACTCTTTGTTGATAAGAGCAGGACGAGGGTGCCTATAACTTATCTTTCTCTACTTTGGGATTTAGGGTGAGCATATATGCCTGGGGTGTTGGTGCCTTGGCTCATTTATATTGTTAGTTGGAAATTGTGTCTAGGGCATCCATTCGATAGATTAGTCCAGCCCTGGATTATACTGATGCTAGGCCCCGCGTGCACCAATGGATTCCCGACAGTCCACCATGTACCACAATGGACCATTTAGTGATTCTATGCGAGTCCTTGGATGTTTTAAGGGCTGATGAGGTATGTACCTTAGACCATGCACTTGTATATTTTTATGATTTGCCATATATTATCAAACTGATTAGGATTTATCTGTTGCAGGTAGTTTGGGATCCCCATCGTCATATTCGGAAGGATCATCCATTCCTAGATATTGCATTCTTTAGTGGATGCCTGAAGTGCCTAGATGTTGTAAAACCCTATCATCTTGAAAGAGTTCTATGATAGTTCGGCAGGATACAGACAATCCCCCGCGTGCCACTAGCCCCTGAGCGAGCCAGCAGAGGATCGACAATAGCATCGTACCGCATCCGGTACATCTTCTATAATCAGATGTGGGAGAGGTGGGAGGATCACCTGCTGAGCCGAGCGAGCAGGAGCCATCCGGTGACCCGACCATCAGATTGAGTGCCAGGATATATGGATTGGTATTCTCGTATCATGCACTTGGCAGTTCACCCCCTAGAGAGCCGATCCAGTATCTATTTTCGATCACGTCCCGATGATGTTGATGCTGACGTGCAAGGGTGATGTATTGCAGATGCCATTAGCATTAGCACCAGCATTCTACATATGGGTCAAGAAGAGGTTGCGTCATAGGGGATCGACCTGTACGATGTTATTTCTCAAATGTCACAGGTGTTGCAGGGTCAGCATATTTAATCAGGTGAGCCTGATGTACCTGACCTTAGTCATGCATTGCTACAGCAGTATAGGCGTTGACAATGATGAGATGGGGATTGATAATGTACCATATATATTTTTTTAGCTTTTAGTACATCTTTTTATAAAATACATTGAAATTTGAATGAAAGTTTGAGTTTCCTTTAAATGTTCTTTTCTGTTTCAGAGCCCATATTTGAATATTAATATCAAATGCAATATACAACTCAACAGTCTCACTAATTATAAATTAGTAAACAATCGCATGCTAATAATAATCTTGCTAATTATGTGGTGGAGTTCGACAAATAATCTGGACACATGCCGGCACGCATCAGCACGATCCAGCACAGGTCAGCACAGGCCGATCGACATGACCCAACTTGTGCCGGCACGTATCGGCATGCTCTGGCACAGATCGACATGCATTGGCACTCACTAGCACGCATCGGCATGCTTCGGTACTGGTCAGCACGCATCGACACTCACAGCCACGGGCCGATCGGCACACCCCAACTCATATCGGCATGCATCAGCACACTTTGGCACTAGTCGATTGGCCGGACCGTAGGCGTGGATTACTAAATTTGGGAGGTCATGGCATCAATCAACAAAGACAATTAATGACACATCAATCAACAATGAGGTGTGATATCAACTTTCATAAACTTCTTGATAATTGACACTCCTGGACATGCATTGGCATGACCCGGCACGGGTACGGTATGGCCCGGCACGCATCCACATGGTCAGTCAACTAAAAAAAGGATGTACTATATATAAAAAATTTAAACATTATACAACTTTGTATATTGATAAAACTTGTAATCTACAACTCAATAGTCTCGCTAATAATAACATCTGATGATATCGTTTGTTTGAACTGTTGAATCCTAGTTTCAAAAGAAGTTGCCCATCCGGACGCATAAGGTAAATGATATCTTTGCCAGTTGCATGCTATTAGGAGAACGAGATGATGCAGCAATAGAAACACCTACAAAATGAATAAATTTGTAAACAAAATGATTAATGAGTCATTTAAGGATGAGTAAGAGATATTTAATTAATATCTTCATAAAATAATTGCCATTTACGAATGCTACTGCAATATTTTGTGGGATAAAAAAAGGAAGAAGCATAAGAATGTAAGACATTGTTGCAAGGAGAGGTGGTATAAGACAACGTTATAGCAGGATGCTATAAGGTGCTCCATATCCGGCAACATCATCCATCGGTCAGATGGTGGACAATTAAATTATAAATTTATAAACTTAATCAATTTCTTGTAATATCTATTAGTTGTCACATTTTCGTAGTGCCTACGTGCATCCGTCCATGCTGCGACAAATCTTTCCTTGAACTTGCTCAGCCAAATATCTGACACATACCAAAAACCATCTAGATAGGTACTGTTGCTGCCGAGTCACTGCTGGCATGCGTCGGGTGAGAGGGGAGCTTCACAGAGCTTCAGAGGAGTGGTAGGATCACCTCCGTTGGCTGAGAACCTGCAAGAAAAGTCCCGGACCGGTGGTTCCGGTAGGGACCCTCCGACGCTCAAGTCAGTGATACGAGGAACATGAATTTCTTATTAGCAATATTCGAGAGAGCGAGAGAGTCCTCCCCCTCATCGGGGGTCGGCCTTTATATACCTGTTCGAGGTCCCTCTTACCCTTCCGCAATTACAACCGAATCTTATCTTCTGTTAAGATCGACTTCGATAGTTGGCGCCGGGGTGTTAGACACGTTCCGTGGATATCGGCAGGTGCATAGTATCTGTAGCTGCCCGTGATACCGGTGAAAGGTGGGCGAGTGGGCCATATGGCGGTTTAAATCCGTTCAGCATTAGAATCTGGCTTCAAGGCTAAAATTATGTTAAGGGCTTAGGCCGGACCCGAAGTCTGAGCCGAGACTGAGGCCGAGAGCCGATGCCGGGGCCGAGGCCGAGGCCAGGAGCCGATGCCGGGGCTGAGAGCCAAAGCCGAAGTTGAGATCAAGGTCGAGCCTTAGGCTGGGAACGAGACTGAAGCCGAGGCCGGGACCAAGGCTAAGGCCGAAGCCGAGAGCCGATGCTAGGAGTCGGTTGAAATTATTACCCATTCGAAGGCTGTGCATGCTGTTACTGTGCCGCCAGGGGGTGTGATTAGCCATATCAGGTACTAAACTCTCTCTGAAGTGCACTCCAGCGATCGTTATACTCGTCTTCTGTGGTTGATAGCACTAGTATATTCCAACTCATTATAAACTTATCACATTTCTCCTTCATTTCAAATAATTTTTTGCACTGGGCCAAAACATTCCTACTAATATGCCATCTACATAACAAATGTGTTGCTGTAGGAAAAACCTTCTGAATTACATTCAATAGAGCCAAATCTCGATCTGTGACTATCACCTCAGGCATAACATCAGCATCCATGACGCTGCACAATCTCTCTAATGCTGATGTATAGTTATCTTCCCGCTCAGAGTCTATGTATGTAAAAGCAATAGAAAATGTGAGGTTAGTTGATGTCACCCCCACAATCTCTAAGAGAGGAAGACGATATCTATTCGTCTTGTAAGTGCAATCCATTATCAAAGCATGAGGAAATGCATGTAACAAATTTATGCTGCTAGGGTGAGCCCAAAATAAGTCGTGCACAACATTAGATTCAATACAATTCCTATGCCACTCAATGTACTTATCCTCGGATAATTTACCCAGAAGATGTTGCATCTGAGATCTCCCAGCTTTCTCTACAACCTTACACCTCTACTGTGCATTATAGATCGTCTTCATGCGCATAACATTGAGGGCATCCCTTTGCTTCAATGTGGACAATATGGCCTTTGGCCGAACCAAAGTCTTCGACATGTCCTCTAACAACGAAATCTCCTGCTTCGATAATCAACCAGCATATGAGTGCCCCTCGAGATGCTTCGCAGCCGGATGATTGTGCAATCTATAAATGACCATTAACATCCAATCATCTGCAATGTTTAATTTCTTTCCTCTTAATGCAAAAGGACATCTACACTTCTTAGTGCCACTGGCCCTAGTCTTTGATCCTTTTCCTTTATGCTTTTACTTATGCAGGAACCACTCCTCTCGCAAGCAAGTACAATTCTTGGTTTCTTACTATCAGTACCCGAATCAGAAGTTTTAATAATAACAACAAATCCATTCCTCCTTCCAGCTTCCCGACACCAATTACACAAGTCTTCTCTGCTCTTGAATATCTACACAATAAAATGTTTTATGTCGGTAAACAAATTTTACACATCGCCTGGGATACTAATAAAACAATTGCAATCAAAATTATCAGACCTCGTAAGTTGTAAATTCATTTATGTAATCCATCACACATTCAGAGCAAATCATGCTGCCTTCGGTTGAAGCATCGCCCTATACGGTCAAAAAATAATCAATTTAAACCCTAAGATTAAACCCTAAACCCCACCCCCTTGTTCGGCCGGAATGGGCTGGACAAAGGGCCCCTATTCGGTCCATCCTGGCCGAACAGAAGCCTTCTATTCGGCCATACAGGATGGAACACAATGCTTTTGTTCGGCCTTTTGTGGCGGAACAGAAGGCTTCTATTCGGCCACACTTGATCGAACATAAGCTTGTTGTTCAGTAAACTAGGGCCAAACAGAAGGCCTCTGTTTGGCCCTGTGTGGCCGAACAAGATGAGAATCGTGAAAAAAAAAATTCGATACAAGTCAAAAAAACGAACCTTTCCATCAATAGATCCTTCCCAAATCGGTATTTACTTGCCTATTGTTCAATTAAGGGTTGAAATATCTTCAAACAACAAATCAATGGATTGATTGAGCAATTAATTTTTTCCATTTGTTTGAAGAGGGGAGGGAAGAGGGGGAGGCCGGGTGGATGTGCAGCGGAAGAGGGAGACCTTTTTGTTGAGGGGTATAGAGAGTAAAAAATAGGAGCATTTTTGTCCATTATTATAAGGATAAAATTGATTTTTTTTTTTAAGTTGGGGTGTGTGTGTGTTAAGGGGGGGGGGGGGGGGGGGGGGGTTGTACAAAGCAGACGGAGTGATACAAATAGAAATTTCCCGGTAGCAGACACCTCTCACTTGTATAGGGATGATAATTTTCTTCGTTTAACTGTTTATCGGTACCATTTTTAATGGGTCAAAAAATTCTCAATCTAAACAGCTTAATAGGTAACGGAGATTTTTCGTTAACGACTAAACGAGTAATATATATATATATCAATATATTAAAAATTAAAAATTAAAAATAAATAAAAAATATATAATTTTGATTCTTGCTCTTCTTATTTCACGTAGCCGTCTCTTGCTCTTCCTTATTTCACGCAACTGATTGAAGTTTTGAATGAAGACGAGAATCTAGCTTCATTAGTCCATCGCCTATCTTAGCCAATCGTTGTCCCATCGATGCCTTCCAATATTTTTTTTTTTTGATATACTCATCTCTTTAAAAAGATATCTTTTTATTTATTTTTTTAAAATTTAAATATTTTTTTTTGTACGATTGATAATTATTTTTTTTGTACTTTTCATCCTTTTATTCTTTATTTTAGAATCAAAAATTTTTTTATATATATTGATATCATCATTGTTGGGGGGTAAAATCGTCATTGCATTGATATCCGTGCAAGACGGCTAAGGCTGACCCCCTCCTTTCGGTTTCTTCCGGGCCTCCCTGGCTCGGCCTCTTCCGGGCCTCCGTGGTTCGGCTCCCTCCGGGCTTCCGTAGCTCGGCTCCTCCGGGCTTCCCTAGCTCGGCCTCCTCCGGGCTTCCTAGCTCGGCCTCCTCCGGGCTTCCGTAGCTCGGCTCCTTCCGGGCTTCCGTAGCTCGGCTCCTTCCGGGCTTCCCTAGCTCGGCTCCTTCCGGGCTTCCTAGCTCGGCTCCTTCCGGGCTTCCCTAGCTCGGCCTCCTCCGGGCTTCCGTAGCTCGGCCTCCTCCGGGCTTCCGTAGCTCGGCCTCCTCCGGGCTTCCGTAGCTCGGCTCCTCCGGGCTTCCGTAGCTCGGCTCCTTCCGGGCTTCCGTAGCTCGGCTCCTTCCGGGCTTCCGTAGCTCGGCTCGGCTTCCCTCCTCCGGGCTTCCGTAGCTCGGCCTCCTCTGGGCTTCCGTAGCTCAGCCTCCTCCGGGCTTCCTAGCTCGGCCTCCTCCGGGCTTCCGTAGCTCGGCCTCCTCTGGGCTTCCGTAGCTCAGCCTCCTCCGGGCTTCCCTAGCTCGGCCTTTTCCGGGCTTCCGTAGCTCGGCTCCTTCCGGGCTTCCGTAGCTCGGCTCCTTCCGGGCTTCCCCAGCTCGGCCTTTTCCGGGCTTCCGTAGCTCGGCTCCTTCCGGGCTTCCGTAGCTCGGCTCCTTCCGGGCTTCCCTAGCTCGGCCTCCTCCGGGCTTCCGTAGCTCGGCTCCTTCCGGGCTTCCGTAGCCCGCTGCTACCTAGCGATCCACGCCCCGACGTCCACCTCCGCGGAACCTGGCGCGGGAGAACTCAAGTCTACCCAAGCAGCGCCCTGAGCAGGGGATCATATTAAGACGTGGCCTAAGACCTATTATAACCGCCCCGGGTCTACTCACCCAGATCCCAAGACATCGAGGGGCTCTCCCAGTCGTCGATCCCTTAACGGACAAGGCGTGGATTCTAACGGCCCCGCAACGGCCTGATTCTGTCTACCCCCGAATCTTAACAACCTCAGTACCTTCCAGAAGACGCTCAAGTTCCCAGGTGACAGTCTATAAATACTAGTTTGGCAGATTACCTCAGGTACGCAACCCTTGACACACAAAAAACTCTAGGGTTACCTCTCTCTCTCCCGGCAGCTCGTCGGTGCTCTGCCCTTACCAGAGCCTCCGATTGACCGCCCCCCTGGAGAGGTCTCCCGGAGAGATCCACCTCCTCATTGTCTGGTTGATCGCCGAATTCTTTCCTCACTGACTTGAGCGTCGGAGGGCCTTCCGCGGAGGACCACCCCCGGCGTCCTTCCGCGTGCAGGGTTTCCTGTTTTGCAGGTCCGCCGCACCCCACTCCCCGAGGATCGACCGCGCCCGAGTCGGAGGACGGATCCCGCGGCAACAGATTGGCGCTAGAGGAAGGGCCTCAAGTCCCATTAAAACTTGAAAGAAGGAGACAAGGATCTTGATCCGGAGAAGAACCTCTCTGATGGCCAACCGGAAGAGAGGAGCAACCTCTGATGCTCCCGATCAGGTCGCCTCCCAGAGGCCTGATCCGACTGGCGCCACAGCGCCGCAACCCCCACCTGTCGAGACTCCGTCGCCGCCTGCCATTCCGGTGACCCAGGACCAGTTTGCTACGCTGGTCCAACAAGTCCAGGCTCTCACCCACCTGGTCCAGGAGCGTCTTGTACCTCCTCCTGCTTCGCATCCCAGAAAGAAACGACGACTTCCTCTTCACCGGCAACCTCCTCCTCTGATCCGCGTGAATCAGCGGATCCCCCACGTCGCCCCGGGGGAGACAAACCGGTCCCTCGAACCGGTTGCGATAGAGATCTTCCCAGATCTCGGCGAGCCCGCTCCCTCTCTCCGGCAACGTCTCGCCATGATTCAACACCATCTTTGCGGTTCTCCCACCCGGCTGCTCCTCTCGCCGGTGAGGAGGAGATCCGCCGTCAGATCCAAGAAATGCGTCAGGAGCTGGACGCCGCCAAACAGATCCACCTGCCTCAGCCCAAAGCAGAGCAGGGCATCCCTTTCTCTAAGGGGATCATGGAGGAAGTGATCCCCTCCCACGTCAAGCTGCCAACCGTCGAGCCCTATCACGGCTCCACTGATCCGGACGACCATCTCAGCAGCTTCCGGTCAATAATGATGTTCCATGGAGCATCTGATGCGATCCTCTGCCGGGCCTTTCCGTCCACCCTCAGAGGATCCGCCCGAACCTGGTTCAACGCCCTGAAACCAGGTTCCATTGATTCATTTGATGAGCTGAGCCACCTTTTTATTGGCCAGTTCGTCAGCAGCCGCCGCCACCGACGGAGATCCGACTCCCTCTCCGAAGTCAAGCAAAGAGAGGGGGAGTCCTTGAGAAATTATCTTGGCCGTTTCAACAAGGCCATGTTGGAGGTGGACCACCTTAATCATGAGGTGGCCATGTCCGCCCTAGCGGGGGGAGTTTCAAAGGAGAGCGACTTCTATTTGGCCATGGAAGTCAGCTACCCCCCGTGTCTGTCTGATATGATGGCCCTTGCGGACAAATACGCTCGGGTCGAGGAGTCGCGGAGAATGGCCCGCGCTGAACAGACGAAGAAGAGGCAAGAGCCCAAAGTTCCCGACAGACACCGCCCTGTCCGTCGGCCAAGCCCACCTCGCCGCCAAAGAGTCCCTCCGCCGCCACCAAGAAATCGCTCCCGGAGTCCCCCTAGGCGATTCGATCGCTACACTCCGTTGACTGCGCCCCGGGCACAAATCCTCATGGAGATAGAGCGCCAGCTTCCCCGACCAGTACCTCTCCGAGGGAACCCAACCCGGAGAGATCCCGCCAAGTACTGCCGCTACCATAGGGAGCATGGCCATGACACCGAAGAATGCTGGCAGCTGAAGAACGAGATCGAGAGACTGATTCGGCGGGGACGGTTGGACCAGTTCAGAAGAGCACCCGAGCCACAGCAGCAAGGAGGTGATCGCCAGCCTGAGCTCCCACAACTCCCTCCTCCACCAAATCCGCCCGTGGTTGGCCGCATCAACATGATCGAAGAGGCCGGCGGATCGGGCTCCGGGGGCAATGGTGATGCACCGGTGCCAAAGAAGGCGCGCACGGGCGAGCTTTCCTTTTCTGATGATGATCTTCTTGGGATACAGCTTCCCCATGAGGACGCACTTGTTGTCTCCCTAAACTTGAACAATTATGATGTAAGCCGAATCCTGGTTGATAGTGGAAGCTCGGTGAACGTTTTGTACCTCGGTGTGTTTGCCAGGATGAAATTGCTCATGGAAAACCTTCGAGCCGTGGATTCCACCTTGATGGGATTCACCGGCGACGTCATCATCCCAGAAGGAATCGTCACCCTGACGGTCCGCGCAGGAACCTGGCCCTTTGTAACCGTTGTACAAGCCGACTTCCTAGTGACCGACCTCAGGTCCCCATACAATGCCATATTCGGCAGGCCCGGCTTGATGTCTCTTAAGGCGGTTGTCTCTATCCCACATCTGTCTATGAAGTTCCCCACCGAGCAAGGAGTTGGAGTAGTTCGGGGAAGTCAGGCCATGGCTCGGCAATGTTTTGTCACGAGCCTTCAGTCCAGAATTCCCGAGGTTGACGGGCTAGACGCCCGCGAAGATTTCGCCGAGCAACGGGGAGAACCGGTGGAAGAGCTGGAAGAAGTACCGCTGGACGTAGCTCGGCCCGACCGAACCACAAAGGTCGGGTCGCTGCTTGAGGGAGAGCCTCGTCGCGAGCTAATCAGATTCCTCCAAAGCAACGCGGACATCTTCGCCTGGACCGCCTCCGACATGCCAGGAATTAGCCCCGAAGTCCTCGTCCATCGTCTCAATGTGGACGAGATGCACAGGCCCGTTAAGCAGAAAAAGAGAAGCTTCGCCCCAGAACGGCAAAAGGCCATTGAAGAAGAGGTCGACAAACTCATCAAAGCCAACTTTGTCCGAGAGGTGAGCTACCCGAGTTGGCTGTCAAACGTCGTCATGGTGAAGAAGTCGAATGGCAAATGGAGGATCTGCATCGACTTCACCGACCTCAACAAGGCATGCCCGAAGGACAGCTTCCCCCTCCCTCGGATCGACCAGCTCGTGGACGCCACCTCGGGCCACCAATGCTGTCATTCATGGACGCCTATTCGGGCTACAATCAGATCCGGATGGCCCCCGAGGATGAAGAAAAGACAGCCTTCATAACCGACCGAGGTACCTACTGTTACCGAGTTATGCCTTTCGGTCTTAAAAATGCAGGAGCGACCTACCAGCGCCTGGTCAACAAGGTGTTCAAGGAGCAAATCGGCCGGAACATGGAGGTGTATGTGGATGATATGCTGGTCAAAAGCAAGGAAGCGCTGCGGCATGTTGAGGACCTCGCGGAGAGCTTTGCCACGCTGCGCAAGTATGGAATGAAGCTCAACCCAACCAAGTGCGCCTTCGGCGTCAATTCTGGGAAGTTCCTCGGCTTCATGGTCTCCCAGCGCGGCATTGAAGCTAACCCTCAGAAGATTCAAGCTCTCCAACAAATGGCGCCCCCAGCGTCCATTAAAGAGGTCCAGCGCCTGACCGGGAGAATAGCGGCCCTTAACCGCTTCGTAGCTCGGTCAGCCGAGAGGTGCCTCCCCTTCTTCAAAACCCTCCGATCGGCCAAGAATTTCCAATGGACTCCTGAATGCCAGAAATCATTTCAAGATCTCAAGAAGTACCTTGGCTCGCCTCCACTTCTTAGTAGTCCGGTCCCAGGGGAGACTCTGTTTCTGTATCTGGCCGTTTCCGAGGGAGCAGTTTGTTCGGTACTGGTCAAGCAAGAAGGCAAGATCCAAAGACCGATCTACTATGTGAGTAGGCTGCTCCGCGACGCGGAGACGAGGTACACCAGGATCGAGAAGATAGTGCTGGCTTTGATCACCTCGGTCCGGAAGCTACGACCCTATTTTCAAGCACATTCAGTGACGGTCCTGACCGATCAACCCATCAAGGCGGTGGTCCACCGTCCAGAAACATCGGGGAGGATGACCAAATGGGCCGTCGAACTAAGCGAGCACGACATACAATTTCAACCTCGCCCGGCCATCAAAGCTCAAGTGCTGGCCGACTTCCTCCTCGAGTGCACCATCCCGGAAGACGGCTCTACCCCAAAAAGTCCCGAAGGACCAAAACCTGAAGCTCGGTGGCTCCTTCACGTCGATGGGTCGTCCAACGCCCATCATTCCGGTGCGGGTTTGGTTCTCACCAGCCCGGAGGGGATGATCTTCGAATATGGCGTCCGATTCTCCTTCCCGGCTTCCAACAACGAAGCCGAGTACGAGGCCCTGTTAGCCGGTCTCCGGATCGCCCGCAACCTGAAGGTGGAAAAGCTTAGCGCCTTCACCGACTCTCAGCTGGTGGCCGGCCATGTGCGAGGGGAGTTTGAAGCCCGAGAACCCAATATGGTCCGATATCTCCAAGAGGTGCGCGGCCTACTTCCTCACTTTTCAGAGTTTGAAATTATTCAAATTCCTAGATCGGAAAACGCCCGTGCCGACCTACTCTCCCGATTGGCAACCACGGAGACAATGGATGCTGAACAAAAATTCCATCTGGAGACTCTGGAGAAGCCGAGTATCATGGAAGCTGACCGGGTGATGCAAATCGAGACCGAACCATCCTGGTTCGACCCTATCCTCAGCTATCTTAAAGAAGGGTCGCTCCCGTCCGACCGGAGGGAGGCCAGGAAATTGAAGCTGCAGGCGACCCACTATGTATTGATTGACAGCCAGCTTTACAAGCGGTCTTTTTCTATGCCGCTGCTCAGATGCCTCCGCCCATCCGAGGCGGACTATGCTCTACGGGAGGTACATGAAGGGATCTGCGGCAACCATCTGGGAGGCCGGTCCCTATGTCACAAGGTGCTACGGCAAGGCTATTATTGGCCGACCATGCAGAAAGATGCGGACGATCTAGTCCGAGCCTGTGACGCCTGCCAGAGACATTCGAGCATCCAGAGGCTCCCCTCCGCCGAGCTAGTTTCCATATCCTCCGCCTGGCCCTTTGCCAAGTGGGGGATGGACATCCTCGGCCCATTCCCGTTGGCGACAGGACAGCGAAAATTCTTATTTGTCGCCATTGACTACTTCACCAAATGGGTTGAAGCGGAAGCAGTTGCCCAAATCACCGAAGCCCGGGCCAGAGACTTCGTGTGGAGGTCCATCATCTGCCGGTTCGGCCTCCCCCACACCATAATCACCGATAACGGCAAGCAGTTCGACAATTCCAAATTCCGCCAATTCTGCGAAGAGCATGGAATTCGTCACCACCTTACTTCGGTCGGGCACCCACAAGCCAACGGAGCGGCCGAGGTAACCAACAGGACTCTCCTCCAAGGAATCAAAGCTCGCCTCTCTAGAGCCCAAGGCAGGTGGGCGGATGAGCTGCACCATGTCTTGTGGGCCTATCGCACCACTCCGAGAATCCCGACGGGCGAGACCCCATTCCGAATGGCTTTTGGTACGGAGGCCGTCATCCCTGTGGAAGTGGGCCTCCCATCTTTGCGGGTGGAGAGTTACTCGGAAGAAGCCAGCAACGAGCAACTCCGCACCAACCTCGACTTGGTGGAGGAAGTCAGAGAGAAGGCCCGAATCAGGACGGCCGCCTATCAACAGAGGGTGGCTCGGTACCATGCCTCCAGAGTCAAGGGGAAGACTTTCCTACCTGGCGACCTTGTCCTCCGGAAAGCTTCTGTATCCAAACCGCTGGAGCAAGGAAAGCTGGCGCCGAACTGGGAAGGCCCGTACCAAGTCACGGAGGTCATTGGGCCAGGAACCTACAAGCTGCAGGACCTCGAAGGGAAATCCGTCCCCCGAACGTGGAACTCGGACAACCTCCGCAAATACTATCAATAGGGATCTCCGAACCTTGGCAGGGCCAAGTAAAATATTCTCCGAACCTCGGCAGGGCCGAGCAACAAATCTCCGAACCTTGGCAGGGCCAAGTAAAAATTTCTCCGAACCTCGGCAGGGCCGAGCAACAAATCTCCGAACCTTGGCAGGGCCAAGTAAAATATTCTCCGAACCTCGGCAGGGCCGAGCAACAAATCTCCGAACCTTGGCAGGGCCAAGTAAAACATTTCTCCGAACCTCGGCAGGGCCGAGCAACAAATCTCCGAACCTTGGCAGGGCCAAGTAAAATATTTCTCCGAACCTCGGCAGGGCCGAGCAACAAATCTCCGAACCTTGGCAGGGCCAAGTAAAATTTCTCCGAACCTCGGCAGGGCCGAGCAACAAATCTCCGAACCTTGGCAGGGCCAAGTAAAACATTTCTCCGAACCTCGGCAGGGCCGAGCAACAAATCTCCGAACCTTGGCAGGGCCAAGTAAAACATTTCTCCGAACCTCGGCAGGGCCGAGCAACAAATCTCCGAACCTTGGCAGGGCCAAGTAAAAATTTCTCCGAACCTCGGCAGGGCCGAGCAACAAATCTCCGAACCTTGGCAGGGCCAAGTAAAACATTTCTCCGAACCTCGGCAGGGCCGAGCAACAAATCTCCGAACCTTGGCAGGGCCAAGTAAAATATTTCTCCGAACCTCGGCAGGGCCGAGCAACAAATCTCCGAACCTTGGCAGGGCCAAGTAAAACATTTCTCCGAACCTCGGCAGGGCCGAGCAACAAATCTCCGAACCTTGGCAGGGCCAAGTAAAACATTTCTCCGAACCTCGGCAGGGCCGAGCAACAAATCTCCGAACCTTGGCAGGGCCAAGTAAAATATTCTCCGAACCTCGGCAGGGCCGAGCAACAAATCTCCGAACCTTGGCAGGGCCAAGTAAAATTCTCCGAACCTCGGCAGGGCCGAGCAACAAATCTCCGAACCTTGGCAGGGCCAAGTAAAATACTTCTCCGAACCTCGGCAGGGCCGAGCAACAAGTCTCCGAACCTTGGCGGGACCAAGTGAAATGTTTCACCGAGCCATGGCAAGGCCAGGTAAAAACCACTCGGGCTAAAAACCCCGGCAAAAGGGTCTGGAACCATGGGCCTCGACCAAAGCCGAACGGCCCCAAATAGTACCCGAAGAACTTCGTCCGGTTTGAGACGAGCACGTTGAGTAAAAAACCATTGACGCGAGAGAAAAAGCCGCCGTTGGCAAATCTACTCTCAAGGCCATCAAGCCTCGCGTAACTGACCGAAGGTCCCGGGAAGAGTTAGGCAAACACCCTCTCTAACCATTGGGGATCCTTCGGGTAACGCCCCTATAGCCCATCGTTCAAAGAGCCTACATTAGCGCGCAAAAACGAACAAGGGCACGCCCCCCCTGGTTCGACATACGGTGAAGGCCGTAAACTCTTGAAAGAAAAGAACTCCGCCGATAGACAAGGACCATTTTTCATTCATAAAGGGGGGGGAGTTACAAAGAAACTGCGGGAAAACAAAAGCAAGGGCAGGCAGAAGCCCTGGGGTCACTTGCCCCCAGAACCCAACAACCTCTCCAGAAGAGCGGTCAGGTCGGCCACCTGCTGACGAAGCAGCCGGATCTCCTCCTCCTGCCGACCCATTACCAAACGTGAGGCCTCCGCCTCCCGAACCGAAATATCCAGGAACTCTTCAGCGGTCCTGGCGAGCCGCTCATTGGTTGCGAGGCTTGACGCAAGGGCCAGCCCGTCAACAGTCACGGAGATCGCTCTCTCCTCCGAATCTGACGGGTTGTAACCGAAGAGCGCGAGTCGGTTGAGGACCGCGCCGGAGAATCCATTTTCTTTTAAGCTCAGACCGAAAGGTGGCCAGATCCAGTCCCCTCGGCCATATTTATACCCGCTAGGAGGGTATCCAGTTCAGCCGTACCGCGGACGCCGACCCGTAAAAATTTGCCATGTGTCGCCGTTCTAATGCGTACGGAATCCGAAAAGTCGCGCCCTATCCCAAGGCAGATCGGAAAATGCAAACAGAGCATCTTCCCGATCTGCCGCCTCCTGCAATAAATGCTTTCGACGCTTCCCCAAGCCTCTTAAAACCGCCCCCTTTCTCGAAAAACGCGTGGGAACAGAGTCCGACGCCCGATCGACGATCTGTCCCCTCGAAAAGAGCATCGCCAGTAAAAGCGTAGCAAACACGCCGACCGTTCCGTTCTGAAGAGCTCTGAGCTATCAGTTCTAACCTCGGCAGGGCCGAGCTTCAGCTCCGAACCTCGGCAGGGCCGAGCTATCAGTTCTCCGAACCTCGGCAGGGCCGAGCTATCAGTTCTCCGAACCTCGGCAGGGCCGAGCCATCAGTTCTCCGAACCTCGGCAGGGCCGAGCTATCAGTTCTCCGAACCTCGGCAGGGCCGAGCTATCAGTTCTCCGAACCTCGGCAGGGCCGAGCTATCAGTTCTCCGAACCTCGGCAGGGCCGAGATCAGTTCTCCGAACCTCGGCAGGGCCGAGCTATCAGTTCTCCGAACCTCGGCAGGGCCGAGCTATCAATTCTTCGAACCTCGGCAGGGCCGAGCTACAAAGTTCTCCGAACCTTGGCGTGGCCAAGCGAGATTCTCTCCAAACCTCGGCAGAGCCGAGTTGCAAAATTCTTCAAACCTTGGCAGAGCCAAGTAAGACGTTCCCCGAAACTCAACTATCTCGAGGGACTAAATCCTTAAACCATGGCAAAAAGGGTTGAAGGCTCCCCGAACTTCGGCCAAAGCCGACCCACGATACTCCGGGCTCCGATAAAAACGGAGCACAAAATACCAGACTCCCGACCTAAGCAAGGAGTGTATTTCGCCGAACTATCTTTGCACCGCCGCATACGGACCTCAANGAAAACTCCCCGAACTTCGGCCAAAGCCGACCCACGATACTCCGGGCTCCGATAAAAACGGAGCACAAAATACCAGACTCCCGACCTAAGCAAGGAGTGTATTTCGCCGAACTATCTTTGCACCGCTGCATACGGACCTCAATTAGTTCGGGCATCATGGAATCCTCGTCTAAGGACGAGCGGGACACTTTTATGCCCCACAAACGACAATAGCAATGAGATCGGCACAAGAAAAGGCAAATTGAGAAACAACATATAACTCTCTTTATTGCCCATCATGATCAATTACAAATGCCTCATAGGCGTTACAAAAGCATCGAAATGCATAAAGACTACAAGACGAACTGCTCCAATCTGCAGGCCTAGAGAACTGATGGAACATCCGTCCAGTCAATCATAAAACCAGGAAACGGGCCAATGGCTTGACAGGATGAATCCGATATCTGAGGCATGGCCCGCGGATGCTGATTCTGATCCCAAAGGCCCGATCCACCCCCGGAAGGGAGTGCCGAACCACCGGTCGCCGCTCACTCAGGAACCGGGGACCATCCGCCCGGTTGCCCCCTCCCCCCCGTGGCAAGGATTCCCAGAGCGGAACGGGAGGGGGAGTTCGCGTGAGCTACGGAGACCCCGTGCGCTTCCTGACCCGCAACCCCCGCAGCAGGAGCCGCAGACCACAACGGAAGCGCATATGTGCGCTCTCCGTATGATCTCTGCCCCCTCCATGTGCGCTCTCCATATGATCTCCGAGACTCGTCCCCTAAGGATGAGCCATCCTTCAGCTGCTCCCCGGTCGCCCCAGCTATCCGGCGGCAAGGAGCCCATGAAAAGAAGGGACGATCCTTCCACTCGCAGTAACAGAGAAACGAGAATGATAAAAATTCCAGCGAAAAGAAAACTTTGGGGATAGCCAGATGAAAACCCCTCTCTCCCCTTTTTATAGGCAGAAAGGACTTGGGGCGAGCCATCAGAGCTGAAAGTCCCGAGATTCAAACACCTGTCCCACGCTACCACGTGGTCCCCAGAAATTGGCGTAGCACCCCACTGCGCGCCGAACCACCGCCTGAACCGGGACGCGTACGAAGATCCTTTCCTGACCCCGGATCGCAGTCATTAAATGCAGAAAATCGTCCGCTGACGCTTCGAAAATCGGCGGGCTCAGAAAATCGTCCTTTGAAAGGGTACTGTCCAATAGTGGACGGTTGCGTGCGCATCGCAACGAGGTAACCTGCATGGGAAAGGAGCACCTTCCGGAAAGCTCTGATACAGCTTTATACCCCCGCTCTGCCGTGTCTCCACTTATAGTAAAGAAAAACCGAATTGTCTGCGGGATGGCAGAGCGCTGACGGAATGGCAGGGAGCGCGAAAACCTATTTCGTCCGTCGGCCCAAGCCGACCTCTTTGTCCGTCGGCCCAAGCCGACCTATTTCGTCCGTCGGCCCCAGCCGACCCATTTTGTCCGTCGGCCCAAGCCGACCTATTTCGTCCGTCGGCCCCAGCCGACCCATCTTTGTCCGTCGGCCTCAGCCGATCCATCTTCATCCCTCGGCCCCAGCCGACCCGTATTTGTTTGTCGGCCTTAACCGACCTATTCTATCCGTCGGTTCGAACCGACCTATTTCGCTCGTCGGTCATAACCGATCCACTTTGATTTGTCGGTCCAAACCGACCCATTTTTCCTGATTTCGAATTAAGGGTGGCCCAAGAATATCGGCGAGTCATGAGCCACTCAACAGCGAAATCACGCAGAGAAATACTCAAATAAAAACGAGAAATCCCTTTGAAACGACGTGTCAAGCAAATGTCTAAAAATGCAAGATACAAGAGCGGCCCCTAAGAGCCAGGAGCCCCACCAGCTGTGGGAGTATCCTCAGCCACATCTACAGGCGCGTGGCTAGATTCCCCCTCTCTAATACTTTCACCCCTCCAGTGATGGTTGGCGACCGTCCCCCGGAGGCTACAGCTTCACTGGGACCAGGGGAGCCGCCCGGCTCAGCGTCGGAAACGTCAGCATCTGCCTCTCCTTCTTCTTCGGACTCGCCATCTTCGGAGTCGTCGAGGCTCAGAAAGGAAAGGTCCCACTCCGGGTGCCCGCCGAGTATCCTCTGCTTGCACTCTTCCATCCCGTGGCGGAACGCGTCTACACTCATAGCGTCTTGCCGCCCCTTAAGTATGGCGAGCTGCGTGTTGGCCCCAGCGGCCCGTTTCTCAGCCTCGATCGCTTGAGCCTTCGACATGGCGTTTTGCCCCTCAAGCTCACTAGCCCGTGCCTCGAGCTCCGAGCTCCTGCTGCGAACAGACGCGAGCGCGCCTGGAGAGCCCGAAACTCCGACCCCATCCTCGCCATCTGGAAAAGTCGAGATCAATCGGCATCGCAAGGGACCAGTAGAAAAACAAAGAGGGTAAGATGAGAGCGTACCTCCTCCTCTCGCTTGGCCAGCCTTTTGGCTAAGCCTTCGGCTTCGCTCCGGGCCCTGGTCCTATCAGCGCCGACCAGCTCGACCCTCTCTTGCAGGGCGCTAATCTTCGATCGCCCGGCCTCAATCTCCTCGCGAGCTTGCGACAACTCGCCATTCACCCGATCTATTATTCCTTGTTGCCACTTCGCATTATCCTTCAGTTCGGCGATTTCATCATCGCGCCTTTTCAGTGTCTCCTCCACCTCGCCCAACATTCTAGTCAGACGTTTTCTTTCGCCATCGGCCTCTCTCCTCAACCGGCCCAGACTCTCGCCGTGGTCCCGCCGCATCGCCACCATCTCCGCGGAGTGTTTTGATTTGATCTTGGCCAGCTCCCGACATGCGTCGTCACTCTCCGTCAGGCGTCCCTGCAGCTCCTCCACCCTGCGCTTTAGTCTGGACACCTCGTCCACGACAGCCTGGTGTGCCACCCTGGCCGCCTTCGAGTTTCTATCCATCCTGTCCATAAGCTCGGCGAACTCCTCAGGCGTTTTCCGCAACTGGAGCTCGGCATTCACCCTCCGAGCTTGGACACTGGCCCCTGTCGCCAGACTCAAGCGCCAGCCAATTGCCCGAGAAATCAAAACCCCCTACAAAGGCAAAAATTGAGTAAGCGAAACGGAGTCAATCGGGTGACATCTGACACGCTGGGAAAATGACTCACTCACCTTCGAAGCATAGTCCCGACTCATCTTTATCAAAGTTGTATTATCTATGGTGGGGAGGAGATGAATACTCTCAGCTACACCTTGCTGCCCGAATGCAGCATCTATCAACTCCCGGTCAGCAAACTCGTCTGCCGTCGGATCCGCACCCGGATGCAGGACCGACCGTATCATGGCGGAGAACGCCTCGTCAACATTAATCTCCGAGCTGCCGGGTTGACCGGTCCCGTCCGAGGGACCGGCCTGGCCGATCCCCAGCTGAGAAGCCTTCAACCTCCCAGCCTCCTCCATCAGGGCCCTGGCTTGGGCCTCTTCTGATAGCTCGGCCAGCCCAAGAGCCAGCCTCCCCAAAATCTCCTTCGAGGGGGCCCCGATCGTGGGACCCTCACTTTGTTGCGCTCCCTCCACCGGTACGCTCTCTCCAGTAGCCACCGCCTGTGGCCCCTCCGCGGGCTCCCCCGAGGTCTCAGTTTGAACCACCTCTTGACCCATCGAGGGCGGTCCGACTTCACTGCTGCTAGACTCCCCGGCGGATAGACCGAGCGGGAGCTCCCTCTGAACTTCCCCCGTTGCGGCTATCTCTTCCCCCTCCTCCGCTGGAGCCGGGTAATCCCGTGGGGACAATGGGCCCCTTTACTATGGCCCCCTCTGCCGGACCCGTCACGGTTTCCTCTTTCAAGGGGGACGCGATCGGACGAGCCATCGGAGCCTCATCTGAGCTGTCCGAAATCTCCAGCACGAGAGGGTCGGGGACCATAACCTCCCTCCCTAGGGGCTCCGTCGCCCCCGGCGTTCCTGCCGTAACCGCCCCGACGTCCGGCGGACTCTTCGCTGAGGCGTGAGCCCTTTTTACGGGCCGACCGCTGTCCGCACCGCTGCCTTCCCCTGGGCGCTTCCCCCTCTTCCTCTTAGAAAGGCTCGACAATGCCGACCTCGCGGCTGCCATGTCGAAGCACACATGCTCAGAATCAAGCGCGCTAATCAAAAAAGATACACGACGCAAAAGAGACTCACCTTGCGGGTCCAAGGGGCTAAGTCCGGCCGCGAAGAGGGCCCCCTCTGATAGCAGGTCGTTGGCCGAAAAGACCTGCCCATTGCGAAGGACATCCAGGTCCCTCTCCTCCTGCGCCGATAAGGCGGGATGCGTTTCCGCATCCCTTGCGACTTCCCCCCATCGCCGAGGGAAGTCAGAACCGATATTCCCCTCCGCAACCACGAACCGGTTCTTCCACCCCTTAATGGAAGAAGGCTTGTCCGCAATAACATTGAAAGACCTCCGAGGCCCGATGGAGGTCCATTCCGACTTCCTCCCGGGAGTCAAGTGGTAGCAGGTGCGGAAAAGGGGAAGAGTTGCAGTGATTTGGATCTGATGGCACATCGAAATGAATCCGACGATATTCCGCCAACTGTTTGGAGCCACCATCGACGGGCTGACATTGTAGTGGGTCATGATCTCCTTAACTAGCGGATGAAGAGGGAAACGAAGACCCGCCTTCAAGCTGTCTTCATAGATGAAAACCCCGGACTCCAAATCTCGGGTAACCCTGTCTTCAGGTTCCGGCACTCGAAGGACGATGTCCAAGGGCAAACCATACCGTTGGTGAATCCTCCCCAGGTCCTCAACAGCGACCACGGAGGCTACGTCGTCCGGGCTCATCGCCATTGAAAGAAGTATCCCGCGAAGGCAATGAGCGTCGGAGAAGATGAAAGGCCCCAAAACCACTCGGATTCAAAACAAGAAGACGCCAAGCGCGCATGCACGATATACAAATATATACACGGGGCGGCCGTCACTTCGCTTCGCCGCTAAGAAATCGCCCTGGGGAGCGGGGCGTCTCGTTCAAGGCGTCCGGAATCGCCTCGAGAGACACCCGATTGATCGAAATTCGAGGCGTGGCGTGATCCCAACCGTCGATAATGGAGGAGCCTTTCCTCCGAAGGTACAATGGCCTTGCCGCATTAATTAGGGCATCATTGCTCGAATTGTTTAAGCCAAAACGTCCCATCCGGAGCGCGCCGCTTGAACTTATACTCCCTGCGCCCGAACCTACGCTTCGAACTAGGGAGTGGGGGGCATGTGTTGGGGGGTAAAATCGTCATTGCATTGATATTCGTGCAAGACGGCTAAGGCTGACCCCCTCCTTTCGGTTTCTTCCGGGCCTCCGTGGCTCGACCTCTTCCGGGCCTCCCTAGCTCGGCTTCTCCCGGGCCTCCGTGGCTCGGCCTCTTCCGGGCCTCCGTGGCTCGGCCTAGCTCGGCCTCTCGGCCTCTTCCGGGCTTCCGCTAGCTCGGCCTCTTCCGGGCTTCCCTAGCTCGGCCTCTTCCGGGCTTCCGCTCGGTCTCTCCCGGGCCTCCGTGGCTCGGCCTCTTCCGGGCTTCCCTAGCTCGGCCTCCGGGCCTCCGTCTCGGCCTCTTCCGGGCCTCCGTGGCTCGGCCTCTTCCGGGCTTCCCTAGCTCGGCCTCTTCCGCTCGGCCTCTTCCGGGCTAGCTCGGGGGCCTCCGTGGCTCGGCCTCTTCCGGGCTTCCCTAGCTCGGCCTCTTCCGGGCTTCCCTAGCTCGGCTCTCCGGGCCTCCGTGGCTCGGCCTCTTCCGGGCTTCCCTAGCTCGGCCTTCCGGGCCTCCGTGGCTCGGCCTCTTCCGCCTCCGTGGCTCGGCCTCTTCCGGGCTTCCGTAGCTCGGCCTCTTCCGGGCTTCAGTAGCTCGGCCTCTTCCGGGCTTCCGTAGCTCGGTCTCCTCCGGGCTTCCGTAGCTCGGTCTCCTCCGGGCTTCCGTAGCTCGGCCTCCCCCGGGCTTCCATAGCCCGCCACTACCTTGCAATCCACGCCCCGACGTCCACCTCCGCGGAACCTGGCGCAGGAGAGTTCAAGTCTACCCGAGCAGCACCCTGAGCAGGGGATCATATTGAGACGTGGCCTAAGACCTACTATAACCGCCCCAGGTCTACTCACCCAGATCCCAAGACATCAAGGAGCTCTCCCAGCCGTCGATCCCTTAACGGACAAGGCGTGGATTCTAACGGCCCCACAACGGCCTGATTCTGTCTACCCTCGAATCTTAACAACCTCAGTACCTTCCAGAAGACGCTCAAGTTCCCAGGTGACAGTCTATAAACACCAGTTTGGCAGATCACTTCAGGTACGCAACCCTCGACACACAAAAAAGCTCCAGGGATTACTCTCTCTCTCTTCCGGCAGCTCGTCGGTGCTCTGTTCTTACCGGAGCCTCCGATTGATCGCCCCCCTGGAGAGGTCTCCCGGAGAGATCCACCTCCTCATTTGTCTGGTTGATCGCCGATTCCACTCTCGCTGACTTGAGCGTCGGAGGGCCTTCCGCGGAGGACCACCCCCGGCGTCCTTCCGCGTGCAGGGCTTCCTGTTTTGCAGGTTCGCCGCGCCCCACTCTCTGAGGACCGACCGCGCCCGAGTCGGAGGACGGATCCCGGCGGCAACAGAGTGCATGGAACTCAAGAATCTGGTTCATGCATCGAGAAGAGGAAGTCCATTGCACTATCTTTGAAAAATGGAAGCATTTATGCAGCTGTGAATTTTTGTGAGTGAGAGTCAAAGGAGCTGTCGCTCTACTCAATGCTACAATTTAAAGAAGGATGTGACATCAGAGGGTGCCCTGAAAACATCTGGAGCAGTAGCTCGTAAGGACATATTCTACTTGGACCAGTTGTTTTTCTTCCAACCTCCTGATACAAGTTAAGAACAGTCATGAAAAAATTTCAGCATCTCAAAATTATTTTGAAAGATTGCTCAACAACTATTGTATCTTGGGTTAGTAGTCATCCGGATTATCAACACTCATAATTAAGCGATATTCATCCTATCGTCCTATTTGTTCCCAGAGTTGAATGTCCACATATCCACATCAATTAAGCAGCAGACTTTTTAGTAAATTACGTTACATCGAGAAAAGAAGAGCTTGATGGACATATCTTTTCTTCCACAACTTGTATAACTCGCTTCTACCCCAAATGACAATAAAAAAAAAAAAGAAGAAAGAAGAAGATGACAGTAAGTTTGTGACCCAAATTCCTGTCAATATTCAATTTGAAGCAGGTTTTCTGCTCTTAACTTGGACTAGATTAATTTCTTCTGCAGATTAATTGCAATTTCACAGCATAAATAAGCCTAAATTCATCACTCTAGCACTAGATCATACCATTGGTGAATCTAATTTATTTGCATAGTTTTTACAAATTGGACTTGAAATCCTTTATGATCCTAGCTTTGTAGCCCATTCGAGAGATACGACACTCAATTATGCTGCCACTATTCAGAGCTAGCACTGGCCCGTTTAATTTCCAAGGAGTCAATCTATGATGGTAGGAGCTGGTTTAATTAGAATGGCTAATAAAAAGTTTGCTCGAAAGACTCATTCAACATAAGAATGAATCTAGTTTTTTTGTTCCATTACTTTGGGTTGATGGTGTTTTGATGGAGGCGGAAACCAACAACTTCCTAGGGAATTTAGTTACCTTCCAAATTAAAATTTTGAAACAAAAAGGAAAAGGTTTCTGATGACGCCCGATCATCGGTCTTGAACGTCGGAAGAAGAGATGCTTAATCCACGAATCCACGCCTGATCGGATGGCCTGCAAAAAAGTCCCAAGACCGGAGGGGTGCTCCGGTGGGGACCCTCCGACGCTCAAGTCAGCAATCGAGGTCACAGCTGAGGAAGAGCTCAGACGAGCTCTTCTTTGGGATGAGAAGAGTCCACAGAAAGGGGGAATCCCTATCTGGGTATCAGGATAGCGAGCGTATGAGTTTGCGTACCTTGTTCCTGAGTGGACTTACCCTTTTATAGGGGGTTGACATCTGCACATCAGTGGAGTTCGTAAGGAGGGAATGTCCGCGGGGTTCGTGGGGTTGCATGAATCTGGGCCGGTTGGTGGGTCCTGTCCCATCGGAGAGGGGGAAAAACGATGGTTGGTGAGCCACGTCCCATCAGTCAGTGGAGGGCGGGTAGTTAGGTCTGGTCCCATCAATGGAGCAGCCAGGTGGTTGGACCTGGTTGTGTCAGACGGCACAGGTCAAAAGGATGGTGGCTTGAACAGCCAAGACCATCTTGGGGCCAACTTGGGAAAGTCGGGACTAGTCGGGACTGCCTTGACTCTCCTGAGGGTGCTAAGGCCGAGCAGGGCCGACTCGGCCGACCTGAAGATGCCGGGGCGGGGCCGACTCGGCCGACTTGGAGATGCCGGAGCCGAGCGGGGCCGACTTGGAGAAGCCAGGGCCGGCTCGGCCGACTTGGAGATGCCGAGGCCGACATAGAGAAGTCGGGGCCGACTCGGCCGACTTTGAGATGCCGGGGCCAAGTGGGGCCGACTTGAAGAAGTCGGGGCCGGCTCGGCAAACTGGGAGGTGCCGGGGCTGAGCGGGACCGACTTAGAGAAGTCGGGGCTGACTCGGCCGACTTGGAGATGTCGGGGCCGAGCGGGACCGACTTAGAGAAGCCGGGGCCGGCTCGGCCGACTAGGAGGTGCCGGGGCCGAGCGGGGCCGACTTGGAGAAGTCGGGGACGACTTGGAGATGCCAGGGCCGAGCAGGGCCGACTGGGAGGTGCCAGGGCCGAGCGGGGCCGACTGGGAGATGCCAGGGCCGAGCGGGGCCGACTGGGAGGTGCCGGGGCTGAGCGGGGCCGACTTGGAGAAGTTAGGGCCGATTCAGCCGACTTGGAGATGCCGGGGCCGAGCGGGGCCGACTTGGAGAAGTCGGGGTCGGCTCGGCCAATTGGGAGGTGCCGGGACCGAGCGGGGCCGACTTGGAGAAGTCGGGGCCGACTTGGAGATGCCGGGCGAGACCGCCTTAAGCTTTTGATTTTGTCATAATTGCCCTCGTGGCTACGTCAGCTACATCAGATGCCCCCCCCCCCTGAGCGCGAAGGGCCACGCGTCCGTTGCCTTTGGGCGAGAGGGGCACGAAAATTCAAAAAATGATTCCCTTTAGTGCGCTTTTAATAGCTTGGTGAGCTGGCGTGTCGTCCCGAGGCAGTGTCGCTTCGCAAATCTTCCATAATCATGCGTAGGTGGGGGCTGACGTCGACGCCGGATGCCCTGAGGAAAGCGCCCATCGGGGGAATGGAAAAAGGTGGAGGTTATTATTGTTTTTCCATTTTTTATGCCCTGCGTTGGTCGGGGATCATGCTCCTCAGGGCGAATCGAGGTGGCACATCTCGGGCGCAGGCGAGATTTCCGGCGGACAGCTCGTGGCGCAATAGAAGAGCGCCACGTGGTGGGGCCTCGATTATCGTCGTTCGGGAATGGGGGTATAAAAGCGCCCCAAGGGCCTCGATTATTGCTTTCTTCCAACTTTCCTTCTCCTGAATTCCTTCTGCAACCTGAGTCTTTTGCCCTCGGGTTCCGTTCGATTTCCAGGTTAGTCTCATCCTTTGTCTCACCCCATGGACCGTCGTGCCATTAGGGAGGGTAAGAGGCCCATTGTAGAGTCTTCCCATTCCGACAGTGAAGACCAAACCCCTTCAGTTAGCCAGGTGCCTCGGCCGGTGGGTGGCGTTACCATCCGCGATCGACCACGGCGACCGGGCCTCCATCTACCCCAGCCTCCCCTATTAGGGCAGTTCCTGTGTCCTCCCACCGTCCGGGACAACCTCCGGCGGTGAGTCTTGATCGGCAGGTCCATCAGGAGTGGCCTCAACCATGACCCCCGAAGACGTAGAGGCCATTAGGGCTAAGTACATGGTCCCCAGCTTCATCTTCCTGTCCGCGCCGGGGCCCGAAGATAGAGTGACCTCCGCCTACCCTGGTCGGGTCGCTCTATATGAGGAGTTCTTCCTGTGTGGACTGCGCCTCCCTTTTCACCCTTTTTTCTTGAATCTCTTTAGATAGGTATAGATTAGCACCGACGCAGTTGACTCCGAATTCGATTCGGATTATCTGCGCCTTTGTCATTCTTTGCTACTTCCAGGAGGCCCGGCCAGGGTTATCACTGTTCGGGCTTTCTATAAGCTCCGCCCAAGGTGAGGGGGCCTGGTGGGCTTCACCGCCAGGCCGGGTAGGGCCTTCCCCTAGGTCTCCCATCCAAGATTAGGGGATGGAAATCCCGCTTCCTTTTGCCCATGTCGAGGGGGTGAGGGCCGACTGGAGGAGCCGGACACCAGCTCCAACGATAATGCCACCGTGGGGGAAAGGGATAGGGAACTCTTCACCCAATTGTCCAACTGCCAAATCCTGGCTACAAGGAACTCCTATCCGAGGAGAACCTGATAGAAGCCGAGTTGGCCCGGCGGTCAGTGAGCACGATGTCTGATTCCTTCTGTCTCGACGGAAGATTACTGTACGCTTTGCTAACATTCCTTGTTTTTGGGCGCAGCGATGAAGTTTCTCGCCGGCGCATTTGAAGCCGCCTTGAAGCAAAAGAGGCCGGCGACCGGGGAAACGTCAAGGCCGGCGAAGAAAGCTCGAAGGAAGGAGCGGGCCGAGCCGGCTCAAGCCGCTGAAGTCCCCAAGGCTCCAACGCCTGCAGAGGAGCCGGCTGAGGAAACGGGTTGGAGAAGTGTCCCGGGGCTGGCCGGGACCAAAATAGAGGAAGGAGAGATTCTGGTCACCACCAAAGCCGCCGTGGTGATTGTGGATCTTGAAAAGGAAGCCCTTGCCGCTGTCGACGTGCCCGAGGTGGGGCAGGTTACAGTTGCTATCAGCCCTCCGATTGCCGTCGAGCCGGAGACGGAGAGTGCTCCCCCAACTGCCGGAGAGGGGGAGTTAGTCGCCAGAAGGTCCAGGGCTTGGACGGAGGCGACCAAGAAGCAGAGGGATGAGCCGGGAGCTCATCCCAACAATCAGCGCGCCGCCCGACTCACCCTCGGCTAAAGGGCCGCAGGAGAAGATGGCGCGGCCAGCACCCTGCTCGGCTCGATGACAGACACCAGGCAGGCTGCCTATCTCTTGTCGAAGTTTCAGACTGCCGAGTCCGAGGAGGACGGGGGTTGAGCCACTCCATGCTCCTAGATATGGTGATGGTCTCCGTTGTCTAGGTAATCCTTTGAGTTCCTTTCATTTTCGGACGTGTCTTCTAATGTCTCAGTCTTTTGTGGCTAACATATTCTTCTGCTGCAGATGGCCAACGGCACGATAGCCCTTCGTGAGGCGATGTCTCACTCAGCGGACACGCTCATAAAGTCCATGGTGCGGGCCGACAAGTATAAGGAGAGCATGGCGCAGTCCTAGAGCCTTGCTCGACTTCACCACAAGGCCAAGGCCCGGGAGGAGAATTGGGTGACCGAATAAGGGAGGCGGAATGCCGGGCCGAAGCTAAGAGTGGCCGGGCATCGCGGCCGAGGCCAAATTTAAACTGTCTCAGACAGACTGAAGGCCGCCACTGAGCGGAATGAGAAGCTGGTCCATCAGCTTCAATGCGCCGGAGGGAGGTCGGGCGGCGCGAGATGAGGCCCGGGCCGCTGCGGAGAGAGCTGCCGTTGCGGAGAAGGCGGCGGTCGAGGCGGACCATAAGAAGCTAGGGCCGTGGCTCATGCGGACGAGGCCAATGCGCGAACCGAGGAAGCTGAGAGCCAAGCCTGGGAGGCCGAGGCACAGGCTAAGGCGGTCGTGGCCAGGGCGCTGCAGGCCGAGGCGCAAGCCAAGGAGGCCGAAGGTCGGGCTCAGCGGGCTGAGACGCAAGCCCAGGAGGCTGATGCCAGGGCCCAGCAGGCTGAGGCCGGGGCGGGACAGGCCATAATCAACTATAAGTCCTCGCCGGAATTTGGGAAGGAGGTCCGGCCAGCCTCGATGCCTATGTTAAGGGCTTCAACATGTGCAAAACTAAGGTGTCTGCAGCTCTTAAGATCGACATCGCCGAGCTCAAGGGGATCTGCCCCGGGGATTCTGACAAGGGGTCAGCGGAGGAGGAGGACGACGAGGGAGAGCCAGGCCCTAGTGAGCCCTGAAGAGTTGTTGTTTTTTCTTTTTCTCTTTTCTTTCTTTTTGTAACCGGCCTCGAGCAAAATTTTGTACTTCAATTCCATCATTAATGGAAAAGAGTTTTTGTGAAGATGCTTTCATGCCTTGTCTTGTCTTGTTTGTTCCTCTCTTCCTTTGGGTCGAACATTTTATTGTGCAACTAATGACAATGCGGGCCCCAATCCTGTTAACGAGGAGGACCTTTCTTCTAAGATGTTTTCTGCTGCTGTGCATTGTGCACATCGACGATGCCATGGCCAGACCGTAGTCTTAGATTTGCCAACTTTGGATGCGTCTTTGAGAGATACGCCAGCCACGTGGGAGATTGCTTAAGATGCATTAAGCTGTCGCGGGCTGTTTGAAGGGAGATTCGTCTACGCCCGAATCTTCTAAGGACTTGGAACGATCCGAGGGCAACTTAGCGCCGAGATCGACTTGAGGGCATCGGGGGCCGAGCGGGGCTTGACCGAGGAAGGTCTGCGCCGACTTGGAGACTGTGAGAGCCAAGCAGGGCCCTTTAGAACCATCTCGGCGGTCTGTGTGCCGCCCGAGAGCGACTCAGCGGGTACGAAGCTTTAGGGTCTTAACTAACTCGGGGTACCTCCATGCCGGGCCGAGTGGTGTCCCGTAGGCCACGATACTGGCGAGCTCCTTTAGAACCACCTTGGGGGTTTGTGTGCCATCCGAGGGATGACTTAACGGGTACGGAGCCTTTAGGGACTTAACCGACTCGGGGGCACCTTCGTGCCGGGACCGAGTGGTGTCCCGTAGGCCGCGATGCTGGCGAGCTCCTTTAGAACCACCTTAGGGGTTTGTGTGCCGCGAGGGGCGATTCGGTGGGTATGGAGCCTTTAGGGTCTTAACCGACTCGGGGGTACCTCCGTGCCGGGGTCGAGTGGTGTCCCGTAGGCCGCGATGCTGGTAAGCTCCTTTAGAACCACCTTGGGGTTTGTGTGCCGCCCGAGGGGCGACTCGGCGGGTACGGAGCCTTTAGGGTCTTAACCAACTCAGGGGCACCTCCGTGCCGGGCCGAGTGGTGTCCCGTAGGCGATGCCGGCGAGCTCCTTTAGAACCACCTCGGGGTTTGTGTGCCGCCCGAGGGTGACTCGGCGGGTACGGAGCCTTTAGGGTCTTAACCGACTCGGGGGCACCTCCGTGCCGGGCCGAGTGGTGTCCCATAGGCCGCGATGCCGGTGAGCTCCTTTAGAACCACCTCGGGGTTTGTGTGCCGCCGAGGGGCGACTCGAGGTATGAAGCCTTAGGGACTTAACCGACTCGGGGCACCTCCTGCCGGACCGAGTGGTGTCCCGTTAGCCGCGATGCCGGTGAGCTCCTTTAGAACCACCTCGGGGGTTTGTGTGCCGCCCGAGGGGACTCGGGGGTACGAGCTTTAGGGTCTTAACCGACTCGGGGCATCTCCTAGCCGGACCGAGTGGTGTCCCATTAGGCCGCGATGCCGGCGAGCTCCTTTAGAACCACCTCGGGGGTTTGTGTGTCGGGGTACGGAGCTTTAGGGTCTTAACCGACTCGGGGCACCTCCGTGCCAGGGCCGAGTGGTGTCCCGTAGCCGCGATGCCGGCGAGCTCCTTTTGCGAGATCTGGTCCTTGAATGCAGGGAGAGCAGGCTGTGGCATTGGAAGGGACCCTTTTATTGCTCGTATTCTGGGGGATACATCATTGATAATATCGGCGGAGGTTATCTGCGTTCCAAGTACGCGGAATGGGTTGTCCGTTGAGCTCTTCTAGTCTGTATGCCCTCTGGTGGAGTGCCTCGGTGATACGGTAAGGACCCTCCCAGTTGGGGGACAGTTTGCCCCCCTCTGTAGGCTTAGATACCTCAGCCTTTCTTAAAATCAGATCTCCGTGGCGAAAGACCTTGGGACGAACTCGGGCGTTGTAGTACTTGGCTGCCCGCTGACGGAAAGTCGCCATACGCAGCCTTGCCCGGTCATGTGCTTCGTCGATAAAGTCCAGGTTGGCTCGTATCAATGTGGAATTGTCTTCCTCGTTGAAGGACTCCACGCACGGACTGGGCAGTCCGATCTCAACAGGGATGATGGCTTCGGATCCGAAGACGAGACTGAAGGGAGTCTCGCCCGTCGGGGCTCTGGGGGTCGTGTGGTAAGCCCATATCACGCTGGGGAGCTCCTCCACCCATCGACCCTTTATCCATCTAGCCGAGTCCTGAGCCCTCTGAGAATGGTGTGGTTCATGACCTCGGCCTCCCCGTTGGTCTGGGGGTGGCCGACAGAGGTGAATCGATGGTGAATGCCTAGCTCACCACAGAAAGTCTTGAATGCTTCATTGTTGAACTGGCGACCGTTGTCCGTGACGAGGGTGTGAGGTAGGCCAAAGCGGCATATGATCGACTTCCAGAAGAAGGCTTTGACTTTACTCTCGGTGATCTTAGCCAGCGCCTCGACCTCGACCCACTTGGTGAAATAGTCGATGGCTACTAGCAAGAATCTCCGCTGTCCCGAAGTGGGGGGAATGGCCCAAGGATGTCCATTCCCCACTGAGCGAAGGGCCAGGGGGCTGAGAGCGGGTTGAGCGGGTAGACGGCTGATGTTGGATGTGTGTGGCGCTGGCAACCATCGCACTTCTAAACTAGTTTGGCAGCGTCCTCCTCATGGTAGCCAGAAGTATCCCTGACGAAGGGCCTTCTGGGCTAGGGACCTGCCCCCCAGGTGATTTCCGCAGATGCCTTCATGGATTTCTCTAAGGATGTAGTCGGCGTCGGCAGGTCCTACACATCTGAGCAGGGGGTAGGAGAATGACCTCCTGTATAGACGTCCGTCTAGGAGGACGAATTTGGAAGCCCTCCACTTGAGCAGCTTGGCTTCATTGCGGTCATCAGGGAGGGTGCCATCAGTGAGATAGCGGACGTAGGCATCCATCCATGTAGGCTCTTGGGTGAGCGGGAGGACTTCCTCGCCATCTTCTATGCTGGGCCTTTCTAAGTACTCAATGTAGGCGTCTCTTGCGATGCCGTCGGCGGAGGTAGCCAGGCGGGAAAGGATGTCGGCCTTGGCATTCTCACTCCGGGGAATGTAACTGATGCTGAAATAAGCTAACGGGGAGACCAAGAGCCGAACCTTGCCCAGGTATTGAGTCATAGCAGGGTCACGCGCCTCGTACTCTCCGTTGATTTGTCCGGAGACGAGTTGCGAGTCGGTGAAAGCTCTGAGACGCCTTATTCCAACTCTTGGGCTAGCCTTAATCCTGCCAGCAGGGCCTCATACTCGGCTTGGTTATTGGTGGCTTTGAATAGAAACCGCAGGGCGCATTCTGCTCTCTCTCCATCCGGTCCGGTGAGAATGAGGCCGGCACCGCTTCCCTGAGAGTTTGATGCGCTGTCTACATGGAGGATCCAGGTTTCTCCATTGCTCGGCTCAGGCTCGTGCTGCTCCACGGAAACCTCCCTGGTCTCCTCATCTGCCCAAGTGCACTCGACTAGGAAATCGGCCAGGACTTGGGACTTCAAGGCCGGCCGTGCTTGGAAGGAGAGGTCGAAATTCTCCTAGCTTGATGGCCCACTTGGCGAGTCGGCCTGAGGTGTCTGGACGGCCAGGATGGCTCGGAGGGGCTGGTCCGTGAGCACCACAATGGGATGGGCTTGAAAATATGGGCGAGACCGGGCGAGACGATCAGGGCGAAGATGATTTTTTCTGTCTTGGAGTACTGACCTCCGCATCGTGAGCACCTTGCTCACGTAATAAACGGCCTCTGGGTTCCGTCAGCATCGAGACGCACCAAGACTGAGCTAACGGCCTCCGAAGAAGCAGCTAGGTAGAGGAAGAGACTTTCCCCGTCTCTTGGCTTGGACAGGAGCGGAGGAGAAGACAAAACGCCTTCAGGCCATCGAAGGCTTTCTGGCAGTCGTCCGTCCACTCGAAGCTGTTTACTTTCCGCAGGGCCTTGAAGAAGGGCAAGCACTCTCGGCGATTTGGAGAGGAAACGACTTAAAGCCGCCACCCTCCCCGTTAGTCGCTGTACTTCCTTCTTGCTGGATGGTGGCCTCATGTCGAGGATGGCGCTGATCTTCTCTGGGTTTGCCTCGATCCCTCGCTGAGTCACCATAAAACCCAGGAACTTGCCCGCCGTGACCCCGAAGGCACATTTCTTGGGATTCAGCTTGACCTGGAAGCGGCGGAGGTTGTTGAAGGTTTCCTCTAGATCGGAGACATGATCAGAAGCATGGATGCTCTTGGTCAGCATGTCATCCACGTAGACTTCCATGTTCCGGCCTAGCTGATCCTGAAACACCCTGTTCATCAATCTTTGATAGGTCGCCCCCGCGTTCTTGAGACCGAAGGGCATCACTTTGTAGCAATAAATCCCCTTTTCTGTCACAAAGGATGTGTGCTCTTCGTCACTGGGGTCCATCCTTATTTGATTATATCCAGAGAAGGCGTCCATGAAGCTGAGGAGCTCGTGGCCGGAGGTGGAATCTACCAGCTGGTCTATCCTTGGCAGGGGAAACTGTCTTTCGGACATGCCTTGTTGAGGTCGGTGAAGTCGATGCAAATTCTCCAGCTCCCATTTGCCTTTCGCACCATGACCACATTGGCCAGCCAGCTAGGGTAATGCGCTCTCGGATGTGGCCGGCACTGANTTGGCAGGGGAAACTGTCTTTCGGACAAGCCTTGTTGAGGTCGGTGAAGTCGATGCAAATTCTTCAGCTCCCGTTTGCCTTTTGCACCATGACCACATTTGTTAACCTCCTCATCGATGGCCTTTTGTCGCTCGGGAGTGAAGCTCCTCTTCCTCTGGCGGATTGGACGGTGCTTCGGATCGATGTTGAGCTTGTGGGTGATTACTTCTAGAGGGATGCCGGGCATGTCAGACGCTGACCAAGCGAAAACGTCTGAGTTGGCCCGCAAGAAGGTTAGGAGGCGATCACGATCCTCCAGGGGGAGGAGTCCGCCGATACGCACGGTCTTCGCCAGATCGTCCCCAAGGGGAAAGGTCAGGAGGTGCTCGGCCGCTCCCCTCTCCTGTCGGACTCCCTGGGGTCAGGTGCTTCTGGGACCGACTCGGCCTCCAAGGGGCTTGACGCGTGTGATAGCAGGGCAAAACTGAACCGATCTCGCCTTTCATCTCCCCAACACCCCCTCTAGTAGGGAACTGCACCAGCAGGCGTCGGGTGGAGATAATCGCATCCAATAGATTTAAGCCTGGGCGCCCGAGAATGGCGTTGTATGCCAAGGGGACCCGCACAACCAAGAACTTCATGATCACTGTGCTTTGGCATGGCGGTGTTCCGGCTGTCACAGGCAAAGATATCTCGCCCTCAACCCTTACCGAATCCCCGTGAATCCGACCAAAGGGGTTGCTACAGGCTGAAGAGAGTCTAGAGATAATCCCATCCGAACAAAAGCGTCATAAGTGAGGATGTCAGCTGAGCTGCCACTATCAACCAATATCTTTTTACAGGGTGCTTGGCGATCGTCATAGAGACGGCGATGCCTTCATTGTTTACATTCTCAAAATTCACCGGTCCCCCCGAGAACTACATTACCCGGTGCATCCTCCCCTCTTGGCCGCTTGGATGAGGAAGCGCTCCCCAAGACACCATTCCAACTGTCCGCTCCGTGGGGGTGTTGTCAACAGCGGCCTGAGCAGGCGGGGGTCCCATGAGTGCCGGCAGCGGTTGTGGCACCTTCTGGATATATTTGCCGAGGTAGCCCCTATGGATGAGCTCCTCAATGGCGCGCTTCAAGCTGAAGCAGTTGTCGGTGTCGTGCCCGTAGTCTCGATGAAATCGGCAATAACGGCTCTTGTCGCGGGGAGGACCTTTCTTCATAGGAGGAGGGCGCTGGAGATAAGGCTCGCCCTCGATTTCATCAGGATGTGGGATCGAGGGGCGAGGAGAGGCGTGAGCTTGCTTTCGTCGGGGACGGGGCTTCGATGCCTGTTGTCGGATCGGCGAGGCGGATCGGGCCGCTGGTGGCGAGGGGGGACACTCGGCTCGGGGCAAGCAGCTTGCGGCTGGATCTCCTTGATGATTCCGGCGGGTGAGGTCGGTCTCATCCGCGCGGATGTACTTCTGAGCTCGGAGGAGAAGGTCGGAGTAGGAACCCGGGGCTTCTTGTCCAGAGAGAAGGTGAAGCGGGATGGGAGGAGTCCCTGCTTCAGCACCAGCATTGCCACCACATCGTCGAAGTGGTAAACTTCGAGGGCGGCGGTCTTGAACCGGGACACGAAGTCCCGCAACGATTCCCCCTTCTTCTGCGCACGAAGAAGAGGCTGTCCGCGACCCTTGAGATCCGCTAGTAGGCATCAAAATGCGCCAGAAAAGCCCTTTTCCAGCTCTCAAAAGAGTCGATGCGGTGGGGGACAGGCGTGAGTGCCAAGCGCGAGCAGCCTTCCGCAGAGTAGCAGGGAAAGCTTTGCAGAGAAGGGCGTCTGAGGCACCCTGAACTTGCATCATGGCCTTGTAGCTCTCGAGGTGGTCGAGAGGATCCATCGTACCATCGTACGATCTATCTGGGGGAATCAAAATCTAGAGGGGATGGGCTCCTCCAGTATCCGGCGAGTATAAGGAGGATGGGTGTCATATTCCTCCTCCGGTTGATTGTTGATCTTCCTGACGAGCTCGTCTAGACGTCAGTTATACTCGTCCAGGCGCTCCTCTGCCTGGCGGTTGATTGTCGGGGCCCTCTAAGATGGCTCGGAGGATGAAGAAGAGGAAGATGAAGAAGAAGAAGAAGGACGCGAAAGATGGGATTTCCGCTTTGGTTCCTCTGGCGGTGCGGCTCTAGAGGAAACTTGCTCAGGCCACAATCTGGAGATCACGGCCGCTTGAGGGGCTCACGGCGAGGCTTCCTTGGAGAAGCCAGCGACGACTGGCCTCTCGTTGAGGAGAACCTCCCTTGCAGACTGTTGACTGGCAGGGGAGCGGTCTTATGCTGGGTGGCCACGGACTGCTGCTGCTGAAGTCGTGGACCATGGTAGTGAGGGTCTGGACTTGCCGAGTGAGGGTTGCCAGCTGCTCTACAGCCGGGCAGCCGTCTCCGGTTGAGGGGAAGCAACGGAAGGATCAGCGGCAGGAAGGTTGGTCTCCTGCTGCCTAGCTGGGGAAAATGCCCCCTAGGGTGACTGACTAAAGCATCCTGAGCTCGTGTCATCACCATTGTTGGGAGAGGGAGAGAAAAGAGAAGTATACTGTAGGGTTTGGGCCTTCTTTGCTTTCCACCCCTTCCTGGCGCGCCAATCTGATGACGTCTGATCACTGGTCTTGAACGTCGGGAGAAGAGAGCTGCTTAATCCACGGTCCCACGCTTGATCGGATGGCCTGCAAAAAGTCCCAAGACCGGAGGGGTGCTCCGGTGGGGACCCTTCGACGATCAAGTCAGTAACCGGGGTCACAGCTGAGGGAGAGCTCAGACGAGCTCTAGGAAGAAAAAATGAGTCCTCAGAAAGAGGGGAGTCCCTTTCTGAGTATCAGGTAGCGAGCATATGAGTTTGCGTACCTTATTCCTGAGTGGACTTACCCTTTTATAGGGGTTGACACCTGCAGAACCACGTGGAGTTTCGTAAGAAAGGAATGTCCGTGGGGTTTGTGGGGTTGCGTGAATTTGGGCTGGTTGGTGGGTCCTGTCCCATCGGAGAGGGAAAAATGACGATTGGTGAGCTACGTCCCATCAGTCAGTGGGGCTGATAGGTAGTTAGGTCCAGTCCCATCAGTGGCGTGACCTGTGGGTAGTTGAGCCTGGGATGCCAGGCGGCGCGGGTCAGAAGGACGGCGGCGTGAATAGCAGGACCATTTTGGGGCCGACTTGAGACAGCCTTGACCCTCGGAGGGCGCCAAGGCCGAGCAGGGCTGACTCGGCCGACCTAAAGATGCCAGGGCGGGGCCGACCAGGGAAGGTCAGGGCCGGCTCGGCCAACTTGGAGATGCCGAGGCCGAGCGGGGCTGATCAGGGAAGGTCGGGGCCGACTTGGCCGACTTGAAGATGCCGGGGTCGAGCGGGCCGACCAGGGAAGGTCGGGGCCGACTTGGAGATGCCGGGGCTGAGCGGGGCCGACCAGGGAAGGTTGGGGCTGACTTGGCCGACTCAAAATGCTGGGGCCGAGCGGGGCCGACCAGGGAAGGTCGGGGCCGACTTGGCCGACTCGGAGATGCCGGGGCCGAGCAGGGCCAACCAGGGAAGGTCGGGGCCGACTTGGCCGACTCGGAGATGCCGGGGCCGAGCGGGGCCAACCAGGGAAGGTCGAGGCCGACTTGGCCGACTTGGAGATGCTGGGGCCGAGCGGGGCCGACCAGGGAAGATCGGGGCCAACTTGGCCAATTTGGAGATGCCAGGGCCGAGCGGGGCTGACCAGGGAAGGTCGGGGCCGACTTGGCCGACTCGGAGATACCGGGACCGAGCGGGGCCGACTTGGCCGACTCGGAGATGCCGGGGCCGAGCGGGACCGACTTGGCCGACTTAAAGATGCCGGGGCAGGGCCGCCTTAAGATTTTGATTTTGCCATAATTGCCCTCGTGGCTACGTCAGCCACATCAGAACCTTACCATAATAATTAGTTTTGCACTAGAAAGTTAACATAAGAATCAGACTGAACAATAATCATTGTCATATGAACTATAAATGTAACTGAAATCCTAGTCTTCGGTATTCAAATTATCTCCTCCACAAATAAATATTAAAAATATGGAGCAATTTATGTATACAGACAAACTCAAAGCACTGAAAAACAACATTTAAGATAATGGATACCTGGAAGTCCCTGCAGCACAAGAGGAGGTCGATCTTCGTATTTTCGACCTACTCCAAGTACTTAAGCTTTGGGCGGGGTGGGAGAGATGGGCAAAGCAGAGGGAGTGGGTCGCTCACTGCCGCCGCTCGCTGCCAGGGAGGATACGAAGTCGAACCGCCGCTGCTACTGTTGAAGAGGAAGGGAACCGAAAGAGAGGAAGGGGAAGGGGAAGGAGAAGGAGATCGGCTGGGGAAGGGAGAGGTGTTTGAAAAAAAAAAGGAATACAGGTGTGGAGAGTAACATGGGTTGGGTGAGGGTACTTTTGGAAATTTTTTAAAAAAAACAAGGGGCACAGAGAGAAAAAAGATGGGTGTAAAGAGTAATTTTATTTTTTAAAAAAAATTATGGGTATCAGAATAATTTTTTGAGGTGTAGATAGAAGCTCCATGTTTGAAACCTTTAATTAAATAGCTATTTTTCAAATGACACCGGTTTTTACAGATTTAGCATCGAAACGAAATATTTTATAAAATTAAGGTTAAAGTAAGAAACGTCATTTGAAATATGGCATTTTTTACATCCTCAATAGTGCCACATGGTGGATGAGAAATGCCACTTAAAATAACGCTTCTTAAATGCATCAATTCAAGTGGCACTTCTTAAAAGCGCACTTAAAGTGGTGCTTTTAAGAAGCACCACTTTAGATCAAAGTCCCCTTTCATGTAAAGAAGCACTATTTCAAGTGGCGTTTCTCATCCACCGACATGGCTCCATTGAGGACATGAAAACATCATTTCAAATGATATTTTTCATTTTAACCCCTTTTCGCAAATCTTTACTTCCACACTAATGTGGTAAAACTAGTGCCGTCTGACACCAGTTAAAAATAGGACTCTTCAATTAAACCATAGATATTTTTTTCACCCTTTTTCCATGTCCATCTCTCTCCAACCAAACTAGAAGATGAGAGAAGAATATGAATGAATAATTGTAATTTTTTAGATGAAACGCGGACAGGAAAGGGCATCTCAGTCTGTAAAGTAAATTTAAAGGCTGGGGGGTTGGGGGCTTTTGGATTCTGGGTATGCGCTACATTGACAGCTGAAACACTTTGGCTCTTCCAACACTTCTTGGCAGTCTGCATTTGTAAAGCATGATCTGTTAATTTATCCCAACTTCATGCGGTTTTCATGACTACAATTTATTTGATCTTTAATAGGTAACTGGTAGGGGAGATGGCAGGTATTTGATTGCTACTTCAGAACAGCCATAGTGTGCTCATGATTAATATGAATGTATCCATCCTTCAGAGTTACTAACAGAGAATGGAAAATGTTTTGATTGGTACTTGTATAAGTGGATGTTATCATTGTAGGGTGAATTAAGAAGGCATGCTCCTGTGAAACCTTAACCATTTGTTTTCATTACTCTGGTGGTGTTCCATATTTTCTTCTTCAATTTGTGAACTGCAGTTGAAATTGATCCGTGTACGAGCAAATACTAGAAGACCGTAATACGCAGTGGAATAATAAATAAAAATGCGCAAACCACACAATCACAGAAACACCAAGATTTACGTGGAAAATCCCTTCAAGATAAAGGGAAAAAAACCACGGGCAAGCCAGAGAAGAAGATCCACTATAAAATAATAAATCCAAGTCTCAAAGTCCTTGCCAGAACTTGAGAAACAATCACAAGAGAATAATAGGGATATAAGGATTACATCACCGAAAAATCTCTCGTTACCTCCTTAAGCACCTTCACGTGATTCCTGGAGTGGAAGTCCTCCCACGTAGTTACACCAAGCAGCAACCCTTCCTTCTCTTCCCCTAGCAATCCATGCTCCTAGAAAAAAGAAATACCTGCTACATGCTTCTCCTCTTTTTCCATACGGCTGCTCCTTAATAAAACCAAAAAAGGAAGGCGGCTACTCCTTTTATAAAGAAAGAGAACAAACCCTGGTGGAAAAAGGAAAATGTCCATGGGCCCAACAGCAATTGCAGCTGTTGTTTCCTGCCATCAAAAGACCTACAGGGAGCCAGTCTCTCGTTCAAATTGCACAGATTACCAATCCGTGGGACTAGAGGAATCAGATATGGCCAGGAAAAGTCAAGCAATAAGATTTGCTTCCTTTTGCTCTATCCAAGCTCGTTATGATTGCTCTAGTCTAGGAATGGCAAAATGATGGATCAATGAATGGCCATACTACTGATTTATATTGTCATGGATTCAATCACTCGGAGAAAGAGAAAGAGTAAGTGCTAATGAGAATTTGTCTGCTGGCTTGCATGCAGAATGATAGACAAGTAAAGCAGCATGCTCATATTCTGAACTCCACTTTAACACTGATTAGTAGGACCTTCTGTCGTATTCTCAAAAATTATCAGAGATAAGATGGTGGAAATGTTAGACTTAATTTGCTTAAATATAATTACCTCCAGCCATTATTATTTAATGGTGGTAAGGAATCCGATCTTCCTGGTTTTCTTTGAACTGCACGGGAGATCTTCCTTTCTTAACGATCTCGATTGATCTTCCCTTTGATCTTCCCTCTTCCTCTCGATGGATCGGTCTTCTAATCAACGAGCTCTCGCATTCAGATGGTGTATGCCTTCATGATTGCTCTTGATCAGGGACTCAATTCCAATGCCTCCCCTTTTAGGTTTCTCTCTTGAGAACCTTAGGATCTCTCTCGAAAACCTTGTTCTGAGAACTTTAGGATCTCTCTCGAGAACCTTGTTCTGAAACTTTAGGATCTCTCTCGAGAGAACCGTGTTATGAAACCTTAGAAAACCGTGTTCTGAAACCTTAGGATGGGTTCCTATTTATACCCATTTCCTTCAACGCATGCCCCATCAAGCGAGCGTTTAGGAATTAAGGGAGGGGGGCTGTTATCACTTTAATGGGGGCTGTTATCACTTTAATAGGAGATACGTTTAGTCAATAAAAATTAGGACCATTATTAAGATAGGTTACTACATTCTCCCACTTGGTCCGTATATTTTATCAACACTGAATAAGAAACTAAATACATGAATCATAGCGATAGGTCCTCTATAATTGAGTATTATCTTCTATGTATTACAATGCATTCAATTTCTTTATCACCATTCCAAATGTGACAACATAACATAATGAATAAACCATATGTCTATTCAGAGTCCAAAAGAAAAGTTTGTCATTTCTCAAAAGTCATATAACGTGTACACCTGAATGAGAAATAAACAAACGATTGAAATAAGAGTTTCTTTGTACAAATTGTTATCAATACAATTATATCATGGAACCAACTCCCATTCTTATCACATGATCCTTAAACTTCTTAATTGGCATGCCTTTAGTCAAGGATCAGCTATCATCAATTCAGTGCTAACGTATTCTATGACCACTTTGTTCTCTTTAACACGTTCTCTTATGGCTAAATACTTAATGTCGATATGTTTACTTCGACTACCACTCTTATGGTTTTTAGCCAAAAATACAGCAACTGAATTGTCACAGTACAGTTTAATTGGCCTAGTAATGGAGTCAACAATTCTAAGCCCTGAGATGAAACTCTTCAACCATACACCTTGCGATGTAGCCTCAAAAAGCAACGAACTCCGCTTCCATAGTAGAGGTAGCAGTCAAGGTCTGCTTTGCACTCCTCCATGATATGGCTCCACCAGCTAACATAAATATAAATCCTGATGTTGATTTCCGAGAATCAACGCAGCCAGCAAAGTCCGAATCTGAGTAGCCCTCTATCTCCAAATGATCAGTTTGTCTATACATGAGCATGTAGTCCTTGGTCCCTTGAAGATACCTCATGACCTTTTTAGCAGCTCTCCAATGGTCTAAACCTGGATTACTCTGATATCTTCCCAACATTCCTACTGCAAATGCTATGTCAGGTCTTGTGCAAACCTGAGCATACATTAGGCTTCAAACAGCTGAAGCATATGGAATGTTGTGCATCTGTTCCCGTTCAAGTTCATTTTTAGGGCACTGGTTCAAAGCGAACTTGTCACCCTTCACTATAGGTGCAACACTTGGTGAACAATTTTTCATTCGAAATCTCTCCAAGACTTTATTGATATAAGTTTCTTGAGACAATCCCAAAATGCCTCGAGATCTTTCTCTATGGATCTTAATGCCAATGACATAAGATGCCTCACTCATATCTTTCATATCAAAATTTTTAGAGAGAAATTGTTTCACCTCATGTAGCAACCCTTTATCATTGGTTGCAAGTAGAATGTCATCCATATATAGGACCAAGAAACAAATTTTGCTCCCACTAACCTTCTGGTATATACATTGATCCATGATGTTCTCTTCAAAACCAAAGGAAGAGATCACATCATGAAATTTTAAATACCACTGACGTGAGGCTTGTTTCAATCCATATATGGATTTCTTAAGTTTGCAAACCAAATGCTCACCATCACTAGAGGAAAATCCTTCAGGTTGTTTCATGTAAACCTCTTCCTCTAGATCTCCATTAAGGAATGCGGTCTTCACATCCATTTGATGTAACTCAAAATCAAAATGAGCTACCAATGCCATAATTATTCGGAGAGAGTCTTTCTTGGATACAGGAGAAAATGTCTCCGTGTAGTCGATTCCTTCCCTCTGAGTGAATCCTTTGGCAACGAGTCTTGCTTTATCTCTCAATGTTGCCTTGTGAGTCTTTCTTTATTTTGAAGATCCATCTACATCCAATGACTTTTACACCATCAGGCAACTCAACAAGATCCCAGACTCGATTAGATGCCATAGATTCCATCTCTTCTTTCATGGCATTGAACCACAAGTTTGATTCCTTAGAACTCATGGCTTGTGAAAACGTTTCAGGATCATTTTCGGCTCCAATGTTATAGTCAGATTCATGTAGATACACAACATAATCACTAGGAATTGCTGATTTCTTTATTCTAGTTGATCTTCTTAATGTTGTGTCAATGATCTCTTGAGGAGTATCTTGCACAACTGATTGTTGATGAACAACATGATCTTCTAGATTACCATCAGCTTGTGAAATCTCAATGACTGGTTGTTGGGCACTTAATTGAGTTTGAGGAGTGCTGTAAATAACAACCAATCCCTCACTTGAAGTGGAAGCTGGAATAACTGAATGATCTTTCTCAGAAGAAGCCAAATACTGAGATTGATCACTCCCACTGATCAAGTCATTCTCAAGAAATTTTGCATTTCTTGATTCCACAATCCTAGTGCTGTGAGATGGACAATAAAATCTATAACCCTTGGACTTCTCAGCATATCCAATAAAGTATCCACTGATAGTCCTTGGGTCTAGTTTCTTTTCTTGTGGATTATAGACTCTTACTTCAGATGGGCATCCCCAAACACGTATATATTGCAGACTCGGTTTCCAACCTTTAAATAACTCAAATGGCGTTTTGGAAACAGCCTTGGTTGGAACCCGATTCAATATATGCAGCAGTTTTAAGAGCTTCAGTCCACAAGGATTTAGGTAACTTAGAGCTGACAATCATGCTCCTTACCATGTCCAATAATGTCCGATTTCTCCTTTCAGCTACACCGTTTTGGTCAGGAGACCCTGGCATGGTGTATTGTGCAACAATTCCATTTTCTTCAAGAAACCGAGCAACGGACCAGGTGCTTGTCCATTCTCAGTGTATCTACCATAATATTCTCCACCTCTATCTGACCTCACGATTTTAATTTGCTTGCCACATTGTTTCTCTACTTCTGCCTTAAATACCTTAAAGGCATCTAATGCTTCGTTCTTATTATGAAGTAGGTAGAGATACATATATCGTGAATAGTCATCAATAAATGAGATGAAGTATCTCTGACCATACGAATCCATATCTGGGCTACAGATATCCGTATGTATGATCTTCAGTATTTCCGAACTTCTCTTGGCATTTTTCTTGGACTTGTTGGTTTGCTTTCCCTTTATGCAGTCCACAAGTGTCAAAATCAGTAAAATCAAGAGTATCAAGTACTCCATCTTTTACTAATCTTTTAATTCTCTCAATGGAGATATGACCTAATCTTCGATGCCACAAAATAGAGGAATTCTCATTTATAACACATCTTTTCATACCAGTTTGGGCGTGCATCACATTATAGGTGGTATTATTTTCAGATTGATTTGGAAAAGATTGTCTGACAATGTACCATTCCCAATAGCTTAGATTTATAAATAAATCAACAGAGCTTTTATTAAAATTAAGGAATATCCTGCTGGTACAAGCCTTGACACTAAAATCAAATTTCTAGAGAAACTTGGAATATAAAATGTCTTTTCCAAATCCAAAACAAAAGAATGTAAAATAAGTCTGAACGTTCCAATTGCTTCCACATGTGAACCCATCTTGTTTCCTGAATAGATGCTTTGTTCACTTCCCAATGGTTTCCTTTGATTTAGAAACCCTGCAAGGTATTTGAAATGGATTGTAGAACCAGAATCAATCCACCATGTGTTATGACATATAACCAAATTGGATTCATGACATACGAATGAGGTTAGAGTACCTTTCTTGTCAAGCCAAGCTTTGAATTTGAGACAATCTTTCTATATGTCCTTTCTTCTTGCAAAAGAAGCACTTGGACTCCTTCTTGTCTTCTGTATGGATGGATACTTTACCCTTTCCTTTGTGTTTGGCTTTGGGAGCTTTAGTCTTTCTGTGAGTGACTAAATGTGCACTTTCTCCCATTTCTAAAATCAGCCTCCCTTCCTCTTAAACACATGGTCAGAAGTTCATTAATTGACCATTTGTCCTCATCTCAACCTCTAGGGATTTCAACTGAGCCGCAATGTCCCTCATCTTCATGATGTGCTCACGCACACCTCCAACCGTAGTGAGCTTCATTGATGATAACTTTGTCATTAGGGTGCTAGCCATTGCCTTATCTGAAGACTCAAATTGTGCATCAACAGCCTTCAGAAGTTCCTTGACATTTTTGCACTCAGGAATTGAACCACGTATACTAGCAGAAATTTTAGTACGTATAAACTCATACTGAGGCGATTGGATCGTTCCCATCGTTCATACGCAGCAATCTCAGCTTGAGTGCTAGTGATAAATGTGGTTCATCCTTCCTGATAGCATAGTCAATATCCATGCACCCTAATTGAAGAAGAATTCTCTCCTTCCATAATTTATAATTATCACCACTTAAATCAGGAATGTCACATTTCATATCAGAAATATTAACAGGCAAAATAGCTGCATAAAAAATAAAATCATGTTCATGTAATTGAATTTGAGGCATATAACTGATGTCATGTTTACCAATGTAAACATGCAATAACATGAATCAATAACATACAATAACTACCTGTGGGCTAAGTTATTATACTCAAATAGACTCATTAGCTTAATGATGACTAACAAATTATATTCCTTTCTTAATTCCTGTAGGTAATTAAAAAATTTGTTATCGCATCCTAATTAATTATATTAGTGCAAAGATTCATTACATTAATATAATTAGTCACAATTAATGTCATCTAACCTTATGTGATCTTTGCAACTTAATATATAATTTTGATTAATCAAAGATGCTGTGGCTACTCCTCAATTAATCAACATCATATTGATCACATGACATTATATGCATATAGATTAACCAATTTAGCATGATTATTAGGTAGTGATTTTAATCAACGTAACATTTCCAAATCAAGATCCGAGTTAGTCAATTGGCCAGGCCAGTGAAAGAGAAGTGGGGGTCCCCCGTTGCTTTCCTTAGGTCAGTCAACGGAACCAATTAAGTAACCACAATCGCTTTACCTTTCTAGACACCAACTGACCAATCAGACCTTGAAAGGATTTGCACTATGATTTTACACTACCACCAAATTCATGCATAGAATAAATCTAATATGCAGAACAGAAGATAACATTTCAATATCTATTTAAAATTTTAAAATTATCATCTTAAGAAAAATTTTGTTAATTAAAACACGTCCGGCCGTAGCTCATTATTCCCTTGGGCCAGTCTATGCAAAACACCGTAGGCATAGAGACTCAGGAGGCGTATTTTAATACAAAAATTTAAACTCAAAAAAATGATAAAAATAAATCATGTTACATGATTTAATAAAACATTAAACAGATAATAATGCATTTAAAATCCAACCAATCCATATTTAAATCCGTGAGAGAACGGAAAGACCATAAGCGAGAAAAACGAAAACCGAAAGTTTTCTCTCCCTTTTTTTTTTTTTTTTCACCGATGTGGTTATTGAAGCCACGTTTCCGCGCATTCTCTCCTTTAGTTTTTCTTTTTTTTGCTACGTTTCTTTTCTTTTCTTTCTTTAATGCTAGAAATCTTTAATAGAAAGAAAGAAGCCACGTTTTGTTTCCGCAAAATCGAAATCTTAAATAGGTTTAATGGTTTCTGTCAATTCCGTGAAAATCGAAACCAACCTGAGATCCGAAAAACTAAAAACGGAAAACGCGCGCATTAATTGCTTGAAAAGAGAAACTTAATAGAAATCTTCGCAAAATAAGGCAGAGGTTTTAACCTCGCTCTGATACCAAATGTTAGACTTAATTTGCTTAAACATAATTACCTCCAGCCATTATTATTTAATGGTGGTAAGGAATCCGATCTTCCTGGTTTTCTTTGAACTGCACGGGAGATCTTCCTTTCTTAACGATCTCGATTGATCTTCCCTTTGATCTTCCCTCTCCTCTCGATGGATCGGTCTTCTAATCAATGAGCTCTCGCATTCAGATGGTGTATGCCTTCATGATTGCTCTTGATCAGGACTCAATTCCAATGCCTCCCCTTTTAGTTTCTCTCTTGAGAACCTTAGGATCTCTCTCGAAACCTCTGAGAACTAGGATCTCTCTCGAGAACAGAACTTTAGGATCTCTCTCGAGAACCTGTTCTGAAACTTTAGGATCTCTCTCGAGAGAACTGTGTTAAACCTTAGAAAACCGTGTTCTGAAACCTTAGGAGGGTTCCTATTTATACCCATTTCCTTCAACGCATGCCCATCAAGCGAGCGTTTAGGAATTAAGGGAGGGGGGTGTTATCACTTTAATGGGGCTGTTATCACTTTAATAGGAGATACGTTTAGTCAATAAAAATTAGGACCATTATTAAGATAGGTTACTACAAGAAATCCCATTGATGTTACAACCCTACATGCATAACATAAAATTTCTCTTATTCAAGCAAAACAAGCAAGTCAATCAAATCTAAGAGGTCTAAGGGCCTGTTTGGTATTGCTGTTGTTTTTGTGTTTTTTTTGTGTTTCCATACAAATTAGTCAAATATCATATAGAGATTGACATTGAAAATAAATCTCTAAAGATCTTTTGGTAGCTGCTACTGCCAAAAGCTTTAAAGATTTTCTTCATACATGTTTTTCAGTCTGCTTCATATTTTTTCGTGTTTTGAAGACAAATAGAAAACAGAAGCAAGAGTAAACAGACCCTAAGGCTAAGATTTCTCCCTACCCTCTTCACCAAGTGAAAAAATGGTAAATTCAACTGGTTAAAACTGATTCTGTTCCTATGATCATGCAGGGAAAATGTCGGTCCATACGCAGGAAATGAGAACAAGCAAGCAATAATGTGATCTGCTACTTATCCTAAGAGTTGATGCACACTCTTTATATCAGAGGAGTATTCATTTATTTCTTGTGGCTTGGAGATTGTTGAGTATCTTGTATAATTTCATATTACCAAGTGTGACTTTTTATAATGCGTCCTAATGGTTAATTCAAACAATACTCATTCACATCATTTTTGACTCATTTTTTTAGCCTTTTTGCTTCCATCTTTCTTTCGTACTGGTGAGAAGAGAGTTTATCACGGTGCAAACAGGTTGAGCTTCTTTAATAAAAATCGGATAAAACAAATCATAGTTTGATGTTTTGGTGTCAGTCACCATTCCACTTATGAGTAATTAGCAGCTATGAGCTGAAAGTGTGGCTAAATGGCATTAATCCATGAAAGCAGTTCCTATTAGCTTTAAGTTATTGCACAGGGCCTTAGAACTCTAGCCCCCTCTCCTGGAGAGCTATCCATCATATAATTAATTACCTAGATCAAAATTTTTGCAAATAGATTGCCCAAAAATCAAATCTGGTTGCTAAGTAGAGGGGTCGATCACTAAATCGACAGTTCTTATAAAACAAGGTTATCCTACATTTAAGATTTTATTTTGAATGCAATTGCCATTCATGAAAGCTTTAATGGCCCTATCACCAGAGCTTAAGAAAAAGGTGGCTGGTCTCCTCATCAGGATGGGAAGCGGCTAGTGCTCCCCTGGTACTAAATGGTTAAATAATTTTTCTGAAGTCATATTTTGAAATTTATTATGTTGTGCATTCTCTCACAGAAATCTTAGAATTTTTTTTCATAAGAAGACAAATTAGTAGGAAAGACACTGGACAAAACTTTCTTGCGCAAGAATGACCTCATCTACAACTGGTGAATTAGATTTTGGGAAAGGAATATCCCTATCTCAGTTCAATTCTCTGTTAATTAACAGACGATTTTGGGAAAGGAAGAAGCCATAAATAAATCCTAGAAAGCCACCAACAGGATAGAGATCCAGCTGTTAAGCTATGAATTGAATAAAATCAGCAGAATGTGTTTAAGACCATAAAACCAGTGCGTGAATAAAATCTTATGTAAGACCCATCAGGAATCCATCAACCATTTTCCTCCATTGCTCAGTAACTAGACAGCTATGGGAGAAAATTCCTCAGACTCTAAGCATTAATGGAACCCCTACTTCCTTGGTGTCTCTTTGGACAATAACTCAACGCAACTCAACTCATCTAAGCCTTTTCCTAACTACATGGGTCGGCTACATGAATCCGCTTCGTCCACTCTCTATTTAGGATCAAGTCGATTATTCCTTCGCATAGTTTGATTTAGCAGATTCATGTTTTAAGAGATTTGACAGAGTTTTATGCTGGCTGTCAGCTACCTAATGCAATCCTCCTCTTTTATTCGGGCTTGGCGGAGTTCTTTGGACAACAGTGAGTGAAAATAAAATTCCAAAATTTCGGAGACCATGCTGGAATCACTTTGTTATTGCTCATTGCTAGCTGATCTGGAAACAAAGAAATCATTGGATTATGTTAATGAAATACTGTTTTGATTGTTGAATAAATTTCAGATGGGTCCTTCCCTCCCTTTCACTTTAAAAAGAAGATGTCGACGATCTCGCCATTAGAAGTTAAACCTCACTAAGGGAACACCATTTCTGATATTAAGACAACAAGGGAAGGAAAAAGAAAAAAGAAAATACTGCACAATCATCATAATTTCATTAAAAACAAGACTAGTGATACTGATCAAACAAAAAAACCAACAAGCATGCAGCTCATTTTGGATACCTTTGATGATCCAAGATGAATACAATCAAGAAAGAATTAATAGCAAGAGAACTCAAGAGGTGTCATATTGAAACAACAATGAGAAATATTCCAAGTGGATCAGCCAAAAATAAGACAAAATCTGTTAAAGCTGTTTACGATCCATTTTCCTAGAGCAAGCTCCTAAATGAGTTAACCAAACATTCTTATGATATTATTGCCGCGGAAATCCATTCTCCGACTCGGGTGCTGTTGGGGCTTCGAATCCGAGCTCGACTTCTGTTCGGGACCTGCAAAACAGTCCTCGAGCAGAGGATGGTTTGGGGGGTGCCCTCTGCGGAAGACCCTCGACGCCCAAGTCAGTGAAGATTCACAGCAAGCAAACAAATGAGGAGAAGGATCCTCGAGGAAGAGTTCCTCGAAGGGTGGTGCTAGGAGCTCTGTCTGAGCTCTAATGGAGTTTTTCTAACAGTGTGAGTGAGTGAAAGAGAGGGTCTTGAGTGTGTAGAATATCGTACCTGAGGGGATCTGAGGCTGTGATATTTATAGGTGATCACCTGATTCCTTGGACACGTTACAAGGGTCTGAAAGTTGTTGGGATTTGAAACTGATTCGAATCAGGCTGTTATAGGGCCGGTAGGATCCGTATCCGGTTGGTTAGAGGATCAACGGCCAGGAAGAGCAGACGATGCTTCAAGATTCAGCGACTACATAGGGTCTAGGCCATTTCTGGTAGCGTAGGCATGATTTCCTATTTGAAATCTTGTTAATTTAAGTATATTCCGTAGAGGCGCTTGAGTACCTCAGTCGGGCCGAGGTATAGAAGATGGCTGAATCTGCCGAAGTATGATGAGACTCAATTTACCGAGGTATGGATAGTTCGGCCTTCTTGAGACACAGAATGGCTCGGCTATCCGAGGTATAACGAGACCCGGCCTACCGAAGCGTAGGATGGTTCGTGGTAATAGCTCGGCCTGCGGGGGTATGATAATGCTCGATCAGTCGAGGTATAATAATAGCTCGACCAACTGATAATAGCTCGATTAGCCAAGGTATAATAATAGCTCGGCCAGCTGTTACACGAAAGCAGTTTGGAGGGGGTAGCCTACTCATTGCTGCCTTTGGGATGTGACAGCTATGCGACAGGGTGTATGGGCTAGCCCTAGCCCGATGTCTTGGATTGCACGAGCATTAATGCAATGATATTTTTACCCCTCATCACATGCCCCCCACTCCCTAGTCTGAAATGTAACTTCAGATTTAGGGAGTAGAGTCTAGAATAATCCTATCCAGAAGGATTTGAAAAGGCGCAATGATGGCTCCGAAACTGACGGGCCGTCAATTCGCTATCATTATTTATGTTGCACGAGGAGGAAACTCTTCGGATTCTGTGAGCGATGATTGGGGGAGTCTCGTGGCAGGGTCTTCGCGTTCTCGACACCCATTGCAGGAGCCTTAATGGTTAAGGTAACTTTTCAAAGCGCTATTTAAAGGGGAGAAAGGAGGCCAGGGCAGCATCCTTTCTGCAATAATCTTTCGTTCCTTCCATAGAGACCCTTCTCTTTTCTCTCTTTCCCTTTCCACAGATTTGCTTGTGTTTCGCTCCTTGGCTGGAGAACATGAAGGACCCAAACGATATTGCATCGAGATCTCCCTGGGGGACCTGAAGAGGATCCACCGGCTTTACAGAGTCCCTGGAGACGTAGTTCTATATGCGCCGAAGGCCGATGATAGGGTTTCGACCGAGTTAAGTCTGGGAGCTTTCTTTTATGAGGAAAGTCTCAGGGCCGGCCTTCGATTTCCTCTTCACCCGTTGGTACAGGAAGTGATGAGGTTCTACAACATCTATCCAACAATGGTGGCACCTAACATCTGGCGCAACCTCATCAGGTTTATTTCGCTCTGTAGTCACGCGGGGTGACTGCGACCCTCCCCATGTTTCGAGTTTGCCACAATTTGGTTTTCGGGAGGGGTTTCGAGTGGTCGTATATCGGTCCCCGGAAGTTGTTCAAGATGATCACCGATAATCCATCCTCAATAAAGGAGTGGATTTCTAGATTTTTTATTGCCGAAGGGAACATCGGCTCAGATTTTCCAAGGGGATGGTCGAGCTATGTGAAGGATCCAGAGGCGTACCCAGAGTTGAGTGAACAGGAGAAGAGGGATCTGGTGACCCTTCGTGGCGGTCGGATGGTGTCGGCTAGCACCCTGTTAGCAGAGGATGCCCTCTTCGCCGCCGAACTCAGTTCTATCAACCCTCAAGGTGAGCAAACTTTTCTTCTTTGGTCATGACGATCGGTGTGCCCGGTTATTCCTGTCCGATTGACCCGTTTGATGTGTTTCCAGCTGAGAGGTCGGCGTTTGTGGGCCAGATGAAGAAGGAACTGGACAAGCGCCACAGGGGCTCTGGCTCTGGAGAGAGGCATAAATCTGAGAAGAGTCCTTGCCCTTCCGGGCCTCGCCCGAAGGGATCAAAAAGGATGGTTCCAGCCGCCCCTCTCCTATCCCAATAAGAGATGAAGTGGGGGTGCAAATCAAGGTTGAGGAGTCCTCTCTGCCCGAGGGAGGCAGAATGGCAGAGGAAACAGTTGAGGAGAGTTCGGAGGGAGCTGTTGGGATTTTTCCTCTCCAAATTTTAGTCGTATCGGATGATGGAGGACACATGCCAGTCAACCTGGCGGTCCCTCCGCAAGAGATTCTTCAGTCATCGGCGGTGAGAAGTCCACTGCACGCAGAAGAGGCCCCCGTTCAGGCAGAGGGGTCAAGAGAGGCAGTAGTGGCTGCTGAAGTTCTGACGGAGCTGCCTGCTGAGAGGTCGGTGGAAGTTGTGGTGCCTTCCACCGAGGATCTCTCTTCCGCAGCTCCCGAGGACACCGCAGGAGAGGTTGGAGTTCAAGCGGAGCCTGCCGAAGGCAGAGCGTTGGTGGAAGAGGAAGAAGAAGAATCGCAGAGTGAGGGGATATTCGGGCCGAGGTTCCTTCAGTCGAGTCCGAGGTATTCGAGGCTGGGCAGATTAGAGTCTTGACAGAGGAGGCCGGACGGACGATTCCTCAGGTCGGAGCTCTTCAGGCCAGCTCTTCAGTTATGGGCTCTTTCGTCCATAGCTTGGAGTTGGATGATATGCTCACCGCCTTGATAAGGTCCGTTTTGCGCACGGGGAGGGTTCCTCCACGGATGAATCTGCGGTCGAGGATATCATCGATGTGGCCTTCCGCCGGCTCGGGGTACCGAGGGATGTTTTCCTTCTCCCAGAGATCAATAATGCCACTCTCATGATGATGGCTTCAAATTACACTGCTCGGGTAAGCCACTATACCGGGATTGTAACCCATGATTGGTCAGACCATAGCTTCTCACTTGTATTTTCTTTGCAGAATTCCTTGATCATAAGGGCTGATCTGGCACCTAAATTTGGCCGTTGGGGCCTGTGCTCAGGCCAGGAAGGAAGCGGTCGAACTTTGGAAGAGGGTGCATCCAATCGATTCGCTTTCTAGGGCCTTGGCATCCAGCAAAAAGGACTTCGAAAGGGTGATCGAGTCTTTCCGTCTTGCAGCCGAGAGGGCCTCTCGACTCGAAACTCAGGTCAAAGAGCTCCAGGGCTTTCGCGAGCGATTGGACAAAGCTTGTCTGGAGTTATCTCATATTAAAGAAGAGCATGACAACAAGGTTAAGGCCATGCAGCAGTATTTTAAAAGAGATGGGACCAGCTGAAGTCCAGTCATACTGAAGATAGAAACAATTGGAGCAGGAGGCTCGAGGAGGAGGAGCACAAGTATCGGCAGCAGTGAGACCAGCTCACCGGTTTGAATAAAGAACTCGCCGAGATGGAGAATCGGCTGAAATGGTTAAATGGGTGGGTTGCTCGGCTCACCGACGACCTCGATTACGCTTAGCGGGAAATTGGGGACAAGCAGTCCCGAATTGATGATCTCAAAGAGGGCCTTCGCCAAAATCAGTCAGCTAAGTCGAAGGCCTTGGAGAAGGTACAAGAACTGAGCGGCGAACTGGCTCGGCAAGAGGAAGAGGTATGGTGTCTCTCTTTTTCGTTCACCTTTAGTGCTTTTATTTCGTCCGCGGGTTTGAGCATTCCGATATCTTGTAGATGGGCAAAATTGAGTCCAAGGTGCGGGAGCAAATTGATGCCTTGGGGCAGAGCTATCCGCGAGTCGCCAAATAAACCTTGAGATTCAAGATCGACTAGCCGAAGCCAATGGCCGAATTGCCTCGGCCATGAAGGAATATAAAGGTTTCGCCCAGTTTTCAGAAGAACGTAGAGAAGCCTACGCCGATGCATTTCGGTTCTACGAAAGGAGATTCGAGCAAAGATCTCTTGGGTACATCCCGAGTGGGATTTATCCTTTTTGGATGTCAAACCTTTTGAGCCTGTACCCCGGGGGCTGAAGAAGCTGAGTATGAAGATATTTCAGACGTCGATCTTGATGTTATTCTGGGTTCTAGTGAGGCCGCGGCTCCCGAAGGACACTCTTAGCTTACCACCGAGGAAACAATGATATTTGAAGTGGGCAAAACAAGCCAAGCCCCCCCGAATGTTACCGAGGAGGCTGTCGGGACCGATCCAACCCCTGATTCTTAAGGGTCACTCATGTATTTTTTGCTTCTCTGATTTGTAATCTGGTTGAAATTTCCGATGAATGGGTCTTTCGCCTTCACTTGTTTGTCTTTTTTGGATGATCTTTTTATCTTAAGTTTTCTTCCGACTGTGAACGAATTATAACTCATTCGTGATCTTAGGTCAGTTTGGTTCGGACTTAAGTAAACGTCTCGGTCGAGGCCGAGGTATAAGGATAGCTTGGTTGGTCCGAAGTAAAGAAACTGGCATGCTCGGCCGAGGCATAAAATGGTCTGGTGCTGCCGAGGAATATAGTTCAAGTCCCGTCCGGAGCGGGTAAGGGAATTTATCTTGCCGAAGTATAGGATAGCTCGGCTTGGAATGGCCAAGAATTGCAGAGGTATCCTGGTTAGGGCTGAGGTTAGATAGTTCGGCCTGTCCGAAGCGAAGAAGTGGGCGTGCTTTCAGTCGAGGTACATGAAGCAGCTTTGTTGAAGAGCACTTCGCCATTGTCAGGGGCATTTACTTCATTGGCCTTTTTCGATGCAGGTCCTTTTAACGTACACGACAAGCATTTGATCGCCATTGGATGGCATCGTTTTCGAAAGGGGATTTCCCAGGCCTACCTGTATCTTGAGGATTTATGGGCGATTCAGGGCATTTAAGGCTCTCGATTCGGGATCAGAAAAAGATCTTCTGCCTTATGCCCGTGACCGAAAAATGCGCTTAGTGCACCTCGAGACGCGATTTCTCGCTTTCCTGGATGTCGCATGGCCTCATGGGCCTCGGCTCTAGCCGAGGCTTTATATAAGGCGTCACTTGGTGTTGCCGAGCCTTCAGAGAAGATATCACTCGGTATTGCCGAGCCTTCAAATAATAACATTATTCGGTGTTGCCGAGTCTTCAAAGAATAATATTACTCGGTGTTGCCAAGCCTTCAAATAATAACATTACTCGATGTTGCCGAGTCTTCGAAATGTATCACTTAGTTGTAGCCAAGGCTTCAAGATTATATTTTACTTAGCGCTGCCAAGGTACGGAGTCCTTCCAGCTCAGCTGGGATATATTTTACTTGGCGCGGCCAAGGTCCGAAGATCGCTCGGCCCGGCCGAGGATTTATAAAGATTATATTTTACTTGGCGCTGCCAAGGTACGGAGTCCTCCCAGCCAGCTAGGATAATTTTACTTGGCGCGGCCAAGGTCTGAGATCGCTCGGTCCGGCCGAGGATTTATAAAGATTATATTTTACTTGGCGCTGCCAAGGTACGGAATCCTCATAGCCCAGCTGGGATATATTTTACTTGGCGCAGCCAAGGTTCGGAGATCACTTGGCCCGGCTGAGGATTTATAAAGATTATATTTTACTTGGCGCTGCCAAGGTACGGAGTCCTTCCAGACCAGCTAGGATATATTTTACTTGGCGCGGCCAAGGTCCGGAGATCGCTCGGCCCGGCCGAGGATTTATAAAGATTATATTTTACTTAGCGCTGCTAAGGTACGGAGTCCTCCCAGCCGGCTGGGATATATTTTACTTGGCACGGCCAAGGTCGGAGATCGCTCAGCCCGGCCGAGGATTTATATGACTTGCTTCTCATTGTAGCTTTCAAGAAGAGTTATAAGAATTTTGCAGGCCTTTTAAAAACCAAACTTAATTCAATGAATAAAAAATGAGGTTAGCAAGAGCGTACTTTTATTGATGATATGCACGGAGATTATCCGAGTTCCATGTCCGAGGAATAGATTTCCCACTTAGCTCTTGGAGTTTATAGGTACCGGCCCGACGACTTCGCCACTTGATAGGGGCCTTCCCAGTTCGGAGACAGCTTTCCTTGTTTCGTTGGTTTGGAGACAGACGCCTTTCGGAGGACAAGATCGCCAGGCGAGAAAGATTTCCCCTTGACTCTGGAGGCATGATAGCGAGCCACTCTCTGCTGGTAGGCAGCTACTCTGATCTGCGCTTTCTCTCTGATCTCCTCCAGCAGGTCGAGGTTAGTGCGGAGTTGCTCGTCATTAGACCCCTCCGAATAACCTTCTACGCGAGGGAAAAGGAGCCCAACCTCCATAGGAATAACAGCTTCAGTGCCGAAGGCCATTTTGAAAGGAGTTTGGCCCGTAGGCGTCCTCTCGGTGGTTCTGTAAGCCCATAGCACATGGTGGAGCTCTTCTGCCCATTTGCCTCGTGCTCAATTAAGACGAGCCTTGATTCCCTGCAAGAGGGTTCGGTTGGTTACCTCGGCTTCTCCATTAGCTTGGGGATGTCCCACCGATGTGAGGCGATGAATGATGCCATGATCCTCGCAGAATTCTCAAAACTTGGGATTATCAAATTGCTTTCCATTGTCAGTGATGATTGTGTGGGGAAGACCGAAACATAAATAATAGACCTCCAGACAAAATCTTTAGCCCGAGCCTCGGTGATCTGGGTGACTGCTTCGGCTTCAACCCATTTGGTGAAGTAATCAATCGCAACAAATAAGAACTTCTTTATTGTTGCAAGGGGAAAAGGATCGAGGATATCCATTCCCCACTTGGCGAAGGGCCAGGGGGATGATATAGCGATCAAGTGAGTAGAAGGGAGTCTTTGGATGTTAGAATGTCGTTGACATGAATCGCAGGCTCGGACAAGGTCATTGGCATCTTTCTGCATAGTGGCCAATAGTATCCTTGGCGAAGTATCTTATGGCACAAAGCTCTGCCGCCGAGGTGGTTGCCACATATGCCTTCATGAACCTCCCGAAGAGCATAATCAGCCTCCGAAGGTCGGAGGCATTTAAGCAGAGGTATAGAGAAGGATCGTTTGTATAGCCGACCGTCAATCAAGACATAATGGGAGGATTGCATCTTCAGTTTCCTTGCCTCTTTTCGGTCGGCAGGTAGTAGTCCTTCTTTGAGATATTTATATATGGGATCCGCCCAGGATGGCTCGGTGTCGACTTGCATCATCTGATCAGAATCAGTGATGCTGGATTTCTCCAGACCTCCAAATGAAATTTTTGCTCAAGGTCCATTGAGTCCGCAGTCGCTAGGCGAGATAAGAGGTCGGTGCATGCATTTTCTGCCCTTGGTATCTGAATAATTTTAAATTTAGTGAAATGGGATAACAAATCACGCACCTTTTGCAAATACCAAACCATATTCGACTCTCGAGCTTTGAATTCTCCTCGTACTTGGCTGCTACTAATTGGAGTCAGTGTAAGCGTTTAGCTTCTCGACTTTGGGCTCCCGAGCGATGCGGAGTCGACAATTAGGGCCTTGTACTCTGCTTCGTTGTTGGAAGTTGGGAAGGAGAAACTGATACCATACTCAAACGTTGCTCCTTCTGGACTAGTGATGACAAGACCCGCGCCAGAGCCACTCGCACTGGAGGATCCATCGGCGTGAAGCAACCACGGAGCATTGAGCTTCGGTTGCCCAGGGGAACCTGAGGTAGAGCCATCCTCGGGTATGGTACACTCCAGGAGAAAATCTGCCAGGACTTGGGCTTTAATGGCTGGACGAGGATAGTATTGAATGTCGTGCTCGCTCAGCTCCATAGCCCACTTGGTCATCCTTCCTGAAGCCTCCAGGCGATGGATGATAGATCTGATAGGTTGGTTGGTCAGAACCGCGGTATGCGCTGGAAATATGCCGCAGCTTCGACTGATGTGACCAGGGCCAAGACCACCTTCTCTATCCGGGTATACCTTGTCTCGGCATCCTTGAGCAATTTGCTGACATAATAGATCGGCCTCTGAACCTTGTTATCCTCCCTGACCAGCACTGAGCCAATGGCACTCTCAGAAACCGCCAAATATAGGCTCAGCGTTTCTCCTTGCTTCGGACTGCTAAGGAGAGGTGGTGAGCCGAGGTATCTTTTAAGATCTTCGAAGGACTTCTGGCAATCCGAGGTCCATTGAAAATTCTTCGCCGACTGGAGAGCTTTGAAGAAGGGGAGGCATTTCTTGGCCGATCAAGCAATGAAGCGACTGAGGGCCGCTATCCTCCCAGTGAGACGTTGCACTTCCTTGACCGACACCAGAGGGATCATTTGCTGCAGGGCTTGGATCTTTTGGGGGTTCGCTTCAATTCCCCGCTGTGAAACCATGAAGCCCAGGAACTTGCCGGAATTAACTCTGAAGGCATATTTAGTTGGATTGAGCTTCATCTGGTACTTCCGGAGCGTTGCGAAGCTTTCCGAAGGTCCTCCACATGATGGGGCACCTCCTTGCTCTTCACAGCATATCATCAACATACACCTCCATGTTCCGACCGATTTGCTCCTTGAAGATTTTGTTGACTAGCCTTTGGTAGGTGGCACCTGCATTTTTCAGGCCAAAAGGCATAACTCGGTAACAATAGATACCTCAGTCGGTGATGAAGGCTGTTTTTTCTCATCTTCGAGCGCCATTCGGATTTGGTTGTACCCCGAATAGGCATCCATGAAAGTCAGCATCTGATGGCCCGATGTCGCATCTACGAGTTGGTCAATCCGAGGGAGAGGGAAACTGTCCTTCGGACAAGCTTTATTGAGGTCGGTGAAGTCGATGCAGATCCTCCATTTGCCATTTGACTTTTTCACCATGACGACATTTGCCAACCAGTCAGGTAATTGACCTCCGGATAAAGTTGGCTTTGATGAGCTTGTCCACCTCTTCCTCGATAGCTTTCTGACGCTCGGGGGCAAAGCTTCTTTTCTTCTGTTTGACTGGTCAAAATGTCTCGTCCACGCTGAGGTGATGGACTAAGACATCTGGACTAATCCCTGGCATATCTGAGGCAGACCAGGCGAACACATCGGCATTCTCCCAAGGAAATTGATTAAGTCTTGTGAAGCTTTCCTTTAGCTGTGACCCAATCTTTATGGTTCGGTCAGGCCGAGCTTCATCCAGCGGCACTTCCTCCAGTTCTTCGGTTGGTTCTCCTCGCTGCTCAGTGAAGTCTTCATGAGCATCTAGCCCATCCACCTCGGGCTTCCTGGACTGTAAGTCGCGACAAAGCAATGCCGAGCAATAATTGGTTACCCCGAACAACCCCTACTCCCCATTCAGTAGGGAATTTCATGGCAAGATGGGGAATAGAAATGATGGCTTTGAGGGATATCTGCCCCGGCCTGCCGAGGATGGCCTTGTAGGGGGACCGAAGCTTAGTCACGAGGAAATCCATGAGCGTAGTAGCTACGCGAGGCCAGGTGCCGGCTCGGACCGTCAGAGTAATGACTCCCTCAGGGGTTATAGGATCGCCCGTGAAACCCACCAGAGTGGATTCCATGGCTCGGAGGTTTTCGCCTGGAGTTTCAGTCTCACAAAGGCATCGAAGTACAAAACATTAACGGAGCTTCCGCTATCAATTAAAATGCGGTGTACATCGTAGTTGTTCATATTCAAAGATACAACCAGAGCATCATCGTCACTCGGCCTAGATGATGGAGAGTCGATCATCGCTATCATGTTGACATTGCCAATGACCAGGGGATTCGGCGGAGGAAGCTGGTGAGGTTCAGGTTGACGACCTCCCTCATTCACTGGCTCAGGTGGCCCTCTGAATCGGTCTAATCTACCCCGCTGGATTAGATGCTCGATTTCATTTTGAGCTGCCAGCACTCTTCGGTATCATGTCCGTGGTCTCGGTGGAAGCGGCAGTACTTGGTCATGTCCCTTCAGACCCCGTTACCTCGGAGGGGAGGAGGCCGAGGAATCTGGCGCTCGATCTCCATCAGAATCTGCGCCCTCGGCGCAGTGAGAGGGGTATAGTGGTCGAACCTTCGAGCTGGGCTCCAGGTCCAGTCGAGGCGGCGGAGGGGCTCCATGGCGGCGAGGCGGGCTAGCGCGGTGGTAGGCTCAATGCTTGTCGGAGCTTTTTACCTCCTTCTTCTTCTGTTGCTCGGACTGAGCCGACCTTCTCACTCTTCGACTTGGCATACTTGTCCGCCAAAGACATCATGTCCGAAAGGCTCTTCGGGTAGTTGACCTCCAGGGCCAAATAAAAGTCTCCCGCCTTTGATACCCCTCCGGCCAAGGCGGACATGGCCACCTCATGATTGAGGTGGTCGACTTCTAGCAGGGCCGTGTTGAAACGGCCGAGGTAGTTCTTCAGGATTCCCCCTCTCTTTGCTTAACTTCCGAGAGGGAATCAGATCTCCACCGGTGACGACGGCTGCTAACAAATTAGCTGATAAACAGACAGCTCAACTCGTCAAAAGAATCAATAGAACCTGGCTTCAGGCTGTTGAACCAGGTTTGAGCGGACCCTCTAAGGGTAGAGGGGAAAGCACGGCATAGAATCGCATCTGACGCTCCATGGAACATCATGATGGACTTGAAGCTGCAGAGGTAGTCATCGGGATCAGTAGATCCGTGGTAGGGCTCGATGGTAGGGAGCTTGACATGAGGGGGAATCACTTCCCTCATGATCTTCTCAGTGAAGGGGATGCCCTGATCCGTCTTTGGCTGGGACAGAGGAGCCTGCCTGACGGCGTCTAACTCCTGACGCAACTCCCATCGCATCTCCTGCATCTGCTGCCTGATCCCTTCATCCAGAGTGATAGGAGGGATCAGGTGATAGGATGGCGGCAGCGGTATCGAATCTTAGGAGGACATCGGGGAGTGGGAGCGAGCCCGATGGGATCTGAGTGGGCTCCCTCCTCTGGCCTGGTGGGGCATTGGCTTCGCCTCTGCAGGTTGGTGAAGGTAATCCGCTGCCCCGAGCGGATTAGAGGGAAGAGTTGCTGGAGGAATGGGGGCGGCCTCTTCTTCATGAAGTGGCGGAACAGGAGCCGCGGGTGGGGAACCCTTTGAGCTCCTTGAACAAGCTGGGTCAGGGCCTGGACCTGCTGAACCAGAGCGGCGAACTGGTCCAGGGTCACCGCTAGAGCTGACGGTGAAGGGGTTTCAGCTGGTGGCGGTAGCAAGGGCTCCGCGCTGTTGGTTGGATCAGGCCTCTGAGATGCAGCCTGACCCTGAGCCTCAGAGGCGGCTCTCTTCCGGTTGGTCATTAGAGTATTTTTCTTTCGATCTGGATCCTTGTCTCCTAGAATACAAGTTTACGGGACTTGCGGCCCTTCCTCTAGCGCCAATTTGTTACCTCAGAAATCCGTTCTCCGACTCGGGTGCTGTTGGGGCTTCGAATCCGGGCTTGACTCTGGTCGGAACCTGCAAAACAGTCCTCGAGTAGAGGATGGTTTGGGGGGTGCCCTCTGCGAAAACCCTCCGATGCCCAAGTCAGTGGAGATTTACAGCAAGCAGACAAATGAGAAAAGGATCCCCGAGGAAGAGTTCCTCTAAGGGTGGTGCTAGGAGCTCTGTCTGAGCTCTAATGGAGTTTTTCTGAGAGTGTTAGTGAGTGAAAGAGAGGTGTCTTGAGTGTGTAGAATGTCGTACCTGAGGGGATCTGAGGCTGTGATATTTATAGGTGATCACCTATTCCTTGGACACGTCATAGAGGGTCTGAAAGTTGTTGGGATTCGAAACTGATTCGAATCAGGCTGTTATAGGGCCGGTAGGATCCGTATCGGTTGGTTAGAGGATCAACGGCCAGGAAGAGCAGACGATGCTTCAAGATTCAGCTACTACATAGGCTCTAGGCCATTTCTGGTAGCGTAGGCATGATTTCCTATTTGAAATCTTGTTAATTTAAGTGTATTCCGCAGAGGCGCTTGAGTACCTCGGTCAGGCTAAGGTATAGAAGATGGCTGAATCTGCCGAAGTATGATGAGACTCAATTTACCGAGGTATGGGATAGTTCGCCTTTTTGAGACACAGAATGGCTCGGCTATCCGAGTATAACGAGGCACGACCTACCGAAGCGCAGGATGGTTCGGTGGCAATAGCTCGGCCTGCGGGGGTATGATAATAGCTCAATCAGCCGAGGTATAATAATAACTCGGCCAACTGATAATAGCTCGATCAGCCGAGGTATAATAATAGCTCGGCCAGCTGTTATACGAAAGTAGTTTGGAGGGGTAGCCTACTCATTGTTGTCTTTCGGATGTGACAGCTATGCGACAGGGTGTATGGGCTAGCTCTAGTCCGATGTCTTGGATTGCACAAGTATTAATGCAATGATATTTTTACCCCTCATCAGATATTAAGTTTATTAAGGCAATTTTTGGATGAAATGATTAATATGGATAAGCAACAAAAAAGAAAAAAAAAACACATAAGATGGTTTTGAACTGCCGGACATAACCCTTCAGACTAGATGATTAAGGTGAAACCTTTGCATCAGTATATTTAAATTGCTGTAGATACAGGCATACAGCAAGTCTCAGATGAAGATGTGGTCAGGTGATTAGAAAGATGTAGGCAGATTAACAAGACTTTTAAACTACATTTAATTGGAAACTTTCGAGTAGGTACATTAATATCTTCATCAACAATAGCTTGATGATAACAAAAATCCAAAGTAAATACAGCCCAAGGTAATTCCGAGACACTACGGCTCTTGAAAAAGTGCCTTTGACTAAAGAGTCCCTGAAGTACAATTATAATGACATGATAAAAATGCCACTAGAAACTTTTGTGTTGAATATGTTAGCTTCATTGCATAAGTTGTAGGAAAAATAAGTGTTTAGAATTTATAGAGGCTACTTCATATCATAGATCATGGAACAAGACATACTTCCTAAGGCAATGTGAACAATGAAAGCACATTACCAACGCTAAACAGTAAGTGTTGACACCCGGTCACCGGAAGTGATCGTTAGAGGGCTCCATGAAGATGTTGATGAAGCTTTCTCCCTCTCCTTACAGAAGACCTGCAAGAAGTTTCGGGACCGGATGTTTCGATGGAGACCCTCCGACGGGCAAGTCAGCGACCGGAGTCATAGTCGTAAGCTTGAGAAAGCTCGTAAGAAAAAGGCCTAGAGATTGGAATGTTCTCTGAGTGTTAAGAATATGTTTTTCAGTGGTTACCTTCTTACCTTGCTAAGGATCCCTCTTACCCTTTTATGGACCCTTGGTTTTCGTCTAAGGATTAGCCATGTGGAGTTCCATGAAGGAGAATGTCTGCTAAACTCATGATGATTACGTGAGTTCGAAGATGATTGATGGGCCTGATCTTATCAGTCAGATGGTTGGTGAGCCTGGTCCCATCGGTTCGTGTCAGATGGTTGGTGGGCCTGATTCCATCGGACGCGTGGGTCAGGTGGTTGGTGGGCCTGGCTCACATGGGGGGCTACGTAGGCCTCGCGGCTCGTTTGGGAGTTGGTGCAGAGGCTGATGCCGCAGCCAACGCTGGGCTGATTTTGGAGAGAGCGGACCGCCGAGATGCGGGGCCGATAAGGGCCGTTTTAGAGAAACGGGGCCGTCGAGGGTCGCTCTGGAGGAACGGGGCCGCCGAGAGCGGCTTTGGAAATGCGGGGCCGCCGAGGGCCGTCTTGAAAAATAGGACCGTTAAGGGCCGTCCTGAAGAAGCGGGGTCTTTAAGGGCTACTTTGAGATTCAGGGCCACAGAGGCCACCTTAGAGATGCGGGGCCATCGAGGGCCGCTTTGGAGGAGCGAGGCTGTCGAGGGTCGCCTTGGAGAAACGGGGCTGTCAGAGCCGTCTGTCTTAATCTCCACCGTCAGTTAGCTCTGTCGTGAATGCTTACGTGGCGCTACCGGCTACATCAGTAAGAAAGCCAACAAATCTTACTGTAAATATAATAAGAAGATATTGAGCGAAATGCAACATTTTTCATTTTTCTCTTAATGGTCATTTTTATCTTCGATTGAAACTTTAGGAGCTCAATACCATGTCGCAATAAAGACTTTGGCACAAGGGCTGAGCTTTCACAAAGTCTTGAGTAATATAGGACTCAACTCATATCAGTGCAAGCGAAAAATTCTATATATCACAGGCATAAGCAAAGGCAAAGATTGCTTGAGATCTTGTAGATCTTCTCCCGTCTTTGTTAAACCAGTTCGAGCAAGGTTGGATGGTTAGTAGCGCTAATGGATGCATGGAGTCATCCAGAACACTGAAACGTGACAGACCAATCATGCACTTCATTTCTGAAGACTGACCACCATCTTAAATTATAAAACAAGTTGATCCATACAACCATCTGTAACCAAAAGTATAAAACAACAAAACTTGGAGAAGAATGCTGGAAGTAATTAGTTAGCATCAACATGAAAAGAAAGAAAAAGTGGACACCTTGGCTCGTGTGAGCCGTAAATTTGTCGACTCTTTACAAGTTAGAGGAGGCAATATTCTGCATGCCGGATGGCATAAAAGCCAAGACAACCAGCACAACTAGCATGCCTACAGGAAGCAGCAGTAACGAGAAAGGTGGTGGTGGCAAAGGTGGTAGGATTAGCGGAAGAACGATCATCGATGCTGTGAAGCAGACCAATGCCAGAAATGATTCTATGCTGAAATAGCTTGATGAAAAGGATTTGCTGTTCCTCTGTGGCTGAGGCCTCCTCCTGTTCTCCAAGTTCTGTACGCTGGCCGAAGTAGTCCTAGTCCTTCTTTCCATTACACCGCTGTAATTAGCCTGTACGCCAATGAAACCTTTTGAAAGTATCCACTCAGCATCCAAGGCTACAAAGTTCATTTAAATTCCCTTGCTGGCTATGTGAAGGTTTATAGATCTTTTAGAAGCCCAGAGATCCGTTCATCAAGTTTATAATTTCCTCTCTGATGTGTGACTTCAAGGTTCTTGCAGACTTGAGTTTCTTCTTGCTTCTATGTCGCTTGCTAGCTAAATAAATTTATCAAATTCATAATCCAATATCTTCAACTTGTGATGCTATTTGTTGACAGAGCTCTGACCAACTGCTGTTAAGGAGATTGGACTTTCAACCTTCAACCTGTTAACAATGGAAGTTGGATTTTAGATCCCCACCAACCGAAGAAACTTTATACTTTCAACAATATATCATGTGGAAAATAAGGCAACATATATTATCAAACAGCATTTTTTTTTTTTTTTTGGACAAGAAAGAGGGGAATACCAAAGAAAGAGAAAGACAACTTGGGCTCTTATAGTTCCAAGAAAACTACATGTAGGCAGTTCTATTGTAATTTTCTTCTCCTTCACATATAGATGGCAGGCTGCTTGACCAAACAAACGCAAAGACTAAATCAAAGAATGGGTGACAAAAAGGGAAATCAATCTTTTCCTCTAAGCCTCTGGCTTTTAACAACTCACCACATGATCAAAGGGACAACAAACAAGTCATAATTTATTCAGCAAGCATAAAACATTGATGTTAAACCTTCACACCATGAACTAGAGCTTTCTTCCAAAGCCCTTTAAGATTCAGACCCTATTGATTCTGTATGAAACTCTAGAGACTCTGAGACTCGTTATATTAAAAGAAACAATAAGACAGTGGGTATTACCTCAGTTGGATTTGTTCTTGCCGCTATTTTTCCCTCCAAGTCAAATCCAAAACATTAGAGAAGAATGATACGTGAGATCAACATGCAGGCACTCTGAGGCTCCTCCCTTTTTAATTTTATTACAAGAGTAGGAGTGGAAAGAAAAGGAAGCGAGGGGTAGAGAGGAGAAAGGAGGCAGGGATGGTGTTTCTTTTCTTTTTTTTTCCTTTTTTTAAGCCTCTTTGGCGAAGAGGTAGGGATGGTGTTTGAGAGAGGAAGTGCTCAACAAAAACACCCCTATTAAATGGTGGACAGAACTAAGAAGACCTGTGATGCTGATATGGCTGAGGTTGGCTCTTTATAATACCTGGGTTGTATTGGATGGGTATGGGGGGATGGATTTTGCTGTCTGGATATCTATAGGGGGTGGTGAGGTGAAGCAGTTGAGATTTTGTGGGCAGATGCACTGCATCCCATAACCCCTTCAACACCAGCTGAAGTGGTGTGGGAGATCTTCTTTGCTTTGGAAGGATGCAATCTTAGATATGTTCAATGTTCTAAGGTTCCTCCCCTCTGGCATGCTTTTACTCTCACATTGCCTTTCTTATGTCAAAGTTCAAGTTGGTGTCCAACAATTTCCCTGTTTTTGTGTTTACAGGTCAAATTGAAGTTGTTGGATTTTTGTAATGATTAATGCATGTAAGATGTGATGTGCATGGTAGATTCTCCTTGCATGTTAAATTAGTTCTTCATTGCTGAATTCCTATTAAGAAAGAGAATTGTTATGTTTTCTAAAGCTTTATTTAGAGTGCTATTAGTGGTATCATATCCATTGATGATTTACAAAAGAAGAAGCATGGTTCACAAATGCGTGTGCATGGGTTGTCATCACCTAAACATGTGATCCACATGATTAATTATGTTGCTGATCAAATACATTACTTAGTCTAACCGAAAAAAGTAATGGGCACTCATGCTTGTGTAGGTTGAACATATCTCTATATAGTATGATGCCACATAGAAAAAAGTTCTCCATTTGTGGTGCAACATGACACATGACCCTATCTGAGTTGCTTCTTATTAGAGTTGCATGAGCAAAGCTCATTTGATGCGTTGCATCAATCGATAGATACTTTCAACCATGGCATAACACTTTCAAATGCCAAGATCCAATAAGCTTTCAATCAATTAATCTTATACAATATGGGGAACACATTAGGAGATTAAAAAAAAAAAAAGTGGGACCTTCACGATTAAGGTGCTAAGAAAATGATTGGCTATCACCATCCTTACAATCAAGCAAAGAAGTCTGGAGATTCTCTAAGGACGATTATATTACAGAATAATTCAATGGTAATTTAATAACTGTGATATCCATCTTTTATTGATTGATGATTTTATCTCAAAGCCCTTCAGAATTTCCATTATTATCTATCGAAAGTAGTTGATAGCTAGCTTGGATGTGATTAGATAAGATGAAACGGATCTCAGTGGTCTATCTATCGAAAAGTCAATGCTATGGTTGATTAGATGACGATCTCAGTGGTCTATCATTTTAATATTTTAATTTTTAGATTTAGAATCAAAAAAAATTATATTTTTTTTATTTTTAAATAAATTTTATATGGATCAATATAAAAAAAACAGATAATTAGAATTCTCTTATATTGAGGATTGTACCCTTGGTCCTAAGGCATAGTGTTTGAAATAGAGAATAAGCGGGGATATCCAGGGAATATCCCTTCTTATTCCCAAAAGCCATAACTATAATAAGTGATAGCTGAGAATAAAGTTAACTAAAGGGATAATCCATGGTTAACCATGGTTAACCATGGGTTATCCTCTCAATTTATTCTTTAGAAAATGTAGGAATAGCTGGTTATCCCTCCAAATAAGAGTAAAAAAAAGTTATTCTATAGATTTACTTTTTTGCATTTGATATGATCAATGAAATAGCCAAGGGATATCCCTAGGGATAGCCAGGGAATAAACTCTATCCCATACACTTTCTATCAAACACTACCTAAAGGGAGTATTTGAAATAGGAGATAACTCATTTATCCCCAAAAGCTATTACTAGAAGGGATATATCTGAAAAAGTTTAATCAGTAAAATATAGGTTATCCCTGAACTTATTTCCTAGGGAATTCAGAAACAGCTAAAGTTATTCTTTGATGGCAGATTTATAATTTTAAAAATATATTTATTTTCTTAATTATTTTTTATATAAATACTATTATGTATGTTTATTTTAAAGGAATCAAATAATATCTATAAAAAAAATTAAATAAAAAAAATAAAATAAAAAGGCGGGGGATGTTCGGTGCTAAGGCCGGAAAGCGGCAGGAAAGTAGCGGTGGATTCTGCGATCTTCTGACAACGTATGGGGCCATGTGGGGTGGGCGGACGATCGGATTCTTCGCCCGGTAAACGTTCAGAGACGGCGGCGGCGTCCGGATTTGATGCTTACTAATTAGACCGCGTTATTTTACATCGTATTCTATTCTATGATTTCGAACTTATCTTTAGGAGAAAATGACAGCTGGCTGGCCGGCCGGCCGGCGCGAGTCTTATTGGGCTTCGCCAAGTTGGATACCTCTTGCCTCGCAGAAGGGGACAAAATCTATCTCCTTTTTTGCTCCCCCCCTTGATATATATATGCTATTATGCTATGCATGGTTCTGTAGCTTATCATCCAAGGACTTATCTTGCACCGTTGAAGGTAGGAGGTGTTTTCTAAGCTGCACGTTCATCAATAATAAAAAAAAGTACTATAATAACGGATGCTTAACGTACGATTTGAGATTGGGATAGCAAACGTGACGGTGGGACATAAACAAATCGTAGAAACAAATCGTATCAACTTCTGCATGTAGAAACAAATGTGTTGGTCCAAATATAATATATTTAATAATTATGTTAGTAATTTAGGTATGAACATAATTTATGTATTATATAGGTTATAAAATATGGTCTCTATTAGTTGTTTAATAAATAGATCGTATTTAGATTGTTATGGATTTTGTGATAGTTAAATTCAATGCACGATGAAATTATATTTTTTTCTCTCTCTCTCCAGATTTGGTCTCCGGACAGCAACAAAAACGACTGGTTTCTAAACGCGCCTGCCAGGTTTGAGTCGCATCAAATTCATCACATATTTCACGACATCTCGACAGCGCACATGAAACGCACTTGGACATCACCAACAGCGAAATCTCCATTCAAATTTCAATTCTATGACCCCATCCAGCGTCCGGACTGAACGGTACAGAGGCCAGCATTTTTATGAGAACTTCTAAATAAACCGCAAAAATCGCTCTTCATATTTTTAAATTTTTATAAAAATTTTAAATTCAAAATGTAAAGAGCAACTTTTTTTTCTTTGAACCAAATAAAAAAAAAATTAACTATCTTACCCCCACTTAGATCGCTTTCTTTCTCCTCCTTTCTTTTTTCTTTCTCTTTTCTTATCCTTTCTCGACCGTCAGCAATGAGCGGCAACAACGCAGCACCGACGGCGATAGTGAGAGTAGCGGTAATGACAACGGTGGCAACAACAGCAATCCTCGTTGATCAGTTCCTCCTGCTTCCTTTTTTGGTTCTGGCCGCTTTGACCCTTCGGCATTGGCTCTTCTCCTTTAGCCTTTGGCTCCTCTTGCTTCTCTCTCCTTGGCCCCTAGCTCCGGATCCCCTTTCTTGCTTTCCTTGTCGGACGTGTTGTGACTTTTTGGTCCAATCTAGCACTTTCGATGGCGTTTAAAGGCAGAAAGGCGTGCTACTTCAACACAGGTGTCATGGTGATGAATCTAGGGAGGTGGAGGGAGGGGGGCCACATGGAGAAGATCGAGGAGTGGATGGAGCTCTAGAAGCGAATGTGTATCTATGAGCTGAAGTTGCTGTTGCCATTCCTGCTGGAGTTTGCGGGTTGGATCGTGGTGGTGGAGCACCGATAGAACTAGTACGAGCTCGTTTGGATCATGAAACTTCTTTGGGTTGGATCGAATAAAGGCTCTCTGTTCGGTCAAGCAAAAATTTACGGGTTAGATCGCGACGATGGAGCACCGATGGAACCAGCACGGACTCATTTGAATCATAAAATTTTTTTAGACTAGACTGAATAAAGACTTTTTATTCGATCATACTTGACCAAATAGAAAGCTTCTCTTCGCGATGCTTTGATCGGCTGTCGAACAACGGCAAAAAAATTCTAAGAATATAATGATTATTATGTAACGATACAAATTAAGTATTTTTTTTTAAAGTAGGGATACGAAGAGTAATTTTTATTTAGAAGCTCCCCATTTTTACTAGAGATTTCCATTTTATTTCGGTGATGAGGCCCGATGGGACGCTTGGAGCTCCTCCTATTTCCCACGTTGATCTACCATCGTCTTAGCATTTTGTTCCCAGCCTTGTCGGCACTCGGCATCTAGTTTTTGTCTTGGTTTCGATGACGATTCGGTCAAAGCGAGTTAGTTTTGGGATCCCGTCGCAAGCCCTTGAAATGAGGTTCAAAGCGCATTTCGAGGACGATTTGAGTGTTGGAATTTGGAAACGTGTCTCGTAGATGATGCATCGCCCCTCGCAAAACTAATTTAATAAAAGGAATGAAGATTTCTTTCTTGATCGCAGGTGTTACATGTGAGGTTGATTAGGCCGACCGCAAGCGTTGCTAACCATTTTTTCAAAATATATTATTCCCAGCCCTTGATTTAGTTGAATATTTTATGTTTAAACTGTGACTTATTTATATAAAGGAAGCATGACAATGCATTGAAAAAGAAAATAAAAGCGTAATTATCTATGAAAACAAGTTTAGCTTGTGCAAGAGACCATGGATGCATTTAGTATGAAATTTAAGAAGATAAACAAACTATTCTTATAAATTTTTACTTCTATTTAAGCATGTTGGATATGAAGCTTATTTTTTTTAATTTTTTTTTCTCTTTTGTCTTTCGTATTGTTAACCCATAGCTTAACAAAGGTTAAAGGCAAAAAAAAAAATCATTCAGAAGGACTATTTGAAATGGAAGGTGTCAAATTCTTATGATAATCCCTTATTTCTAAGGATCAAATATTTTTAAAAATAAAAAATAGTATCCCTCCTTTTTATTAATTTTATATTCCTAAAATTGATTGCAAATGGGATTCTTAGGAACAATTTGTTACAATGCAAACATCGATATTTCGGATGCCAACTAACATAACTAAAAATTTACATGGGAATATTCATGCCAAGCAATCATAGAAGGTAAAAACGGGCTAAAAATTGGAACTAACAAATGTTAAATAATCTTACAATTTATCAAATATTAAATAATTATGATAAGTTGCATCTCATCATCCCTTTATTTCTATTTGAGATATTTCCTTCCACCCAATACATAAGGACTCACTCAATTGATATTATTATTAGCAATCAATTCAAAAAAAAAATATTAGCTAAAAAGAGAGGAAAAAGTTATAAATAATTATATTGTCATCACTTTTGCATTTATCTTGTTTCAAACATAATTAATAATTACATCTATAATATTATAACATTTTACCTTGCATTCACTAACACAATCTAGCTGATAGAAAATTTTTATATCATTAAAATTTATATAAGAAAATATTACTTTTGTAACTTTTTTTTTTTTAATCTCATACGAAATGCACCTTCAACATGCCATAGGAGCCGTTTGAGAACTAAACATAGAATGGTGATCGAACAAAAAAAGAAAAAAAAAGGTGTTAATTCCTCTATTCTATAAGTAAAAATTTCACTCAAACTATTTAATTATAGCAATTAGAAATTGAATAAAGGAAGTGTACACAACTCTCTAATAATTGCAACTTTAGTTACATTTAAATTTAAATAACCAACAATCTTAGCTGTCCTTAATTACTGTAAATCAACCCACAACAGCTTAGAGAGTAGGTAAAGTTGCCTATTCAAGTTATGATTCTAAAATAGGAGTACCATTGAACTTTGCCTTCAGAAATGAACACCAAACAAGAGCCGGTTACACCAAATATATATCCTAAATAAGGAATAAAAAGAAAATCATTACAAATACCAATTCTCATTAGGAACTCTTCTGAACTTAACTCATCTAAGCCTTTTTTTAATTACATGGGTCGGCTACATGAATATACTTTCTTCATTCTTTACTATTCAAAACTAAATCTCAATACTTAAATTATAAATAGTTATATCTCTCTTAATTATTTTTATCCATATTAGTTTAGGTTTATCTTTATTTTTATCTCTATCATTAATACGGAATGTTGATCTTTTTAATTGAAGCATTTAAAGGTCTTTATTATATATATTCAAACCATTATAATTAATTTTTTTTATTTTATTTTTATTAGGAATGCTTGGATCCCAAAAATGTATAACATTTATGCAAGGATAATCCTTTAATTTAAAGCACCGAATATAGAGAGGGGGGGGGGAGGGGGTGGTTGGAGGATAAATGATGTACATAAGAGGTGATTTGAATAGGCATGACAAAGAAGGGGCAATTTAAATGCATATGAAAAGTGAGATGCGCCATGGTAGAGTAACTCCCCCCTTGAGTTTTGATAGCTTTTAGATATAGAGGATGGACAGGAAGTGAGCACAAATAATGATGAGGGTGGAAGGAAGCAGTTAAGAATTGAAACCTTAGCTTCTTGTCAGTAAAAGAAAGGTTATACGGTTCAAAATAGAAAAATTTTTTATGCACCGTGTGCATATGGTATGAAAAAAAACAAAAATGTTCTTAGACACATGTGGTTGCACATTTGGATGGCCAATCATCGCACGCGATACATCTGTCATGCATCATGCGGTGCACAAAGAACTTAACTTCGAATTAATTTTGGTGGATATCCATCGTGTGTTTCCATAAATCTCTCCTTGAATCCAGTCCGTTTAAACTTTCCATATCTGCACGCTTTGGTTAGGTCTACCAGAAGACCGCGTAGATATAGTCATAAGAAAAAGTTTTGCCACACTATCCTTCGATGTAACAAGCATGCACTTGCTGGGCGTATTGATCCACACGTGCCGTTGCGGTGCATAACAAGAACCATTAGGCCTTGGCACGCACGGTAATATGCACGAGTAGCCAATCCATATGATCGGTGTGATCTTATTGCATTAAACAACGATATAACGAGTCTTTTTTCGCCCATAAAAATTTAAATCTTGATGGGGCCAGTTGACCCCATGAAAAATAAAAAAAATTTTGGACGGCCCTAAAGGCCGACGGCCCCAAAGGCCGACACCTCCAAGATCGGCGGCTCCAAGGCCGGCACATCCAAGGCCGACGGCCCTAAAGACCGATGGCCCCAAAGGCCGGCACTCCAAGGCCGGCACCTCCAAGACCGACGGCCCCAAAGGCCGACAGCTCCAAGACCGGCACCTCCAAGGTCGGCACCTCCAAGACCGACGACCCCAAAGGCCGACACCTCTAAGACCGACGGCTCCAAGACCGACGGCCCCAAAGACCGACACCTCCAAGGGCGACAGCTCCAAGACCGGCACCTCCTAGGCGGCCCCGTTACTTCCTAGGTGGCCCGGCAACTTCCTAGCCGGCCCCCTATGTCTCCAAGCTAGGCGGCCCCGGCACTTCCTAGGTGGCCCGGCAACTTCCTAGCCGGCCCCCTATGTCTCCAAGCTAGGCGGCCCCGGCACTTCCTAGCTGGCCTCGGCACCTTCCCAAGCGGCCCGGCAACTTCCTAGCCGGCCCCCTACGTCTTCAAGCTAGTCGGCCCCGGCACCTCCCAGTCGGCCCCAGCACTCTCCCAGCCGGCCCCGGCACTTCCTAGCCGGCCCCGGCACCTTCCCAAGCGGCCCGGCAACTTCCTAGCCGGCCCCCTACGTCTCCAAGCTAGCCGGCCCCGGCACCTCCCAGTCGACCCCGACACTCTCCTACTCGGCCCCGGCGTCTTCAGTTTCGTCGAGTCGGCCAAGGCCATCCCCGGCCGGCCCGACTCGGCCCCAGCATCTCCAATCCCGCCGAGTCAGCCAAGGCCATCCCCAGCCGGCCCGACTCGGCCACGGCGTCTCCAGTCCCGCCGAGTCGGCCAAGGCCATCCCCGGCCGGCCCGACTCGGCCCGGCGTCTCCAGTTCCGCCGAGTCGGCCAAGGCCATCCCCGGCCGGCCCGACTCGGCCCCGGCGTCTCCAGTCCTGCCGAGTCAGCCAAGGCCATCCCCAGCCGGCCCGACTCGGCCATGGCATCTCCAGTCCCATCGAGTCGGCCAAGGCCATCCCCGGCCGGCCCGACTCGGCCCCGGCGTCTCCAGTTCCGCTGAGTCGGCCAAGGCCATCCCCGACCGGCCCGACTCGGCCCCGGCGTCTCTAGTCCCGCCGAGTCAGCCAAGGCCATCCCCAGCCGGCCCGACTCGGCCACAGCGTCTCCAGTCCCGCCGAGTCGGCCAAGGCCATCCTCTGCCGGCCCGACTCGGCCCCGGCGTCTCCAGTTCCGCTGAGTCGGCCAAGGCCATCCCGGTCGGCCCCACTCGGCCCCGGCGTCTCCAGTCCGCCGAGTCGGCCAAGGCCATCCCCGGCCGGCCCGACTCGGCCCTGGCACCTCCAAGTCCGTCGATTCGACCCGGCTCGGCCCCGATAAGATGGGATTTCTCAGTTCCCGCCAGATCAGCCCCAGCGGTTCAAGAAACCGCCTCTCTGATGTGTGCCGCTCGACAACTCCAGATCTGACAACTCAACAGCCCCACCGGCTGATGGGACAAGACCCACCTACCCAACAACTGATGGGACGTAACCCACCAACCAGCCCAGATTCACGGAAGGGCTCAGCAGACGTTCTGACTTCACACAATCCCACGTGACCATGCCAGGGTCAACCCCTATAAAAAGGTGAATCCACCCAGTAAACAGGTATGCGCGATAACCCCCAAAATCGCCATCTCAACTTTCAGGAAGGAATCCCTCCTATGGGAGACCTCCTTTCTCATACTAAAAAGGGCTCACTCGAGCCCCTCTTCAGCTGTGACCTCAGTCGTTAACTTGGCCGTCGGAGGGTCCCACCGGAGACCCCCTCTGGTCCCAGGACTTTTCTGCAGGTAACCTGGTAAAGAAGAGCCGGGAGAAGCACTCTATTCCCGACGCCCAGGAGAGGTGATTGAGCGTCATCAGATTGGTGCGCCAGAAAGGGAGATAAGAAAAAGTAGTGAATGTTCTCCCTGAGCTACATCTCTCTCCCCCTCTTCTCTTCAAGAAGCCATGGTGGTGACGCGAGCTCGGGATGCCTCCGTCAGCTGCCCGTCGGGGCTTCTCCCGCCAGCTAGGCAGCAGAAGGCCAATCCCCCTGCTACCAACCGTCCAGTTGCCTGCCCGCCACCGGAGGCCGTTGATCAAACAGCGGAGCAGCTGGCGACTCTTTCCCAGCAAGTCCAGAATCTCAACGCCATGGTCCACAGGCTCCAGCAGCAGCAGTCCGTGGCCACCCAGCACCAAACTGCTCCTCCCGCCAGTCAGCAGTCGGCGAGGGGAGGTTCTCCTCGGCGGGAGACCAGTCGGCGAGGGACCGGCCGACGTCAGATTTCCCCTAGGAAGCCTCGACGCGAGTCCTCCAAGCGGCCACGGTCCCATGACCACGACCCCATCAACTTTCCTCCCAAGCCACATCATCACGAGGAACCCAGACGGAGGTCCCGACTTCCGTCCCCGTCTCTCTCTGCTTCTTCTTCTTCTTCTTCCTCCGAGCCATCTCGGAGGGCCCCGATGATAGCCGCCAGGTGGAGGAACGCCTGGAGGAGTATAACAGGCGTCTCGACGAGCTCGCCAAGAAGATCAACCATCAGCCGGAGGAAGAGTTCGACACTCGTCCTCCTTACACCCGCTGGATATTGGAGGAACCAGTCCCCTCCATGTTCCGCTTTCCTCAGATCGACCTGTACGATGGTACGACGGATCCTTTCGATCATCTCGAGAGTTACAAAGCAATGATGCAAATCCAGGGCGCTTCAAATGCCCTTCTCTGCAAAGCCTTCGCCACTTCCCTGCGGAAGGCCGCCCGTGCATGGCACTCACGCCTGTCCCCTCACAGCATCAACTTCTTTCGGGAGCTGGAGAAAGCCTTTCTGGCACACTTCGACGCCTGCCGGCGAATCCCAAGGGTAGCCGACAGTCTCTTCTCCGTCCGTCAGAAGGAAGGAGAGTCATTGCGGGACTTCGTGTTCCGATTCAAGACTGCCGCCCTCGAGGTCTACCATCTCGACGATGCGGTGGCCACCCTGGCATTGAAGCGGGGACTCCTCCCGTCCCGCTTCACCTTCTCCCTGGATAAGAAGCCCCCGAGCTCTTACTCTGACCTCCTCCTCCGGGCCCAAAAGTACATCCGCGCCAACGAGGCTGACTCGTCCAGAGGAAAGCCGACAGGAGTTCCAATAAGAAGCCGACGCCCATGGAACCAGCTGAGGGACGATCCAGGCAGCCCGAACCACCCCGTCGCTTTGACCACCGGCCCCAGGCGCTAGTTCCTAAGGGACGGTTTACTCCTCTCACGGCTCCGATCTCCCACATCCTGCTAGAGATTGAGGAGGAGCCTTACTTTCAACGCCCACATCCCCTAAAGTCAGTAAACCCCCACAACAAAGAGATTTACTGCCGGTATCACCAAGACTATGGACATGACACCAAAGATTGCCGCCATTTGAAGAGGACCATTGAAAAGTTTGTCCAGCAGGGCCACTTGGGCAAGTTCGTTCGAGGAAACCTCATGGCTCCGGGTGCGTCGGCACCTCCAGCGCCTCAGATTTGCATCAATAATGCCCCAACGGAAAGAACAATAGCATGATCTCATAAGGGGCGAGCAGCAGCTCGAAGAGCCGACGGAAGGAAGCAAGCTGGCATCAAAATGGAAAGCTTCTCCCCCGCACTCGGAACGCGGACAACTTACGACGATATTATCAGTAGCTTGCTGATTCTTTAATAAAGTATTATTCAGAATATCCTTGTTTTATCACGCTCTTGGGATGAGTATATTTCTTAGACAGAGACCGGCTCCGCGTCGGCAACAAAGACCGACCCCGCGTCGGCAACAAAGACCGACTCCGCGTCGGCACCAAAGACCGACTCCGCATCAGCACCAAAGACCGACTCCACGTCGGCACCAAAGATCGACTCCGCGTCGGCAACAAAGACCGACTCCGCATCGGCAACAAAGGCCGAACACGACGCAAAGGCAAACAGCTACGAAAAAGTTAAGTATACTACACTTTAAAAAAAAAGTTTCTTTTCATTAGTGTCTGAATACGTTACAGGAAAACCAACAAAGACCGACTCCGCATCGGCAACAAAGACCGACTCCGCGTCGGCACCAAAGACCGGCCTCCGCGTCGGCACCCAAGACCAGCTCCGTGTCGGCACCCTCAAGCTCAAGACCTGCGGATTCCAATCAACAGAGTTTCCTGGGATCAGATCAACCTTACAGAAGGAGACCAATTTCTTTAAAGAAAAAGGCACCTGAGCCTGGCCCAAGCGCCCTCTGGTCACCCTCCGGGGTTCAAAAGGTTTTCGACAGCCTCAACTTTGCCTCATCGGCTTCATCTTTGCCTCAACGGCTAACTGACGAGCATCCCCCAAAAAGTTAGCATACGCTGCTTTCAGTGGCGGGCGTGAGGTAATCAATTTGCCTCCAAAAATTTCTTGAAGTTCTACACTCCTTTCGCTTAAGCTGATGCAGGGCACGCAAGCTCAAGGAGTGTGGGGGGCATTTGATGGGGCCAGTTGACCCCATGAAAAATAAAATTTTTTTTGGACGGCCCCAAAGGCCGATGGCCCCAAAAGCCGACACCTCCAAGACCGGCGGCTCCAAGGCCAGCACCTCCAAGGCCGACGGCCCCAAAGACCGACGGCCCCAAAGGCCGGCACCTCCAAGGCCGGCACCTCCAAGACCGACGGTCCCAAAGGCCGACACCCCAAAGACCGACGGCCCCAAAGGCCGACAGCTCCAAGACCGGCACCTCCAAGGCCAGCACCTCCAAGACCGACGGCCCCAAAGGCCGACGGCTCCAAGACCGACGGCCCCAAAGGCCGATACCTCCAAGGGCGACAACTCTAAGACCGGCACCTCCCAGGTGGCCCCGGCACTTCCTAGGCGGTCCGGCAACTTCCTAGCCGGCCCCCTACGTCTCTAAGCTAGGCGGCCCTGGCACTTCCTAGCCGGCCCTGGCACCTTCCCAAGCGGCCCGGCAACTTCCTAACCGGCCCCCTATGTCTCCAAGCTAGTCGGCCTCGGCACCTCTCAGTCGGCCCCAGCACCTTCCCAAGCGGCCCGGCACCTTCCCAAGCGGCCCGGCAACTTCCTAGCCGGCCCCCTACGTCTCCAAGCTAGCCGGCCCCGACACCTCCCAGTCGACCCCGGCACTCTCCGACTCGGCCCCGGCGTCTCCAGTTCCGCCGAGTCGGCCAAGGCCATCCCCGGCCGGCCCGACTCGGCCCCGGTGTCTCCAGTTCCGCCGAGTCGGCCAAGGCCATCCCCGGCCGGCCCAATTCGGCCCCGGCGTCTCCAGTCCCGCTAAGTCAGCCAAGGCCATCCCCGGCCGGCCCGACTCGGCCTCGGCGTCTCCAGTCCTGCTGAGTCGGCTAAGGCCATCCCCGGCCGGCCCGACTCGGCCCCGGCGCCTCCAAGTCCATCGATTCGACCCGGCTCGGCCCCGATAAGATGGGATTTCTCAGATCCCGCCAGATCAGCCCCAGCGGTTCAAGAAATCGCCTCTCTGATGCGTGTCGCCCGACAGCGCCAGATCCGACAACTCAACAGCCCCGCCAGCTGATGGGACAGGACCCACTACCCAACAACTGATGGGACATAACCCACCAACCAGTCCAGATTCACGCAAGGGCTCAGCAGACGTTCTGATTTTACGCAATCCCACGTGATCATGCCAGGGTCAACCCCTATAAAAAGGTGAATTCACCCAGTAAATGTATGCGCGATAACCCCTAAAATCACCATCTTAACTTTCAGGAAGGAATCCCTCCTCCGGAAGACATCCTTTCTCATACTAAAAAGGGCTCACTCGAGCCCCTCTTCAGCTGTGATTTCAGTCGCTAACTTGGCCGTCGAAGGGTTCCACCGGAGACCCTCTCCGATCCTGGGACTTTTCTGCAGGTAACCTGATAAAGAAGAGCCAAAAGAAGCACTTCGTTTCTAACGCTTAAGAGAGGTGATTGAGCGTCATCGGACAGTTTTTTTTTTTTTTCTTACTTAGAAAAGAAAGATAAAAAAGACACGCGACTTTGGACGTCTCTAATGATCCGCGTGTCAAATTTTGACTCGCATGGACAATTCGGTCGCACCATGTTTTAGCGCGTTCGTGGTCTTTTCCGCCCACAGGTTTTTTTTGCAGCGAGAAATAGCCACACAGGCGACGGTGACAATTTGGGACTGAAAATAATAAAAGAAAACATGGAACCTGGCCATTTGTGCATTCCAACAATAATTCCTGTCGGAATTGGACAAGTTGACCGTCCGTCCCACAAAATCCTCTTTTTTATTTTTTATTTTTTATTCTCCCACAAGGTTCGGGTTGGAAGGCATTAACGTATGCACATGTCAAAAAATTTATATATATATATATATATATATATATATATATATATATATATATATATATATATATATATTATTTATTTATTTTAATACGAATGCATTGCTCATGTTAAAAATACAAAAAAATAATTCTATTCTTAATACACGTGCATATATTGCGTGCTAATTATTAAAACCGATGCGCATGAGCTACATCGGTTCCGATGACTTTTCCTACAGACCATACGAAACAAGCCCATAGCGATCCACCGAGTACAGGAGTGCAAGAATATTGTTCACAGGTACTACTGCCATCGTATCCATCATCTTCTCTGCTCACAGAACAGCTCCTAGTTCCTAGCACAAGTATCTCTGCCAGAGCTTGTTCACATAAAATTGGGCTTCCACTCTCATTGCATTTTCTATAAAATAGCCCAAGAACTCTGTTATGAGATGGATCACTACATTAGGTTGCATCTCAGGCATTGTACCTGATAGTAATTCTAAACCATCTCCACTTAATCAAGTGATGGAATCTCCAATCACCAATATTTCTGCCAGAGCTTGTTCACATAAAATTGGGCTTCCACTCATTGCATTTTCTGTAAAATAGCCTAAGCACTTTGTTAAGAGATGATAAACCCAAGATTGATCACTGCATTAGATGGGCATTTCAGTGATCCTATCTGATGATAATTCTAAACCATCTTCACTTCTAAACTAAAATCATTGCCCAATCAAGGTAATGGAATCAATCCCCAATCACCAATATTTCTAAAATCATAGCCTGACCTCATCAAGTACAGATCTGCACCTTAAGACTGGACTTTTGAAAACAAAATTACTCCCAAGAACTTTAATCACTGCAACGCCATATAAAGCACAATAATCTTAGATTATCAAGGATCACCATTCAGGTCAGCTTACGCCGCCTCAGAGTGCAACCATAAAGCGATAGCAGAGATAGCAGAGTTTGCAGTATGGCATAAATGACCTGATCTCTCCTTGACGCTATGCAAATCACTTCTTATCCTAATTAGAGGTTAACCAACCATTTCGGCACAACTCCTGATTGGCCATTGTTAATGGAAAAGATAATTTCTTCAACCAAACACCAGTTGGTGCCAGAGTGGTTCATGACAACCCACCAGATCTTCACATACAAACACAAGTAGAACATAAGCACAACCAAAGATGAAAAAACATTGGGATATAAAGCAGACTAGGTCCCAAATTTTACTCCAACAAGGAGGCAAGAAAGTGTCAGACGTTTGTAGTTTTACATCAACAAACTGCACCGACAAGCCATGGAAAGATTTAGATGAAACATAGGATCATGTGCAAAAGCTTAGTCTATACGGCTCTGTATTAAGACATCTGATTCGCTGCACATGTAAAAGCTACCGCACAGCTCCTCAATCCTGCAGGAATATTCAACAATACATTAGCAATGAGTCAGCAAGTTAATTCAACCAGAAGTAATCCAATATCTCAATCAAAGTTGTCAATTTCGTTTCGTTTCGGCCATTTCGGCCAAGACATTTCGTTTCGGTAGCTTACTACGTTTCGTTTCGAAAGATTTTTCGGCCGTTTCGGTGCATTTCGGTGAATTTCGGCCGTTTTCGGCCGTTTCGGTATGCTTCAGCCGTTTCGGTAAAATATATTTTGAAGACCAATTTATGAATTATTACCTTTCAGAACCATTTAATATATATATATATATATATCAAAAAAAATCCTAGTTACCCTATCCCCATTTTAAAATATATATATAATAACAAAAAAATTCTAGTTTACCCTATCCCCACGGTTGCATCTCTTAAAAATTCAAACTCTTTATTTTTATATTGTTATTATTATTTATGAAGAATATGAATTATGAATAAATTTTTTATTATATATATATATATATATATATATATATATATTTCAAACTCTTAAAAACTTAAACTCTTTTTTTTTTATGTTGTTATTATTATTTATAAAGAATATGAATTATGAATAAATTTTTTTTTATTATTATTATATATATATATTCCGAAACGAAGCACCAAAACGGTCCGATACCGAAATATTTCGTTTCATAAGCTAAACCGAAACATAATCCGAAACGAAATTGACAACTTTGATCTCAATGAATTTTGTGAAGAACTAGGATTTTCTACATAATATGTTGTGAACTTGTCAATTTCCACATGTGTTTATAATTCATAAAGTTGAAAATGGGAACCGGAAATCCATAAAGAAAGAAAGATAGCATCATGTTGATAGACGAACTATCATATTTCAGCAAGGGCATTGACTGGTCAGATATCAGAGCAATTCCTAGCCAGGCATTATTAACAAGATATTTACTGATAATTGACATCATACACTAGTTACTAAGTTGAATCTTGCACTCTTTAACTGATGACTACCATTTATTAGACAAAGCATATTATAAAAATTAGTATTGCTTCTAAATCATATTAACATAATTTACTGATTATGCTCGATAGTAATAGATTATGACATTGGTCCAAAACTTCTTGGTGTGGTAATATTGGCTAATGAAAATTTTAAGACAAAATTGATGAGGACTCATATGAAACCAATGTACTAGTGTGCCTTGACCAAACAACCAAATTGATGCACCTTCTCTAGGAAGTTGAATTATTTTGTCTTAAAATTTTAACAATGTAACAATTTCTAAATTATTTGTGTCTCCTTATGCAATTAATGAAATATTGTCCCCTCTGTCAATCAGCATCTAGTGACAGGCCCAAAACAGTTTCTGTATGTGAAATTGCTTGATTTCAATTTAAAAGAGAATATGCCCATATAAAAATCCCTAAATTCATGGAAAGAGAGATTGTCTTCTCATTATTCCTTGTCACATGTCATTTTAGAATAATTATCAAAATACCACACTTCATGTCAACACAATCACGGCCAGTCCCAAGCCCCAATGAGAAAGGCAGAGGATTGACATCAAATTGGCATTCAGTGGTAAAAATATGACAATAACTATGTGATTAATCCTAATTAGATGTGCATGCTGTTAGAACATCCCATGTTCTATGTGACACAACCTGACCTGATCATCGTCAGATGCGGGCAAGGGTGGGTTAGGTCACTGTCATTAACAACTCACTCCATAACAGACCTGCTACAATATTATCTAGTTTGAGTGACAGATGAGCAAGGATTGGTCAGGTATTTCCCCTAAGCAACCCCCACTGCAATGACCTAACCCACTACAAGAATGGGTTAGGTCACTGTCCTTCACAACCCGCTCCATAACAGACCTGCTACAATATTTATCTAGTTTGAGTGAAAGAGAGGAGCAAGGATTGGTCAGGTGTTTCCCCTAAGCGACCCACTACTATGTAACCAACTCAGTTGTGGTAACAAATAAGCAAAAATTGTTTTGGATAAAGAGTCTTCCAGTGGTAATCTAACACGATAATAGTCAATTAAAGTTGTAAGGAGTCGAGAAATTACATCATATAAAGAAAGTAACTATATAAAAAGTAAATAGTTAGATTTGCTACTTTGAATGTTGAAACTCTGACCAAAAAAGAGTAAAACCTTTGGATACAATGTCAGTAGGAAAATCAATTACTGCCTGCTTTAAAAAACTAAATGCAAAGGTGGCAAATCCAACAATATAGGAGATTGGTTATAAACTATCACGTGTAGGCCTGTTGAGGGCAATAGAAATAAAATACTATAGGAATAGTAGCGGATAAGAAGATAAAAGATAAAATAGTAGATGTCAAAAAAAAAGTGATAGATTAATAGCTAATAAATTAGTTTTAGATGAAAAAATTATTATGTAATTCAGTTGTAATGACAAATGTTCAAGGGTAATTCAGGATTAGCAAAGCTTGTAATAGTAATCTAGTACAATGGCAGCCAATTGTACTAGTAAGGTGACAGAAAAAAATTTACATCATGTAAAGAAGGTAACTATATAGAATTAAGTTTTTACTATTTGAAATATTGGAACCTCGATCAAGAGTAGAAAACGAGTGGATACAATGACATGTGGAAAAAATCAATATTGCTTGCTTAAAAGAAACTAAATGAAAGGTAGTAAATCCAAATATATAGGAGATAATTACAAACTATTACATGTAGATAAGGATAATAATAGAAATGCTGTTGGAATAATAGATGATAAAGAATGAAAGATAAAATTGTACACGTAAAATCAGTAATAGATTAATTGCCATTAAATTAGTTTAAATGAGATGATTATTAATGTGCCTATACACAACAAGTGGGCTCAGAGAAGAGTATTAAGAAATTGATGGACTGATGCAAGACATTAGTGAAGGTGAAAGGATACCTATAGGTCAAGTGGTGAAGAGCAATATGGAATATGTAGAGGACAGGAGGAACAAGTATTTTGGTAGCAGTTTAATGGGATATTCAATTCTTGAGTTTGCAATAGCTTATAATCAGGCAATTACAAACATATATTTAAGAAGAGAGATGAGCATTTAGTAACCTTTAAGAGAGGATCAAATTTATTACAAATAGATTATTCTTTCATTAAGAGAAGGAAAATTGGCATGTAAGAATAATGAAGTGATACTAGGAGAGAGGTTAATTATACAACGTATATTATTAGTCCTAAATTTATACAGAGTGCATAAAGAAAATGAAAGAAATTAATAAATATCCAAAGATAAGACGGAGTCCTCTCAACTAAAGCAGTTAAATTATAAAATTCATACCAAAATAAAGCCCAGGATAGAATGATGTATAGAAATCTTTAAGCAAGGGCATCTTGGTGACTAATATCTTATTGTTCTTCACCATTTAGCAGTAAAGCTTGTGGTTCGCAACCACATAATCATGAGAAACATTTGTTACCTCTAGATCTCCACAAAGCTGCAAATATGCCCCCTCAGCTATCAAAAGTTGATTGCATACACAGATGTTAAACAGTCACGGAACAACAAATTTTAAGTACATCTTTGATGGGAGCATGATGCACATGTTGGTTGCACCACAGCTTAGTGATGAAAAGTGCAGTCAATTTCTACATTATATAGATTTGAACATATAATAATAAATTACTTAACTGTATTCTCTTATAAATATGCCTACCAATACATGCGACAGCTAATCCCACAAAATTTCTTCTTATAATTGTATTTTATGCATAAATGTTAACATAACATAGTCTTAATAAATAATCAAGAAAAACAAAAAAGTGATGCAAAACTTTCCCATATTGCCCCTTTTCAACTGGCACTGCACAGGCTACCACATTAAGGAACAATAGGAAAGTTAGACGTGTTAACTTTTTTAAGCACCACATGTTACTAAATATTTTTGCATGCAAAAGTGAATGTGATTGAACATATAATGACAATAAATCTTGTTATTACATTAAACTATTTAAATTTGCATGATCTTTTTGACTCATAAGAAAGTGAATGGAATTAACATACCTCATCATCATTATCATCCTCTTTCTTGAGGCGGGTGGTCCCACCCTCTTTGCTAATAGGCAGCTTCATTCGTCCAAATGGTGTGTCCACATCAATATTCCCTTTTATGGAATAACCAGTACCTCTTCCCCTTAACATGTCCCAAAGAGCAGAACCAAAGTCCTTAGGTCTGAAAGTGAATGGAATCTCCATCTTAGTAATTCCATTTTTCTCAATTTTTGTAGATTTTGTGAGCTCTGCAGCTCCAATGCTCACGTCGGAAAGCCAAATTTCATAATCCAGTGCATTGAGTCCTAGGTCAAAGTCATTCTTATTCTCAAGTTTCAGATGCAGGGTGGCGACTGTTTCTTCGAAAGAGAACTTATTAAAGCGTATTTTTTCAAGATCAACATCTGGCTTATAAGGCACTGGAATCTCTCCCGTCTTCTCTAGGGGCAGGGTAAGCCTTCCAAAAATTGGCACATCTACAATGAGATCAACCTTGATCTTATAAGGAATGATGGTTCCAGGCTTGATATCATCATAAGTGTTTTTGATGTCATCATATATTAATGTCACTGGTATCTTGACAGTCTCTGAACCATGAGCATGTATTGTTCCAGCATCAGGGATCAATCCAGACACAAGTTTCCTTCCATCACTTTCAATTAAGTAGTTTATGTCTATCAGAGGGATTGGGACGGGATTGGGGTTCGTAATCAGCACATCAACGACAATATCTGCCTTCTCCAGATTGATGCAGGGAATGTGAACTCCAGTAACATCTGCAGTAGGCTTTCCAAATCCTATTGCTCCCTCAATCTTCTCACCAATGTCATGGATGAAATCCTTAACCTTTTCAATGAAGCCTCCCTTTTCTCCATCTTTATCTTCTTCCTTATGTTCTTTGTCTTTCACTTCTCTTTCAACTTCTTCTGGCTTATCAGATGATGCCATGCCTAAGAAAACCAACTACAAGTGTTATGCTAATAACAAAAATATAACGTTGGAGATTCCAAAGTTTTCAAACTGAAAAGCAAAGACCAGCTGTGACTTAGTATCTGAAGCAAAGCTTTTTAATTAGTAAATTTCCTTCCTGACCAGCTTAACAAGGAAAAATTGCTCATAAGCACGATGTAGATAGAAAAAAAGAGTTGCTAACTTAGCAGATTAAAGCCAGGGACTAGCAGGAAAAAAAATAAAATAAATACAGAACCATGCTTTGGGGGGAAAAATATTTTCTCCCAAAATTGCCCAAGTAATAGCAATCAAAAGTTCACAGAAAGAACATAGATCTGAGATTACCCAACTTGAAAGCTTATATATCCATCTAAGTCTATTTACATATCGAAAGCGTCAAGAGACCAAAATAGATCAGAACTCAAAGAAATCTTAACAACAGATTTCTTTAATGATCCAGTCGTGCAATCAAGAATCGCACGTAGCTATAGATCAATGCACCACATTTTGACAACACACCGGAATGAAGTCAGCCAGCGATCATCAAATAGTCTACTGACGAAGTAAGAAACCTACTAAGAAAGACAGGATCCAAGCAGACAAAATTAATGCCTTCTTTCTCACTCGGAACAACTTGATCGACCAACAAGAATACGTATAAGATCCAGAAAACCACCAAAAGATGATCCGATTCTAGGGTTTGAAACGATCAGATCGAGAGACAGATGAATTCGAACTACAGATCATCTGCCGCTCTTCCGATCTTTCTTAAGGAAAAAAAAGTCGACCGAACGATCGAGAAAGAGGAGAAGAATAAGATCTGAGATCATACCTGAGAGATGGGAGAGGGAAAGACGAAGCGAGACCAGGGAATGGAAAACGACTACGAACTACGAGGAGAGTGCAACGGAAACAACGGGTCGGCCAGCCGAATACCGGAGCCGGCCGTTGATCGATATTTATATAGCGGGCTCAGCCCCGACCTTCCTGTTACCGCCCCGGTGAGAGAAATTGAGGCTGCCAGACCAACCGCTGTGGACCAAAAGAGGAAAAACAGTAAAACACCGCCTCTTGCTGTTAGGACGTGAACTCACGGAGAGGTGACGGGATCCCAGCGCGTGGGGCCGAGACCGAAATGGTGAAACGAGGGGCCGACAGGCCCAGAATCGTGTGGAGCGGGGTCCCCAGCTATGTCACCCCGTGGAAGCATAACCCACTGTAAAGCCATTGGGTTGCTCCGATTTGGAACTTCTGGGGTATTATTCGGGGAGGCATATTTTTTGATACAACCCGGCAAGGCTACCGCTATCCGTCCGCCACAAATGGCGGTCGGTTCACGCGGTGCGGGAGGCCACGTACTGGATTTTTGCCAGACACGTCTAACCTGATGATATGCGACGTGTTACAAGATGTGTGGTTCTCTGCTATTGGCTGACGTTGCTAGTTTTGTAGCGTAGTGAACAATATATTTTAAAATAGTTTTATTTTGAAATACAAATAATTTATTTATTTATATTTTTATAAGATAATGCCACTGGATTTATAAGTTGCTGAGTTATTATCAGTATTCTTAAAAGAATTTTTTTAAAAAAAAAAACCGGACGAACGAAAGGGAACAGTAACACATTGCTATGTATCATTCTTATCTAATCAATCAATGTAATCTTTATTCTAAATAATTAATATGAAAAATTAAAAGCCATCTAATATTATATAATTGTGAATGAATATCGATGTCCTATAAAGTCTCTCGGATTAGTGTATCCGAATCTTAATCAACTATCGGCATTCAAGTTAATACCAGCCCTCTTTAGCAATAATGAATGCATGTACCATAATTATTATGCATGATGGGGCTTGGCTAGAGAATTAAAATTTCTGAAAAATGAGAGCTCTGAAAACCCATATTAAAAAGTGGGCTTTTATGAAAATTTATACCGAAATCTCTCATCAAACCTATTTTATTTTCAAATTACCTTCTAACCTAACTAAACACCCAACCCATATCTTAGTATAAAAACCAACTCCTCCATTCTCTCTATCACTCACATCTCACGCTAGAGTTTATCATTCTTTTTTCTTCTCTCAATCAGGGCTTCTCTTCTCTTCATGATACTTTTTTCAAAAATATTTGGGTCTCTTAATTTATCAAATTTTCTTATGATGCAGAAAATGCTTCTTCTGATATGTTATTTTTAAATTGATCAAAACTATACTTGTGAACTTTGGATATTAGACGTAAAATTAAACTTTTATTTAAAAATCCAAGGAACTTCAATTGTCCAACCAAATATAAGGTCCTGAGAAATTAGCTTATAACTTAAGAATTTGGATTGTACACCAAAAAAAAAAAAGCTTCTAATTTCATGATTTTTATATTCTTAGATTTTTGGCTTCCTCAATTTGGTCAGTGCCATATATTTCAAATAAAAAAAAAAAACTCTTGGTGCAAAAGAGGAAAAGCATGAATGACATTAGCATGCAATTGCAATTCTTTTTCTTTTCATACAAAAACCTGAAAAAAACACCATCACTTCGCGAAATCATATTGCTATGACCCTCATTTCATTATTATTATTATTATTATTATTATTATTATTATTATTATTATTATTCATTTCATGACATTTGATCTGTTGTGCATTTCTCTTGTTTGAATGGCTTATAAATTGTTGTGTGTAGGTTTGCTCTATTTTAGGCCTGCCACCTAAATTGATAAGCTCATAATAAAAATAATATTTGATAAATAACAAAGAAATTAAAAATAAAATTTAAAATTCTTGTCGCAATTATTTTTCTTATTTCTCTTCTTCATAAGAGTTTGTAAGGAAAGCATTCATGCTAAATTTTCTTAACAATGATTTAATTTATCACAATACCACACCAGGATACGATTACAATTACTATCTAAATAAGTCTCACAAATTATTTAACTATGTTGAGAAATTTTACTATTGGCCTCCATGCTCACAAGATAATCGATGCATCAAACTGCCTTAATGTACGCTCAAAATACGTTAGCTCCATAGAGGGCTAAAAGTAGGCTTAAGCTCTTACAAGGCAAATCAAACCCAGCTATCTTTGGATTCAGCTCGGGTATATTTTGAACTTCAGAACGGTTTTAGGCTCAAAATTGAGGCTCATATTAATTTCAAACCGAGCTTAGGTTAAAGTTTGGTTTGATTCGAAATCGAGCCGAATACAAGCCAATTATGAAGCTCAAATCAGACCCATTTGTTAGATTGATTGAATATTTATATAATTTTAGTTTATACAAAATCGAATTCATGTATTTATTATCTAAACAAACAATCATTTTATTTATATTTTAATCCAGTATAAACAAATAACGTGTATGTTTGAATAAATGAGAAAATAGTTTTATAAAATAAATTATCAAAATTAGATTAAAATTAGGCTAGTCTAATGTTTTAGTCGAAATGAACTAATTCGGATCAACTCAATGAGTTTTGGGCCATGCTTGGATCTGAGTTAACCAAAAAATTTTGAGTCTTAGTCTAGTCTAAAACATTAAAAAAAAAAAAAACTGAATTGGATATAGGTAAGTATCTAATCCAATCCGGCCGATGCACTTATAAACCTGGCCTCTAGCTTAAATGATAAGTTTAGACACAAAAAAAATTATGAAACATAGATTTCAATGCATAACTAGTTTGAATTCATCTTGGCATGTTATTAGAAGGTTTTTAGATACGAGGCATGAAGCATGGATGCAAAATGATTGCATAACTAATTTCATCCATGTGAATCAAGCATAGATCCTATAACTATTTCAATAAAGTTTCTGTTAAAAAATTTGAAAAATAAAAATCTGGCCTAGTGAATTAGAATTAATTCTAGTTTGGTTACTAAGACTTACTATTCCAATTTTGAATTGGAATGCTTAGCAATTCTTGACCTAATTTTTTTTTTTTTTGTTACAGACGGATGATCACACCACTTTGGGGTGAGTCAAGCCCGAATTATCGGAGTACATATTTGTTACAAAATGACAGGACATGGGTCACCAGTATGCCATTCCCACTGACCAGTGTAACGGGCTACAGCTGAGGCAACCCAATCGGCTGCTGTGTTGGCTTTCCTATAGACATGATGAATCACCGGTGCACAGGTAGATTGGAGAGCAGTCCATATATCACTGATCAGAGATTAGTAGGGGAACAGAGATCAACATCCCGTCTGATCCAGTGGATAATTGTTAAAGAATCTCCCTTAATAATCATCCGGCGAGAGCACAAGGTACAAACCGCATAGGTGATACTTGCCCAAGCAGCTTGCAACTCAGCCATAGGGATCGAAATATCAAGGGAACCATGTCCACCAGCCGCAAGCAGCTGTCCCTCAGGCCCCCTAATAATAAAACCTAATCCAGCGATACGACCCGAAATAGAACCATCAAAATTCACTTTGACATAACCCGAGGGAGGGGGCTCCCAAGAGATAAATACCGTAGAACGGTGCGCTGCTGAAACAGCAGGGAGTCCCAGAGGCCGAGTCTGTCAGAGTGAATACCTGAATCAAAACGGAGATACTCTGTAGCTAGGAAACCAGCCGTGCGGATGACAGTCTGAATCGAAGCCATCTCCTCAGCAAAGATAAACTGATTTGGGTTAGCCAGATGTGATAAGCCAAATAAGCTGAAAAAACTCCATGAGAACGGATGCCACACTGAATAGCCAGACGAATGGCATGCAATAGAGACTGTCGGGTGGGTCCCTCCTCCAGCATCCATGGAATATAGTGAAGCTGCTGCCAAATCCGAGCTGCACAGAATAGGTAATAATAGCATGCTCAACCGTCTCGTCCTAAAAACCACATATCGGATAGTGCGGTCTAATGGAGAGACCACGACCAGCCAGCAGAGAGCACGTAGGGAGACGGTCCCACATCAGCTTCCACAAGAAGAGCTGGGTGGGTAGGCAATCGCCATATCCATGCCACATCATCCAGTCCGGAGGCCGCTGACAGATGCGATCAATAATGTCTCTGGTAGGGGCGCGAGAAAGGCATGATCGATGCCATAATCGGGTGTCAGTAGCAGCAGTGGAAAGCAAGAGGAATGGCTAGAATCCTATGAGCAAGCTTAGCCCCAAAAAGCCTAGACACCGTAGGGACGTGCCACGAAGAAGAGTCCTGGCAAATCAAAGCAGAGACAGGCATAGAGGGGCCAACATCTGAGTTAAGAAAAGTCGGCCAGCGAGATAGAGGAAGATCCGCTATCCACATATCCTGGGTTACATCAATAGATCTCCCATCCCCAATCATCCAATGGATATCAGTCATAATAGTAGGGGCGAACTGGCAGATCGCTTTCCAGATGAAGGAACACCGATGAGGGATACGAAAGACCGAATCAGGAGTTCAGTCACCGTATCTGCCACGCATAACAGTGCTCCAAAAACAATATGGATCCAGCAAAAATCTGGAGGTGTGCCTAGCAAAAAGAGCCTCTCTGCGGTCCACTAAAGACTGGATCCCCACCTCTCTCGAATAGGCAAACAAACCATATCCCAGGATAGAAGATGAATTCTGTGACCTCCCTAAGACGACGCCCACAAAAAATCACGGAAACGCTCAATCCGGCGAAGACAGATGGTCGGAATCATGGCGTTAGACAGCAGGTAAAGAGGAAGAGATGTAAGAATGGAATGAGTAAAGTAACACGCCCCATCATAGAAAGGCCAGAAACCTGCCACCGATCCAATCTATCAGAAATTCGCCGGTCAAGGTTACCAAAATCCTGCTGACGGGGACGACGTCCCGTAATGGGGATCCCAAGGTAGGACAGGCAGTCGAAGTCGTCGAAATCCCAAACATCTGGGAGATGGCATCACGACAACGGAGAGAGGTCGATGGGCTAAAACACAAAATTGATTTCTGCAGATTGATCAGCTGACCGGAAGCCTGACAGTAAGACAAAGGATAGTGGAGTAGACAGCCGCATTCTGGACAGAAGCAGGGCTAAGCAAAATACAGTCATCTGCAAATAGAAGGTGAGAGAGAGGAGGCCCATTGGGTCCTGGCATATAAGGTGCAACTAAGACCTCCCAACTGCCCGAGCAAAAGCACGAGACAGGTCATCAGCACAAAGGATGAACAAGAATGGGGAGAGAGGGCATCCCTGGCGCAGACCCATAGCAGATGGAAAATACCCGGTTGGATTGCCATTAATAAGGATAGAAAAAGTGGGCCTCTAACACACTCCATAACCCAGTCGATAAAAAGATCAGCAAATCCAAACTCCCGAAGCGTCAACCGAAGAAATATCCAACTAATCCGATCATAGGCTCTTTCCATATCCAACTTGATTGCCATGAGTTTCTACCTACCGGATGTGCTGGAGGTCATACATAAACTCCTGAGCAATAAGGGCATTATCTGTAATGCTACGACCATGGATGAAGGCCCCCTGTTCAGTGAAATCAAACGAGGTATGACCCCTTGCATCCGGGTAACCAATAGGTGAGCACAAACTTTATATAGGGTGGTACAGAGACTAATAGGCCGATAATGCTGAGAAGCAAAGCATCCGATCGCTTAGGGATAAGGGCAATAAATGTGCGCTGCCAATCCCGAGGTATGGATCTAGTAGAAAAAATAGACTGGACAGCCGATATAACATCTTGGCCCACAATGTCCCAGTAGTGACGGAAAAAGAAGGGCAAAAACCATCAGGTCTGGAGCCTTATCAGGCCCCAGCGCCCAGACAGCAGAATGAATCTCCTCCGCAGAGACTACCCTCGTTAGCATACCATTATCGGCATCAGTGACCCTAGTAGATAGCGACAGGATGAGGGGAGAGCCACCGACCGCCCTTGCCGACCAACGAGAGTGGAAAAAACTAGAGAGTTGCTCCCAATAGCCTCATCATCCTCAAAAATATGGCCTTCCTCATCACTGATGCGCCGAATCCGATTAGCAGCACGCCGAGCCAAAGTAGCCTGGTGAAAGAATCTAGTATTACGGTCACCCTCCTGAAGCCACTGAACCCGAGAGCGCTGATGCTGAAGATAATGGAGTGGTGCAAGGCCAAACTCCGCCTGAGAGTCTGAAGATCAAGCTCAGAAAGGCCACTATCCCGATCCTCCTTGGCCTGCGAGAGGCTATATCAGCTTCCACAGACTTCACCTGCTGCAAAATATCTCCCACCTCCGTACTATGCCACCTCAAAAGTCTACGCTTCGTAAGTTCAAGGCGGCGAGATAGACGATAGGTGGAGCTTCCTCTGACAGGCATATGCCAAACCTGATGAATCAGAGATCGGGCTGAGGAGTAGTGCGTCCAAAACTGCTCAAACTGAAATGGTCCTCGATGCAAAGAGGCCGGATCCGTGGATATAAGCAAAGGGCAGTGGTCCGAAGCAATCTCGAGAGGTGAGTAGTAGTAGCACGGGGAAAATAACGCAGCCATTCCGAAGAAGCCATAGCCCGATCCAATCGTTCCCACACATGAGCAGATCCCTGACGATTATTACACCAAGTGAACTACGTTCCGGAGAATCCCAAATCAAAGAGACCAGCAGGAGATGAAGGAACGAACTCAGAAGAGCTCGGGGTATCGATAAATCGACGACCCCCACGCTTCTCCGAAGCGTTGACTATACAGTTAAAGTCACCAGTAATGAAGTGGGAAGACCCTGATCTAAGAAATTAAGAGTCTCAGACCAAAGGCATCGACGCTTCCGATAGTCCGTACTGGCATAGACTCCCAGCAGCCAGGGCGGATCAGTCCCCTCCGAAACAACTAAGGCCATTGCTGGTGACAACAGTGAAAAGCATCAATACGAATAGTTGGGGATCTCCATAGAGCCAATATACCCCCAGAAAGACCATTGGAGTCCACCGCATAGGAACTCCAAAATCGGGAGACTCGGCGCCGAAACCGCTGAAGACTATGTCCCGACAGGCGAGTTTCCAATAAGATACAAATGTCAAAATGGTGAAGCTACAGCAGCCGACTAAACGAGGAGTGAAAAGATAGTTTCAAAGCTCCTCGAACATTCCATACAAGTATCTTCATATTTCAATTGAGGGTTGCTCTGGACCCCTTTCTTGAGGCCCAGTCGGATCCATATCAGAAGGACCTCCAGGAGAGGGCGACTGAGTATCCTGTTCAGAAGAGGAATACACTTCCACAGTACCCTGATCAAAGGGAGCTAACTGATGAGACAGCTCCATTTCATTAGCCCTTCGAAGATCAGGTATAGGGAAGCCAGGATCTCGGTGAGCAGGAGATGAAGGCAATATTGCCGCTTGCATCATAGAAATTGCAGAGTCATGACCAAAGCTGTTCTGAGAGGGCCTCACCCCCTTTGAACTAAAGCCTTGATTACTCGCACTGCCTTTACCCTTTCCTTTAACTGATTTGGGAATAACACTCGGGCCTGCAAGTTCAACCGATCGGGCACGTTTAAGAGAAGCAGATTGGCATCCTCCCATACCTTAGGTGTACTAGCCCAATGGCCCGATCCACGAAAGCCAAAGGGATTAGTGGCCACATTGCTTCCTTTAGCAAGCTGAACCCCTAATTCAGAACCGTGCCCTTCCCCCTGAGCTAGTGATCTAATATCAAAGGCATAATCTGTTGATCCTGATTAAAGGCCTTCGCAGAGAATTTAAATACAGTCTTTTGGCAAGGATCCTAGATGTCGTATTAGACAATTGATGGCTCATCCTGGGAATACCAGCTGCTTCCTGGAGTTTTTACTCTTCCTTGGAGTGATACACAGCAAGTATCAATCTTCGCTATAGTAACCGGCACGGTGAAAATAGGCTGGCACGGGCTTGAGGAATCAGGAAATGCTGAAGACCCGGGAGCAACAGAAGAACCTGATCCCACCATTGAGACGTTGCGATCGGTAGATGACGGCACAGTACGGTGCCGAGACGTCTTCCCTGGTAACATCCAGCCGTCCTTCAGCTCTTGAGAAGTCGGCTTGGCATGATCTGAAGAAGAAGACGGAGTGGACCGAGAACCAGAGCCAGAGTCAGAATATGGAATGCGATGCCGGAGCGCTGCCATCCATGGTCCATAACGAGGAACCGACGAAGAGGAAGCATGCGCCTGAGAGGAAGAGCAGGGGCCTGATAGGTGGAGAGATCCATAATGAGAGCAGATGCCTTCAACATGCTCGTAGGCAAATTGCTGCCAGAACGGGGAGCCCTTCCCTCTGATTCTCGCACCAGGACGGAGAGGATGGCAAAGATCCACCCTCACGCAAGCTCTGGCGAAGCTACCCCGACGCCTCTCCTTCATGGAACCATCCGCAGAGACGAATTGTCCTGCCACCGAGAGAATGGAACACAGACTTCGTTGGACCAGTACTCTATCGGGAGATTCAGAAGACGGATCCATAGCAGCGCCGAAGTCAGAGCATCGTCCGCAGGGACAAAATCAGGGCGCCATGGAACAACAGCTAACGATTGTCCATTAACAACCCAGGGCTAAGTAATAGCAGCATCTCTAGCATTCGAGTCTTCAAACTTCATCAATGTCGTTCGGTGGGAGAGAGAGATGGAAGAAATTCGTCCAGCAAGACCCGCTCTGCGGAACTCCCTAACGATGGCGTCCGGCGGAACCCATCTCGCAAGACTCCTCACAATCAGGTCAGAAGCAGACCAATCCTTACTTTCAGTGTCAATAGCCTCAGAGGGGAGTTGGATGATACTAGGAAACTGCACTTCGAGCTTAGCAATTTCCTCCATGGATGGCGATGGAGCAGACCAGAGGAATTGATGAACCCCTTGCTGCCGAGAAGGTCTGCTGGGCATTTGTCGACGATCTCCACCGAAGATCGAAGGGGGGTTGACGTCCGTCATCGATAGCATAACCCATGATTAGAAACGACGGGGATCATCGACAGACGGGACGAAGAAGGATGGTAGCACCAATCTCAAAGCACTCGCACGAAAGAGAAAGCAAGGTAACAAGGAGACCTACCTTTACAAGTTCCAAAAATGCAATGTTGAGTAAGCCCTTCTTCAAGATCATTTACAATGGCCATGGCTGGACCATGACCTTTCCTAGATCCTTTTGATGCAGCCGATTATGGCCTTTCTCTGGGCTCTTTGCTCCCAAATCCTTATCACCTCTAGTTGCGTTGTTTTTTAAATCGATGTTAATTTTCAATTTTATCGGTTTAGTATGGAAGCTAAATATTTTTATAAATAATATTAAAATTAAAAATATATTTTTAACATTTGATATTAAAAAAATATCACTTAAATAATATTTTTAAAAGCATCATTTAAAGTGGCGCTTTTAAGAACTCAACGCCCATAAAACAAATGCGTTAAATGATATTTCTTAAAAGCCTCGCGCTTTGAAGCGCTATTTGAAATGACACTTCTTAAAAGTGCAATTTCAAATGATATTTTATATCATAATGTTAAAAATATTTTTTAAATAATATTTTTAATTTTAATATTATTTATATAAAATATTTAGTTTTTATATTAAATATAAAATTAATGTTAATTGATACCGATTTAAAAAACAGCTCGCCTTCCATCAACCTATGTTTTTAGTCCTGACTCCTGAGCTTCAGAGTTCAGGCCTTCTTAACTTGGTGTTGTCGGGTGTGGCAGATGGTGGCTACCTAATCTATCAGACTGAGGTTAAAGTTACACTCTATCCTTAAGACAATTTCGTCCCGCAATGGTGCTTACGGTCAGTATGACGATTGTCTCCCAGGATACAACAGTCTCCTTTTGATGAAAGCAGCACTACAATTCATCAAAAAATCGAACCAAGAATGCTACTCTCTTTTTAATGCACTATTGCTATACTACCCTTAGGAAAGTATGCAAATGCCTAAGAGAGAGAACTCAATTCGGAATGGAATTGGAATGAATGAAATGAGAGGGTCTAGGGTCCTATTTATAGGTTTTTAGGTGCCCCTTGGAAGCAACCCTACGAATTTAATTTAATTTGAATTCTTTGATCGAAAGGATGTGAGGGTTAAGGGCTTATCACCCTTGATATGCCCTTTAGACATCGATCTTCAGATCAGGCGATCGGATAAGCCTTTTCATGGCTGTGATCTGAAGATCAGCTGATCAGATAAGCCTATCCTCATCCTGATATGCCTTTTCATCATCGTGATCTGATGATCACGTTATCAGATAGGCGGTTGCACGTCTTTGATATGCCTTTTCATGATCGGACCGTTGACTTATCTCCAACCGTACGATCAGACGAACGCCTTATCACCAACCGACGATCAGACGTGTGCTTTATCACTAACCGTCCCTCAAGCTCCTCACGACATGCGTCAGCCCCTTATCTTGATCCGATCAGTCTCCACCGTCGGATCATCATGATCTAAAAATTTAAAGCCCCTCAAGCTCCTCTTATCTTGATCCGATCAGTCTCCACCGTCGGATCATCATGATCTAAAAAAAATTTAAAGCCCCTCAAGCTCCTTGCGACGATGCGCACGTGCAAAGTGCGCCTACAAAGCGCCCATTCGCCCGCGCGTGCGTGCGCGAGGGTGATGCTCAGCTCTCCACTTAACTTAAGCTTCAAGAAAGTGGTTTCCATATAAGTGAACCTTCCTTTCTTGATTTTTTTGATGTGGGACTAAATGTCCCCGCAATTTCTCATTCACACCCTAAAAAGAGGTGATGGGCTTTCAAGGCCCATTAGGGTATTCAAGGCCTATTTTGGCCCATTACCCAACAATCCCCCACATGAATGAAAATTGGACTTAGATCAAAGATCATCAAAGATCAGCAAAGGCAAACCCCCACATAAAAGGATTTTAATGCAAATGAATATGCAGACACACTAAAGAGAGTATAATGGGATGAAGTTGTATCGGGATAGGTAGCTTGTGGCTTTGAACCTTCCTTAGTGAGTTGTTATCGAGTTTACTTGCTAAAAGGTGAACATGATGTCTTGAACCTTTCAGCGTTTTGTGTAAACTAAGACAATAACAATCACACAACTTCTTCCCGAGCATTCTTTTGGTTCTTATGGTTGTGTTCATTTTGGCCCCGAACAACTCCTGGTCTCATGAGTGCTTCAGAGAATTAAACCTTAAAATTCTCATAGAATTGGCCCAGTTCACACTCACATAGGTGATTCTTATTAAGAGTATCCTGCTATACCCCACATGATGTTCATGTCATAAGAATCATTAAAAGCAATGCTTATCCTAGTACCTTTAGCAGGTAGCACCAATTATCATAGGAATGAGTAGGATTGGACATCCTTAGTGCTATCAAGTCTCTTCATAATTTAGTTGTCCCTTTTGAACCTAGATCTTGGGATCTCCAGTCAGCTAGGTTGGGTATCCACTATGAAGATTTTTCAGTTATAGGTTTTAAACCCATTCCCCTCGATAAACAGTTTACTTGATCTCTTGGTAACCCCTTTGTTAATGGATCCGCTAGGTTTTTCTTTGACTGAACATAGTCAATAGAAATTACACCAATTTCAAGTAACTGCTTAATGGTATTATGTCTGCGACGTATATGTCTAGACTTACCATTATACATCTTATTCTGTGCTCTGCAAATTGCCGATTGACTATCACAATGTATGCATATTGCAGACACAGGCTTTGGCCAACATGGAATATCTTCTAAAAGGTTTCGAAGCCATTCTGCTTCTTCAGCCACCTTTTCTAAGGCAATAAACTCAGATTCCATAGTGGATCGAGCTATACATGTTTGCTTAGAAGATTTTCATGACACAGCACCTCCTCCTAAGGTGAATACATATCCACTTGTGGATTTTGTATCTTCTGTGTTAGATATCCAATTTGCATCACTGTATCCTTCTAGTACAGCTGGATATCTTGAATAATGTAATCCATAACTTAGGGTATATCGCAGATATCTTAATACCCTTATTAGAGCTGTCCAATGATTTGGACCTGGATTACTTGTAAATCTACTCAACTTATTGACAGCATATGCTATGTCAGGACGAGTGCAATTCATGACATACATTAAACTGCCAATTATACGTGAGTATTCCAATTGAGATATGGGTTCTCCAGTATACTTAGCCAAATGTAGATTAACATCTACAGGTGTTTTCACCGGGCTAGTATCATACTTTTTATACTTATTTAATATTTTCTCAATATAATGAGATTGAGATAATATTATTTCTTCAGATGTTCTAGTGATTCGAATCCCTAGTATAACATATGCAACACCCATATTTTTCATATCAAAATGTTTGATCAACATTTTCTTTGTCTGTTTAATCATTTCAGTATTACTACCAATGATTAACAGGTCATCTACATATAAGCAGATTATCACATACCCTTCAGGCAGGGTTTTGGCATATATACATTTGTCACATTCATTTATTTTGAATCCATTTGATAACATAACATTATCAAATTTTATATGCCATTGCTTAGGTGCTTGCTTTAATCCATATAAGGATTTAACAAGTCTACACACCTTCTTTTCTTGTCCTGGAACAATAAATCCCTCAGGTTGTTCCATGTATATTTCTTCATCTAATTCACCATTCAGAAAAGCAGTTTTAACATCCATTTGATGAATTTCAAGATTGTTAATGGCTGCAAAAGCGATTAACATTCTTATAGATGTTATTCTACTTACTGGTGAATAGGTATCAAAGAAGTCTATACCTTCTTTTGTTTGAAGCCCTTAGCCACTAATCTGGCTTTATACTTGTCAATTGATCCATCAGCCTTTAGCTTTTTCTTAAAAATCCACTTGCACCCTAAAGGTTTCATACCAGATGGTAAGTCTACCAACTCCCAGGTATGATTATGCATGATGGACTCAATTTCATTATTGACAGCTTCTTTCCAAAAGGGTGCTTCTGGATTAGACATTGCCTCCTTGAATGTCTGAGGTTCATCTTGTAACATATAAGTTACATAATCAGGACCAAAAGACTTTGCAACTCTTGGTCTCTTACTGCGTCTGGGTTCATCTTCAGGATATTCTTCCTGATGACTACTACTAGTATTATCATAAGTTCTTTTATTTGAACTTATTTCTAATTTCTTTTACTTGGAAATATATCTTCAAAGAATGTTGCATTCCTTGATTCCATGATTGTATTTATCTGTATATCAGTATATCTGATTTATACACAAGAAAGCGATATGCACTACTATTATGTGCATAACCGATAAATATACAATCAACAGTTTTAGGTCCTATTTTGACCTTTTTGGGGTCCAAATAGCTACTTTAGCTAGACACCCCCACACTCTTAAGTAATTGTAAGAAGGCTTCTTTCCTTTCCATAACTCATATGGAGTAACTTCCTTCTTCTTAAGAGGTATCTTATTAAGAATATGATTTGCTGAGAGAATTGCTTCTCCCCATAAATTCTGTGGTGTACCAGAATTTATTAACATAGCATTCATCATTTCTTTTAATGTGCGGTTTTTACGTTCCGCAATTCCATTAGATTGAGGCGAATAAGGAGCAGTAGTTTGATGAATAATGCCATGCTCTTGACAGAATTCGTCAAAAGGTGCATCGTATTCACCTCCTCTATCACTCCTTATTGTAAGGAGAAATAATCTCCGAGGCATGCATATTTTAATTTTGATAACAATTATCAATGCAAAAATTTAAAGATTACATATTAATCTATCTAACATGCATCAAGATCATATCTTTGCCTTATATTATAAGATCGTTTGATCTAAATAATGCATATAAATTAAATAATTAAGATCATATCTTAATCTTCAAGATGAGAAGTCATTACTCGTCTTGAAGCCTGCCTTAAGATTTAGGGATCAAATCACTCACCTTAAGAACAGTAGGTAAATTCTTTGTGCTCTGCAGCCGTTCAATCGTCGGCCTCTAGTATCGTCCATGCGAAGCCCCCGAATGATCGGATTCCTGGGAGTGCTAGCTCGCGGAAAAATAATTTTGCTGATCTTGAATCCTCCACTTGAATCTTCTTCCAAGATCCACCAAACTTTTTTCTAACACCAGAATTACACCAGGATTTTCTATTCTAACTCTTTAGAAATTCAATCCATAACATCTCGTTGTTGTAATCTGGTGAGGGATGTCCTCTAATTTATAGCTCAATTCTAACTCTTAGAATTCTGCGTTCGTTTAAAACCAAAGAGACACAACCTTTTGTTTAATTCCGATGTTCGATGAAAACCAAGAGATGCAACCTTTTGTTTAATTCCGATGTTCGGTGAAAACCAAAGAGATATAATTCTAATCACTTAGAATTCCATCGTCTCGTTAATTCAAAGAGGCACATTAATTCCACTTTAATTCTAACACTTAGAATTCCGACGAAAATGGTTTGGAGAAGATTAAATTAATAATTAAATTCTACATGAGAATTTAATCAAGTTATCTCATCATGTTAGATCATTTTTGCGAGGGGTTTGGGTTCGGGTTTTGGTTTAAGCTGATTTAAATTTATTGGACTGAACCTACATAGATCATGGTTCTAGCCCAAATCAAATTTGTCTAGTCCTGAATCTATTTAAATCCAAATCAAGTCTAATTTCAAATCAATATTGAAATTGACTAGTCCTTCTAATAGACTTAAACCAAATTGAATCTTATTCACTTGTACTTAACCCAATTGAGATAATTAATCAATCAAATTGATTAATTAAATCATATACGATTCTCAATCGTTGATCAGCAAATAGATCATCCTAGGAAACTTCTATGCGTGTGACTCTCTAGGTTCGAATCTAAGCCGGTAGCATAGAAACAACTTTCTATACTAATCGATGTGCCCATCTAGCAATGGAACCCGACGTCCGGATAGGTCGAAGAGTTGCCGAGCAAACTCCAAGAACCCTAAGAAACAGTTACCGTATAATTCATCCTCTTGACCACAAATGCTAAGGATGGCTTAAGAGCCTGTCAACTCTAAATAGCAAATCCATAAAGTGATTTCAATTTTAGTGATCATGTGACTTTCACATGAAGTGCCTTGGCCAAGGTCTTGCTAAATTGAAACACAAGCATTTCTCCTTTTAACGGGATAGGTCAAATTCCATCTTGATTCACAACTGACTACCACAAGTACTTGATTGCACCCAGTAACCTTTCGTAGCTGGATTAGAAATCCAGGTGGTTCGGCACCTAAGTACAATGAGTTGCTTGTAAGTCACTGGTTGTGATCTTCAGGTCTGAAGGATACTTATACCTATATCTTCTCGGATTAACTCTTGACAGCAGAGTATCCAAAATGAGTCACGTTCGGTGAAATGTACTCCTACACTTTCACCTGTATGTCATACCAGTGTCTCTACACTCCTTGGTTAAGAGGACAACCAACAAATATGATATACAACATCCTATAATTGATAGTACTATAGCCCTTTCATAGTATATCATTTGGTCGCGAACTCTTTTGAGGACCTTCAAAGATAAATCCTCCTTTATCGTGAAGAAAGATCCTAAGGGCTTCATTACTATTAGGAGTTTTAAGAAGATGTTCTTATAATGAATAAACTGCAAATAACTTTTATTAATATATCAATTTATATGTAATTTACATTAGCACAATCATCAAATGATTGGCTTTAGGATACAATTCCAACAAACTCCCACTTAGCCTAAAGCTACTCATTACAGTATCTAATACCCATCTTCAATTTATAGTCATCAAACTCCTTGATGCTGAGTGCTTTAGTAAATGGGTCACCTAGGTTTTCTTTCCGTCAATCTTCTGAAGATTTATGTCACCTCGGTCTACAATCTCTCGAATAAGATGAAATCGGCGCAGTATGTGCTTGGTGCGCTGATGTGCTCGTGGTTCCTTCGCTTGAGCTATGGCACCAGTACTGTCACTGTACAATAGGACTGGTCCATCTATGGAAGGTGCCACTCCAAGCTCGGAGATAAACTTTCGCAGCCACACAGCTTCTTTCACGGCATCTGATGCAGCGATGTACTCTGCCTCGCACACTGAATCTGCCACTGTATGTTGCTTAAAACTTTTCCAGCAAACAGCTCCACCATTTAGGATAAACACGAAACCCGACACACTTTTGCTATCATCATGATCTGATTGGAAGCTGGAATCAGTATATCAACAAGTTTCAAATCAGACTCTCCATAGACTAACCACTGGTCCTTAGTATTTCTTAAATACTTAAGGATTGTCTTAACAACTTGCGAGTGTTTTTCTCCTGATCAGATTGGTATCTACTCACTACTCCTAGTGAGTATGCCACATCTGGTCTTGTACATGTCATGGTGTACATGATCGATCCCACTGCCGAAGTATATGGAATTCAACTCATACGTTCTCTTTCATTAGGAGTTATCGGACAATCCTTCTTAGAAAGATGAATTCCATGGCCTATCGGAAGATAGCCTTTCTTGGAATTCTCCATGCTAAACCTCTTTAGCACTGTGTCAATGTACGTAGATTGGGATAGACCAAGCATCCTCTTAGATCTATCTCTATAGATCTTCATCCCTAGGATGTATGATGCTTCTCCCAGATCTTTCATGGAGAATTGTGATGATAACCATGTCTTTATTCCTTGTAATGCAGGGACATCATTCCCGATTAAGAGAATATCATCCACATATAATACAAGAAATACAATAATGGAACCGTTAGCCCATTTATAAATGCAAGGTTCTTCTTTATTCTTAACAAAGCCATAAGATTTGATCACATTATCAAATCATATGTTCCAACTCTTAGATGCTTGCTTAAGTCCATAAATGGACTTCTGTAGCCTGCACACTTTAGACTCGTCTTCAGATATGAAACCTTCAGGCTGTATCATATATACCTGTTCTTCTAAATTACCATTTAGAAAAGCGTTTTAACATCCATCTGCCAAATCTCATAATCGAAGTGTGCTGCTATAGCTAGCATAATCGAATGAATTTCAGCATTGTCACAGGAGAAAATGTTTCATCATAGTCAATATCATAACGTTGATGATACCCCTTGGCAACCAGACGTGCTTTGTAGGTCTCTACCTTTTCATCTACGCCTCTTTTTCTCTTGAAAACCCACTTACACCATGGGTTTTATCTCTTCGAGTGGGTCAACTAATGTCCATACATTATTTTCCTTCATGGAATCAAGTTTAGATTTCATGGCATCAAGCCATTTATTAGAGTCAGTCCTTTGTATAGCATCCATATAGGTGATCGGATCCTCGTTGTTCTCATCGAGCTTAATAGGATCATCGTTCTGGACCAAGAAACCTAAGTATCTGTCTGGTTGATATGGTACTCTACCAAATCGCCTTAATGGTGCATCTAAAATGGGTTTTGAGTTTGATCTAATCAACTAAGATTCTAAGGGTTCACTGGTTTGTGTTGTTCCTTCTACTTGATGAACTTCCTTAAGTTCAATATTAGAGCTATTTATTCCTTCCCTAAGGAACTCTTTTTCAAGAAAAACTGCTCTATTACTAATGAACAACTTTTATTCTTTAGTATTGTAGAAGTAATATCCTTTGGTTTCTTTCGGATAGCCGATAAAAAAATATTTATCAGATTTGAGTTCAAGTTTGTTGATTTTGCACGTTTCACATAAGCCGGACACCCCCAGACTCTCAGATAGGCGATAACCGGTTTATGTCTATACCACATCTTATGTGGAGTTTTAGAAACATACTTACTTGGAACCTTATTGAGAATATGATAAGCTGATTCTAATGCATATCCCCAAAATGATATTGGCAAGCTTGCAAAACCCATCATGGACCGAACCATGTCTAACAGAGTTTGATTCCTTCTTTCCGACATACTGTTATGCTGCGGTGTTCCTAGAGGAGTCCATTGGGAGAGAATCTCATTCTCCCTTAAATATGTCACAAGTCATTTGAAAGGTATTCGCCTCCTCGATCAGATCAAAGGGTCTTAATACATTTTTCTGTTTGTTTTTCTACTTCTTTATGATACAGTTTGAACATTTCAAATGACTCAGATTTATGTCTCATAAGATAGACATAACCGAACCTAGAAAGGTCGTCTGTAAAAGTAATGAAGTAGTAATATCCACCTTTGGCACAAGTGCTTATTGGTCCACATACATTAGTATGTACTAGACCCAATAGCTCTTTGGCTCTTTCACCTTTCCAGTAAAAGATGATTTGGTCATTTTACCAAGAAGACAGGATTCACAGGTAGTTAATGATTCACAATCATCAATTCGAAGGATGCCCTCCTGAGTTAACCCGTTTAATCTGTTCTTATTGATATGACACAACCGATGGTGCCAAAGATAAATGTCTGTGACATCAATTGTTTTAGGGCGCTTACTTGATTTGTACACTACATTCACAGGCTGTGATAATATAAATGCCATTAGATAAATGCCCAGTCATAACAGTGACTCCATTCATAATGATATTCAAAGTAACATCCTTTATTGAAATTTCATAATAACTTTTGGCCAGAAGGCTTACAGAAATTACGTTCAACAAGAACGTTGGGCAAAAATGATAATCATTTAGTACAATGATATTTCTATTAAAAACTATTTCAAGAACTCCTAATACCAGAACTGAAACTAATCTTCCATCGCCGACATTAAGAATCTTTCATTATCCTTAAATCTTCTAGTGACCTGTAGTCCCTGCAATGAATTGCAAATGTTAAAAGGACTCCCGGTATCCAATACCCAGGTCTGATTATCATATACAAAAAATTACAATGTGTTATCATATAAATACCTTGTTGAGCAACATCTTGCCCCTTTTTCTTCTTTGGCATGTTTGGATCAAGTGTGGCAATGTAAAGAGGATAGTTCCTCTTCCAGTACCCTTGCATCTTGCAATGAAAGCATTCAGCTTGACTTTTATCGACTTTCTTCTTTTGCATCTGACCACTTATAGATGTCATAGCATGTTGCACCTTTTTCTTATTCTTTTTCTTCTTTCCTTTCCCAAAGGGTTGACGCCCTACCTTAGATTCTTCAACCATATTAACCAAACCCTTAAAGAGCTGGTTATCCTTCTCAAAGTTCTGTAACAACCCCAACAAACCATGGTAGTTGACTGTAGGCTTTGTCATTCGAAAATGAGTAAGGAAAGGTCGGAAGGATGGAGGCAAGGAATTTAGGATCGCATCTTTTCCCAACTGCTCATGTAGGGGAAAGCCGAGCTTGCTTAGGAGTTTTATCTTCTCGATCATGTACAATACATGATCAGTGACAGGAGATCCATCCCTCATTCGAGCATTAAAAATAGCACAACTAGTCTTGTGCCTTTCAACGTGATCAGGTGTGCCGAAAGATTCATTCAACGCTTGAATGATTTCTTTCGGCTGAGCATTCTCGAATCGGCGACCAAATTCATCGTTCATTGCAGCTAGCATGATGCAACGTACGCTAGTTCTATCATTGAGCCACTTCTGATAAGTGTCTTTATCAGAACTTTGGGTGTTTGCATAAGGTATCTTTGGTGCAGGATTATTCAGAATATATAGAATCCTCTCATGCTCAAGGACGATCTTAAGTTTTATGAACCAGCTATTGAAATTTGAACCATTCAACTTGTCACTATCCAATAGGGACCTTAATGATAAATTAGTGGCCATTTTCTGCATAAGAAAAAACTAAAGTTTATTAGTATATAAATTGATTCGGTCTAAAGACTTGGACTTTAGTCTAAAGATTCTCATACTATTTTGTTCAAATTGACAGCCTCTACACCCCAATTCGAAGAATTATTCTTAATTCTTTAGCGGGCACTAAGATCTACATAAACTACATACAGGCCCAAGTGAAGCTTGGCCAACCCATATGCATCTAAGAGTAGGTTCAAAACCAATTGTTTCCCCAAACAATTCTTAGTGTTCAGTTTTGCCCATGTTCCTTTTCAGCAGGTATGGAGTGCCTCCACTGAAAGTTCTGGTTAGGTCCAACCATTAAATGATATAATCAGTGTAACCTATCAATAGACAACCAAGCCCAGTGAAGCTCGGCCCACCTGACTGTCTATTTAATAGTTACGCTGACTTATCATATAATGAATGATAATTCGATGGTTGACAAGCACCAGGCATGGAGTGCCTCCAATGATTATCAAGACATCGACTCATTATCACCACCTTAATGGGAGGCTATGATCTAGTTATCATATAACTATTTCATTTTAAGGACCTAATAATTTTAGAGGATTTAATAATCTGAAGATAAATTGACTAATCAAGTTCTCCCACTGAATCTATGAAATCGGTAGAATGAAACAAGATTAAGTCAGTTAAGTGGCACTTAAATCAGTCAGACTGATTTCCTTACAGGCATGGGTCAACCCGAATCAGGTAAATGATCTGAATCATAAATGGTTCACCATATTGACCAGGTAAGTGAGATCGATGGGAGGGATATGCCATTAACTCGTTAAAGATGCATCAATACGAGTAGCTCCCAATTAAAAACCATTCGATTGTTGATCCTAGAGCAACTTGCCAACTCACCTTGACATCATATGGTTAACCAATTTTGATTTGACCATCTAAGAGATACATGCTCAACCACAGAGCCTAATCTACCTCCATTTAGTTTAATCAAAGACAAGGACATGATCAACTACAACTATTGTTTGATTTAGAGCATCCTTAACCTAATCTAATTAATTTAGATTTGATCAAATACTCTTATAGTCCTTCTGATTTAAACCTTAGGGTCTAACCCTTTATGGATATGATTTAGCTAACCCATAAGGTTAAATATATTTCATGTCATATATTTCGAATCATGCATCAGTTGCGTTAACTACTCATAATTCCTATATTTAGATCATATCTAAAAAGATTATGAATTAATATTTGACATTCAAATAAGACTCTCATAAATAGTTGTATGTTTCATAACATAGACTACAAGCCATCATATCTTATATCTATGTTTTTATACTAAACATGCAAATATCATGCTTTTATATAACATCAATATGTATCAAATATAAAACCTCTTTTGAGAGTGTGTAATCTGTGTTTTGATGCCAAAGATCAATTTAACTTATCTTTTGACTGAGCATCAACCGTACCGCAATATGTCACAGAATATCTCGTTGAATGGGTAATTTGGATTTTTAATCCATCTGTGACCGAATAGCGAGGTGAATCATTTTAGCCATAATTACACAATTAATAAGAACATTAATTTCTATGCAATAAATTAGATCAAGATGAAACCATCACTCTGATACCAATTGTAGGGAGAAATAATCCCGAGGCATGCATATTTTAATTTTGATAACAATTATCAATGCAGAAATTTAAAGATTACATATTAATCTATCTAACATGCATCAAGATCATATCTTTGCCTTATATTATAAGATCATTTGATCTAAATAATGCATATAAATTAAATAATTAAGATCATATCTTAATCTTTAAGATGAGAAGTCATACTACTCGTCTTGAAGACTGCCTTAAGATCTAGGGATCAAATCACTCACCTTAAGAACAGTAGGTAAATTCTTTATGCTTTGCAGCTGTTCAATCGTCCGGCCTCTAGTATCGTCCATGCGAAGCCCCTGAATGATCGGATTTCTGGGAGTGCTAGCTCGCGGAAAGACAATTTTGCTGATCTTGAATCCTCCCACTTGAATCTTCTTCCAAGATCCACCAAACCTTTTCTGACACCAGAATTACACCAGGATTTTCTATTCTAACTCTTTAGAAATTCAATCCATAACATCTCATTGTTGTAATCTGGTGAGGGATGTCCTCCAATTTATAGGCTCAATTCTAACTCCTAGAATTCTACCGTTCGTTTAAAACCAAAGAGACGCAACCTTTTGTTTAATTCCGACGTTTGGTGAAAACCAAAGAGCCGCAACCTTTTGTTTAATTCCGACGTTCAATGAAAACCAAAGAGATATGAATTCTAATCACTTAGAATTCCATCGTCTCGTTAATTCAAAGAGGCACATTAATTCCACTTTAATTCTAACACTTAGAATTCCGACAGAAATGGTTTAGAAAAGATTAAATTAAATATTAAATTCTATATGAGAATTTAATCAAGTTATCTCATCATGTGAGATCATTTTTGCGAGGGGTTTGGGTTCGGGTTTTGGTTTAAGCTAATTTAAATTTATTGGACTGAACCTACATAGATCATGGTTCTAGCCCAAATCAAATTTGTCTAGTCCTGAATCTATTTAAATCCAAATCAAGTCTAATTTCAAATCAATATTTGAAATTGACTAGTTCTTCTAATAGACTTAAACCAAATTGAATCTTATTCACTTGTACTTAACCCAATTGAGATAATTCAATCAATCAAATTGATTAATTAAATCATATACGATTCTCAATCATTGATCAGCAAATAGATCATCCTAGGAAACTTCTATGCGTGTGACTCTCTAGGTTCGAACCTAAGCCGGTAGCATAGAAACAACTTTCTATACTAATCGATGTGCCCATCTAGCAATAAAACCCGATGTCCGGATAAGTCGAAGAGTTGCCAAGCAAACTTCCAAGAACCCTAAGAAACAGTTACCGTATAATTCATCCTCTTGACCACAAATGCTAAGGATGGCTTAAGAGCCTGTCAACTCTAAACAGCAAATCCATAAAGTGATTTCAATTTTAGTGATCATGTGACTTTCACATGAAGTGCCTTGGCCAAGGTCTTGCTAAATTGAAACACAAGCATTTCTCCTTTTAACGGGATAGGTCAAATTCCATCTTGATTCACAACTGACTACCACAAGTACTTGACTGCACCCAGTAACTTTTCGTAGCTAGATTAGAAATCCAGGTGGTCCGGCACCTAAGTACAATGAGTTGCTTGTAAGTCACTGGTTGTGATCTTCAGGTCTGAAGGATACTTATACCTATATCTTCTCGAATTAACTCTTGACAGCAGAGTATCCGGAAATGAGTCACGTTCGGTGAAATGTACTCCTACCCTTTTACCTGTATGTCATACCAGTGTCTCTACACTCCTTGGTTAAGAGGACAACCAACAAATATGATATACAACGTCATATAATTGATAGTACTATGGCCCTTTCATAGTATATCATTTGGTCGCAAACTCTTTTGAGGACCTTCAAAGATAAATCCTCCTTTATCATGAAGGAAGATCCTGAGGGCTTCATTACTATTAGGAGTTTTAAGAAGATGTTCTTGTAATGAATAAACTGCCAAATAACTTTTATTAATATATCAATTTATATGTAATTTACATTAGCACAATCATCAAATGATTGGCTTTAGGATATAATTCACAACACTTATGGCCTTAATCTTTTTCCCAAGTTGATTTTCAACTTCATTCTTATAACATTTAAACATTTCTAAGGCCTCATCCTTAGACTTTAGTAGATACACATAGCAGTATCTTGTTGAATCATCAATAAATGTTATAAAATACTTTTTACCTCCTCTAGTTTGAATTGACTTTAAGTCACATAGATCACTGTGAATTAAGTCAAGAGGTTCAGTATTTCTTTTAACTGATGGAAATGATGTTTTTGCTAATTTAGCTTCAACACACACTTCACACTTGTAATGTGGATCGATTTCATGATTAGGTAATAATTAATTTCATTAATTTTCGTAATGAATTAAAATTTACATGTCCTAATCTATCATGCCATAAACAAGAAGAGTCAACCATATAAGCAGCAGAAGAAGAAGCTTTATTTATTTCAAGGTTTCTGTGTACAGTCATTACATTAACCTTGAATAATCCATTATTCAAGTAACCCCTTCCAATAAATATCCCCCCCTTAGTGAGTACAAATTTATCAGACTCAAGACCATCCTAAAGCCATGTTTGCTTAGGAGGGAGCCTGATATGAGATTCTTCCGGATGTCAGGGACATGTAGCACATCATTAAGTAGAAGCTCATTGCCAGATGTCATCTTCATAACGATGCGGCCAAGTCCTTCTATCTTGGATGTAGCGGAGTTACCCATGACCAAATTTCTACCATTGATAGGAGTATATGATGAGAACATACTCTTATCAGAGCAGACATGTCTGGTAGCTTTAGTGTCGATGTACCACTCATTTGCTTTGTCAACCATGTTTGCTTCAAATACAACTGCTGACAGCATCATCTCGGATACCTCTTTGGATAGGGTTTCAGTAACGTTGACTTCTTTCTTTTCTTTGTCCTTGAAACGGCAGTCCTTGGATTTGTGTCCTTGCTTTCCACAAAAAGCACTTTCCCTTGAACTTATATTTCTTTGAATTGCCCTTCTTCTGTTTAAAGCCTTCGCCTGGAAACTTGCATTTCTTTCTTCCTTCTATGAGGTTGGCCTTTGGCTCAGCAGGTTGTCCTCCTGTCTTCTTGTCTTGGCTCTTATTGTCCTCCTCGATCCTCAGGCGGACAATTAGGTCTTCAAGTCCCATCTCCTTCCGCTTATGCTTCAGGTAGTTCTTGAAGTCCTTCCATAGTGGTGGTAGCTTCTCTATGATGGCAGCTACCTGGAATGACTCACTGAGAGACATTCTCTCTGCATGTATCTCATGCAGGATGATCTGGAGCTCTTGGACTTGCTCCATAACAGTTTTGTGGTCGACCATTTTGTAGTCTAAGAACCTTCCAACCACAAACTCTTGTGTCCAGCATCCTCTGTCTTGTACTTTTTATCCAGAGATGCCCATAACTCCTTGGCAGTAGCAATACTACTGTACACATTGTACAGGGTATTGTCCAGACCATTCAGGATGTAGTTCTTGCAAAGGAAGTCGGAGTGCTTCCATGCCTCCACCGCAGCAATGACTTGCTTGTCGGTCTCCCCTTCCTTCAGGACAGGCGGATCTTCATTCAGTACTCTAACCAGATTCAGAGTTGTGAGGTAGAACAACATCTTCTGTTGCCACCTCTTGAAGTCCGTGCCAGAGAATTTCTCCGATCTCTCGGCTTGAACGGATGTCGTCATAGTAGCCATCTGCAGCAGCACTTCCGTAGTAGCAGAAAATTGTCTTAAGATTGTTATCGGGTGTGACAGATGGTGGCTACCTAATCTATCAGACTGAGGCTAGAGTTACACTCTATGTCCTTAAGACAATTTTGTCCCGCAATGGTGCTTACGGTCAGTATGACGATTGTCTCCCAGGATACAACAGTCTCCTTTTGATGAAAGCAGCACTACAATTCATCAAAAATCGAACCAAAAATGCTACTCTCTTTTTAATGCACTATTGCTATACTACCCTTAGGAAAGTATGCAAATGCCTAAGAAGAGAACTCAATTCGAAATGGAATTTGAATGAATGAAATGAAGAGGGTCTAGGGTCCTATTTATAGGTTTTAGGTGCCCATTGGAAGCAACCCTACGAATTTAATTTAATTTGAATTCTTTGATCGAAGGATGTGAGGGTTAAGGGCTTATCACCCTTGATATGCCCTTTAGACATCGTGATCTTCAGATCAGGCGATCAGATAAGCCTTTTCATGGCTGTGATCTGAAGATTAGCCGATCAGATAAGCCTATCCTCATCCTGATATGTTTTTTCATCGTGATCTGATGATCACGTTATCAGATAGGCGGTTGCACGTCTTTGATATGCATGATCGAACCGTTGACTTATCTCCAACTGTACGATCGGACGAACGCCTTATCACCAACCGACAATCAGACGGGTGCCTTATCACCAACCGTCCTGTTGACTGGTCAACCGACGGGTGTCAGCCGTTGGATTGCGATCGCGATTGTGATTTAATCATCGCATCTTGACCCTTCATCCAATCATCAATGATCAATTGATCTCAGCCCCTTATTTTGATCCGATCAGTCTTCACCATCGGATCATCATATCTAAAAAAAATTTAAAGCCCTCAAGCTCCTCGCAATGATGCGCACGTGTGAAGTGTCCATTGCGCCCTTCGCACATGCGCTTAAGCTTCAAGAAGCGGTTTCCATATAAGTGAACCTTCCTTTCTTGATTTTTTTTGATGTGGACTAAATGTCCCCGCAATTTCTCATTCACACCCTAAAGGGAGATGATGACTTTTAAGGTAGGATATTCAAGGCCTATTTTGGCCCATTATCCAATACTTAGTTTTATAAACTTATATATATATATATATATATATATATATATATATATATATATATAATATATATACAAAATTCTAATGTTGTTATTTTTGTTTCATTATATTCATGCCATTACAAAATTCTAATGCGAATGATCTAAAGCTTATTTAGCATTTCTACGTGATGAAAAATATAACATCGTGACATATTTTAAAAGTAAATATTACATCATCATGGGACATATCATTGATCATATAAGCATACCATAAAAATATTAAATTATAATAATATAGATTATAATGAAAAAAATAATGATATACGAGGCAATAAAAACTTAAAAATTATAATGAGATCCTTTTAAATTTAACTGATTTATAAATGAATTCTATTTTTTTTTTCTTTTATTTAAGACTACAAAAATTTATTCTTGATTCATAAAGGCTTTTTTTCACTATCTTGCTATAAAACATTAGCTTGTGTTTTGGATATATATTCTTTTTTTATCAAAATGAGAGTTTTGGAAACTCTGGGAATTTTTTTTTTCAAAAAAAAACTTCTCAGATCAATTTACAAACTCTTTATGATTAATTTCCCTCATAAAAAGCCTTCTAGAGTGAAACGGAGGATCCCCTGTTAGCGTTTAACATTGCGCTCCCCTCCATGTCCGCTCGAGATGGAGAACATGGACGACCTGAACTCGATCCTTCCCTTTCTTCCCCTCATACTCCGCTCCTCCTCTCTCTTCTGGTCGTCCAAAGCCCTAGAACCTCTTAAGGCCCTCGCCCTCGGCCCCGATGTCAGCCGCGTTGATTCCGGCGAGGTCCTTTTCGACGCCATCCTCGATCTCAGGGACTCCATCGGCCTCTCTTCCGAACGACTCGCCTTCAAAGCCGCCAATGGATACGCTCACTTCTTCGACGAGGTATTCTACTCTCGAAATCCTTCTCTCCCCTTCTTTCCGAGTCCTTTTCGCTGTTGAAAGAACAAAAGGCACGCATGGATGATTGTATTTATTCCAAGAATGGTGGTAGATAGAGAAATAGAGTTTGGGTTTTGATCGCTTCATAAATGAAGAGGTGGGAAGGGGAGAAATTGATCAGGGTCTAATTGAGGACTTTGGTTTTTCTTTTCCTCGAGCAGCTGATGTCAAGGATGGATTCAAGAGTGTGGTTTGGAGAGGTTATTCCGGGCCTCGCGAAGTTGCTGCTGCGGTTGCCTTCTCTTTTGGAAGCCCATTATCAGAGTGCCGATCAAGTGTTTGGCGAGGAAAATGCCAGACTTCGCATAATGGGTCCACAAGAAGCAGGCATCGTATTCCTAAGTCAGGCGAGCTTTCTCTTTATGATTGATATATCTATAATTTGTGGAAGTTTAATTCTTTAGGTGTTCTGTTCCATTTATCCGTTACTTTGATTTGCTGGTTTTTAATGGTTGGTTTGCATTTTTGGTAGCGTAGAAAGTACAACGATTTTTTTTTACATGAAATTTTGAACTAAGCACGTATTTCTTTTCAAGTTTTCTCATTGTTTAGTATCATGTAAATGTTTTTTTGGGCTTCCATTGCATTGAATTTTCTTACTTATTACAGGAATTGATAGCTGCTCTGCTCGCATGTGCATTGTTTTGCTTGTTTCCGACAAGTGATAGGGGAGTTAGAAATCTTCCGATCATTAACTTCGACCGCTTGTTTGCGTACGTTATTCTTACTGACTCTTGCAGTTGTTCCTTTTTCTCTGGATGTTTGTAACATAATGTAAAGATGCTAAGTTATAAATGTTCGTATATTATGCACATTTGTTTTTTTTATCAAGCATGATCTCTCTCAGTTAGAAAGGATTGCTTGTGTTAATTTGTGAAATTAAGAAACAATTTAATGTGTCACCGTTTCCCATTAACAAGGCAGTTAAATTATCCTCAATGCCTTCTTGAAACTTGGTTCTTTTGGCTTCATCCAATCTTGGTGCTGGCATGGGATAAGCATAGATTTGTCATCTCTATTTTCTTTGACATCAATGCAAGTATCCCACGATTGCTTATGTTGCCAAAAATATTTGTTATTTGCAAATGCTTCTTTACTCTGTTGACAAATTGCTCGATTACCCTGTATTATTGCTAAAATGTTGAATGACCTTCAGTTTCTCTCCTCCTACGTCTGACATATTTTTAAATTTAAACATGCAAAGATCGTGTAGACAAGATAATTTCATTTTTGTTGTTACATTATCTACCGCACTAGTTGTTGACAAATCTTCAAGGTCATTTTTGCCTAAGCTAAAAGTGATGCCATTGTCACACTTCTCCAGGGCTCTTCATTATAATGCTAAACAGAGCCAAGAACAGAAAATAAGGTGCCTTGTTCACTATTTTGAGAGGATATGTCTGTGCATGCCCACTGGTTTTGTTTCATTTGAACGGAAAGTGCTTCCTCTGGAACGAAGCGGTGATGGCACTTCATATCCTGAGGCCTCTATGTGGAGGACATCTGGTGTTCCTCTTTGCTCCTTCAAGGTAAAATTGGAAATTGTATTGAAACTCTTGCCTTTATGAGGCATATGGCATATTTACTGAGATTTCATTAAAGTTTTCCCTGCTTTTCTTAATGAATTTGGCAAACCAATTCAATTTGTTTCCTTGAAGTTGGGAAACAATTGCAAACAATTTTGGAGGCATGAAACTAAGTGCAAATGCAAGTGAAACAAGTTTTTGGGCATGTCCATTGTAATTTTTTAGGGCATCCCTCTTTATTTAGAATACATTTATTATAGATTTTCCACACTCCATTTCCTATATTTTTCTTGTTAGGCTTCATAAACTTTTTTTTTTTTGGCATTTATACTTGTAGTTGGGAAAAGGCTTAGATGAGTTGAGATTTTGGCATTTATACCGTGGTCATGTCGCTCAAAGTTTGTAAAATAAAATATGTCTTTCTTCTTCAAATCATTTCATTTTTCTCCTCAGATCTTTTCTTCTGGTTTGATTGAAGATCAACAACATGAAGCTCTTGAAGTAGATTTTGCAAATGAATATTTGGGCGGAGGTGCTCTTAGCAGGGGATGTGTGCAGGTTTTCCTCCTTGAACTTTTTTGACTAGGTAGATGCCACTTTGCTCTATCTTTATATTCTCTAACAAAGTTAGACAGAGTAGCTACCATATACTTGTTTTAATCAAAGAAAATCATTCAATTTTCACTAAACAACTTTACTAAGTGTGTAATTTGGACCAAATTCAAGTGTAATTTTGCAAAAAAAAAAAAATGTAGATGGAAATGACTGGACTTCAGTAATATACCTTAATAAGCCTTCCTATTGTTATTATTTTTTTAAAGAATTGCTTTTATGAGCTTGATTAAGTAATATAGAGAGAAATTTTAATATGACCACTTGATTTTGCATTTTTACATTCTTATGTGCTTTGTTAGCCATGTATTACTTGCAAAGTTTATTTGCTCCAGTGAGCTTTTGCACATATCATTGGCCCAAGACAATGAACTATTTTTATCAGATCATCCTTGAGATATGTCATATGGCTCATATTAATGATGATATAGAAGCATGTTGGGTTTGGGCCAATTCATTAGTTGCCTGGACTTAGATTGACATAATTAATATTTGCTTATGCTTGTCTCAGGAACCATGTAAAAATTCCAGGCAAGCATGATCTTAGCCCATTATCCTATTACCAAGGTTTGAGCGGAAGCCTAGCATGAATAATGCTTAATTGGTTGAGTGAGTGAGAGAGAGGGCTGAAAAGATGATGGTAGGAATCTGAAGGCTGGAATATGATGATAGCACTTTTGCAGTATGGTTGCTAGGTGGAAGGATGGTGGCCAAGTGGCAGGGTGACAACCTGATGGTATCTGACAATGGTTAGGTAGTGATTGGAGAGGAGCTAGGATTGAAGCATCCCATGACAAACTTGTGTCATTCATGGGCTAGGATGATAAGGTATCATATCATACTGTTGTGTCGTGTTAGTTATGTGCTCAACCATGTTTCATGGATGTTGGTAAAGAAATGGGTTTGTGCTAGTCCGTATCAGTCTGTGCCGGTCATGCACAGGCTGACATGGACCAGCATGGGTTAGTACACAGTATAGAGGTATAAGTGTCTTTATTTTACCTGTACTTGCCCAACATGGTATGTACCATATGGTATGGGCTGGCACCATAAGTTACTTGATCCTTGGGGAGGAGAGGAAGTGGTGGAGAAGTTGTGGCTCCTGCAAATATGCATTCTTTTAGAGGGGATACATAACTTCCATTATTCATTCTTGCACTTCCCTCATGTCCATGTGTTTACATTAGAAACAAAAGGATTTATTTTTGGTTGAAAATCATTTTTTGGGCTTTAAAGTGTAGGCTTGGATGTTCTGAAGCGCAAATTGTTTCAGCCCAAATCTGATTTCATCGAAGTGGTCCTAGGTCTATTTATAAGCTTCTAGCTCTATAGATGTGTAATAAATGCTCTATTTGTGTTCTGTTAGCTAATTGTTCAAAGCATTTTAGTTTGTCATATGCCACACACATTTGTTTGGTCATCCTTGCTATCGATTGAAATATTGGGCTGATTTGGACTTGGTTTTTCCAATGTGAGAGTGGAACCATGCTGTGATTTTTGGTCTTAAGGCTAGATACTCAACTTAACTCATCAAGCCTTTTCCCAACTACATGGGATCGGCTACATGAACATGTTTCCTCCACTCTGCTCTACTAAGGATTAAGTCGACACTCAAATTACAAATTGCTACATCTTTTTTAATTATTTCTGTTCCTATTAGTGTAGGTCTACCTCTACCTCCATCCTTGCCATAGATTGTTAAACGATCGCTCTTTCTTACTAAAACATCTAAAGGTCTTCGTTGTATATGTCCAAACTACATCTTAGGCTAGATCTTGCTTTCAAATTGAATTGGGTATACCTTGGTTAGAAGAGGTGTTCCTTGATATGACATAATGGGACCATCAAGTTTATTTGCTATATTACATGGATTGGGGTGTGAGTGTTGGATTCTTCTCATCATTAAGAATTTCTTCTTTCAGATCCATATAAGTGTTGGGCATAAGTGTTGGGCGTCAACACTTCGGGGTAACTAAAGAATCTAGGTAACTTAGCATGTTTGGCAGGTGGAGTCCAATCATGGACATGAATTTAAATTGATGGTATTTGAATCATGCCAAACTGAGACCTTAAAACCTCAATTTGCATTTAGATCGTATATGTGGTATGCACAGTGATGCCATCTTTCTTGCATGGATTCCATGCTAAATCCAAATCAACGTAGATATTTTGATATCATTGCTTATCTTACGGTTTGTAAAAGACGCCGATGTTTAAAGTAAGGTTTTAAATCTCGTAGAACAAAGATGTCCTAGTTTTTTCCATGAAATAAACGCCCTGCATCTCATCCCGCTCGGTCCCTGATCCGGTCACGCATCGCAATACTTGTTTAGGATAGTTTTTTTTTTTAATTATTTATAAAGTTTTAGTATATTATTCAATTTTTAAACATATTTAAACTTTAAAAGCTATATATTTATGATGAATTGGTCTATTTAAACTTGAACTATAATGTATTATGATTATGGTCAAGACAGGACGGGACCGAACAGGACGACTAAGATTGTCTCAAAGTCTCTTTGGGACAAGCCATCTCGCTCGTTTTAGACCCCTTTCCAACGAATTTTGAATCACTGGTTTAAAGAACTTGAGCAGATATTTCCATTGCTTTAACTTATAATATCCATCTTAAGCATAGTTGAAAGTCTTTCTCTGGTATGTTACGTGTATCATGTTATCTTGCCTTTGTTATAGATTTTTGGATGCAGACATAATATCAGCATTTCTACAAGTCAAGCACACTTAAAATCCTCAACTAAGGGAACTATAACCCATGAACTAACTGCATGCATGTAAACAATGAGAAAGTGTTTCTAGTTTCTTCTTTTTCTTCTTCTTTTTAATTTTAGGAAATTTTCATTTGCCATGGCATTCCATTATATCAAAAGTTATGCGTTGATTCCAATACAGCTCTTTCTTCAAGCAAGGTGTTTAAATTGTGTTGAAATGTGGCCATAACTGAAATCTGCATTAGGACTTTAGGATGAATAGACTAGGTAGTACTACAGTGAATTAACATCATTACAATTAAATTGTAGAAACTAGACTATCAATATAATGCTTTGGAGGTATTTGAGGAATCCTAACCCTGGTTCAATTGCCCAACACCTCATCATTAAGAAATAAATAGAAAAAACTCTACTTCCTATAACCAATAGTCTTCTTAGTTTTAAGTTTGGATGTGGGCTTTACTGAAATCAATAGTCAGATAGATAATTTGGCTACAGTTTACAGAACAAACATGATTGACATCATATAGTTAAATACAGACACTTTATAGCATGCCATTTTGTTGTTTGGTTTAGATACAAACATTGGATCTATGATAATCAAAACCTTGAATTTTTATAAAAGGTTATTGCTGTTGGTTCATGTTCATGTTATAAAAAGTAAACAATGACATTGAAAAAAAATTAAAATTATACTTATCAAGTTAATATCTTTACCATTATGAGGTTTTTATTAAAAATATTAAGTGTTGGGGAATAATATTGATAAAATGGTAATTACAGTTTTTTTTTTTAAAATAAAGCTTAGATATCCTATATGAATATGAATTCAACCTGATATCAAGAAAAATCTGAATCTGATTTCTATTATCTTATTGGGACTTTTTTTTAAAAAATCTTGCTTGGATCTCACCTAAATCTGACAGAACTAAAATATTATCACTTCTTTCAAACAAAAAAAAAGTCTCCTTGGAGCATTGATATTCCTTTCCCTAGCAAATAAGACCAAGTATTTTTCTCCATGGACATGGTTTGATCTTTGTCTACGATTGAGGTATATTTGTGCCTCTTTCAGAATAAATATTTTTTTGCTGCCATGTTTATGCAGGAGGAGATTCGATTTATGATCAACCCAGAATTAATTGTTGGCATGCTTTTTATGCCTTCCATGGGTTATAATGTGGCATTAGAAATTGTTGGTGTGGAAAGGTTTTCATGCTATATGGGGTGAGTTCTATTTAATCTTGTAAAAGCACCATGAATATTTGTTGTTGGTTAACCAATTGAGTTAGATGTAAATATAAAATTTATATGATCCTGTATAGAATCATTCTAAATGATTAGGTGGTCAAATTGAGTATGTGGATTGTGCTATTGGTCAATTCTTTGTGTGTGTAAGACATTCCCCTTCATTTCCAAAAAATTTGGATCACTGCATGGACTTGCTTTAGTGCATATTTTGGTATATGATTGATAATGCACTGCTTCTTACCTTGGTTGATATATGATTGATAATGCACTGCTTCTTGCCTTGGTTGATATATGATTGATAATGCACTGCTTCTTTCCTTGGTTTGCTTACTAAAACTGCATATGGTGGGTTCCAGGCTTCATTTGACAAAGTGGAGGAATGATATTAGATTGATCTAGGGACAAGAAAACATGAGGTTTAAATTATGAAATTGACCACCTTAGCATTGATTGTAGGACTGATTTCAATGATATTTTGTACTACTGGTGTTATTTCACATTGTGTTAAGTTTTGTGCCATTATCTTAAACCTTGTGCCATTATCTTAACCTCCTTGCTTGAACTGAGGCCAGGTTAAACGTATCTCCACTATCTGGTGTATTATTCACTGATAGCCATCCATACACCTATTTTTTACAGTTTGTACAGGTGGTACTTTTCATGCTTACTAGCATACCATTTTTTCTTATAGCACATGTGGAACTTTTAATTGGATAACTACATGCATCTCCTGTTTATATTATACCTGCTGCTTAGAGAGTTCCTACTGAGTTCCATTGCACTTAATACTCTTCTTCCATTGCTGGACTGGGGGAATTACTGTGTGTTTTTTTGTTTGTTTGTGTGTTTCCTTTATGATGAAGGATCTCTTGGTCTCTCTCCTATATTCTTGAGGCATTTTGGGGTGACACAGGGATGCAAATAAGCCATTTTTTATATTATCGTGCGAGGAATAAAATTTATTTGATTACTGAGGGAACATTGCAGGGTGGGATAGTGGTCAAAACAGTTCATTCCCATTACTGAGCTTGTTAATGCTGAAAATAGGTTCGAAGGAATGTCAGACGGAGTGTATTTTGGTACTGGACTATTCCCATATTGAAACTCCATGATGCCATTTTCTGTACCTTGCATTTTGTTGATCTATTCAAGGTTAACTTTTTACCTCCATTCTTATTGGTGGTAAACATTTTTTGTTTTTCTTAGATGACGAAGGAGCTTATGAACATATGGATTAAATTGAACTAAGACCCCAACTTGTTTGCATACTTTCAGATGTCACAGCAGAAATCAAAGATGCTCTTTCTATTTATCCATCTATCTGAAAAGAAATGTTGCCACTTGACCTAGTATCTAGGTTAAATCACATTATCTTCCAACAAGTTACCTGAAAACTGGCATTTTCACTTAAGAACAGTGGTATGTTTATACTTCCAGTGAAAATGCATTTCTCTGATGAACTAGAGACAGCGCATAAAAGGAATCCCAGAAATCCCAGCAATAACGGTAGAGATTACAACAAAGAAAACATAAAACTGTATAGGAACAAAAAGCTTCTGGGTTCAAAACCCTCGAAAATTTTCAGATTTGTTATTTTTTTTTAAGACAGCCAGAAGTCCTTACAAGACAGAAGCCCATGACTTAAGATAGAAATGTGTTGTTTGTGAAGCTGAAATTGAAGGGTGTGCACTTCAATGGTGGAAGAGAGTTGAAGTACAGCATGCTCGAGATGGGAAGCCAAAATCAGCACATGGGATCACATGAAATCTAAGCTGCTTAAGCAATTTTTGCCAACTGATTACATGATGGACTTGTATCAGAAATTCTACTGATTAAGACAAAGAGGAAGGACCATTGAGTAGCACACTGCCGAGTTCAATAATCTCTCTATTCAGGTTGCTCTAAACGAATCTAACGAGCAAATCACATCTCCTTATCTTGCTTGATTAAATCAATCCATTAGAGATGAGATGGAAGTGGTAATGCTCGACAATATGCTTTAATGGTGGAAATGCCAGTATAGCATTATGGTGCAAGAAGACTTTTGTCAAGGACTGAAGATGCAGTGCAGAGGAATTCAACATCTTTTCCGGGTATTTAAGATAGGCAAAATGCTCCAAAATGGGCCAAGAAGCTGTTGTATCTAGCCGGACAGGTGGCAGGCATGTTGCTGGTAGGAACTGGAGTGAGAAAGGAAAAGAACGTTGCTGGCATGCTGTGAGCATATAGCGGGTTGCATGCAAGATAACAAAACACATGGTGACCCTTAAATGACTTGGAACATAATGATGGACCATATCTAGAAGCAGACCATAAGACATGATGCAGTATAAAACAAAGATTAGACTCTTAATAACCAATGAGATGGTCCAAGGACATGATAGACCTGATTGGACTTAAAACTCTCAGATGCTCCTGCATCAACTAGCCTGTGATCAAGATGCATTGAACTTCATTTAGGTTGTCATCAACAAACAAATCATCATTACAAAGCCTTAAAGAATGTGCCTTAAATAAATTTCAGAATATGAGCAATGGAAGGTTTGAACCATAAGTAGAGGTCAGCTACCTTTATTTCAAAATGAACAGATGCCAATTTTGCATGTATTAGTTCATATTATGCTCTTGTGATCTTTTAAGTAGTTTTACTCAGCATGAACAATTTATTGCCAAAGCTTTTAGGAAGAGTTGACTGATGCAATCTAAGTATTATACTATTCTGAAAGAATTTTAAAGCACCTTCCCTAGAAAAGTGTGCATCCTCTGAACTAATTTATGTAACATGGTCTATGGAATAGATTGTTGTTCTAATTCCAACTTTAATATCGTGAGCTCTAGTAGCTCCTATATAGGCTTATGTTATCGTGGCTAGTACGACTTCATGACTCCTTTCCCTTTCTTTTAAGAACAAAAGGGACCATGATTAATGTCTTATGACCATGAATGTGTCACTATGTTCTAATTTTATGTCCATCTCGATTGAATGCTAGACATCTGCTGTTGGATGCAAAGATCTTATGTTTAGCACATGTTGGTCATTCCAGAGTAGCCTTCACATCATCTTACCTGCCCTTTGAGTTGCCGCAATGCCTTGCCCAATGGCCTAAAAAGGCAAGTATCTCAAGATGGATGTTAACTAGGCCCTGCATTTGGCTTTAATGTGTTGTTCGAGCTGCAATCTGACAGTTGTGTTGTATGTATGATCAGCAAAACATTGCTGGTCTAGAGGATTGTTGTCCCCTTTGATTTTTTTGTCCTTGAGATAGTTGCAATTAAGGTAGATAGTTGTAATTAAGGTGGCATTCCTGGTTTGAAGTTGCTTTCCCATCTTTTTTTTTCTTTTTTTTATTGTCTGATTTGTCAACCCTTACCAGAGCACTTACATCAAGTCTGGCCCTTCATTCTCCCTCACTGCAATGCTGACATTATGCTTCCTTGGCTGATTTCTCACCTGCTGCACTTGAAAAAGGATATTTTGAATATAATACTATTTTATCTAAGATATGCTTCAGATTGGAGTTGATGACTTTATTATGAGCATGAGTGGTGAAGTAGGATACGAAAAGTTGTAATATACACAAGGGATCATGATCTTTCTAGAAGAATGTAATATGGATTTTTAATAGTGTCTACAGCTGATCTCTGTGTCTATTGGATTTGATCTTTTATGTTGTTATATTTATCATCTTGAGTTAAAAAGTTCTTAATTATTACAGCTACATAGTGGCCTTTTGACTGAACTTCTGCCAATCACCATGGGATTATGTTATAGATATGGTTCCTCATTCCGTTTATGGGTGACTACCTGGATAAGAAGCCATTTGATTCAATGGGAAGGCGAAAGACAAGGATTGTTGCAATAGATGCTTTATGCAGTCCAAGAATGATGCAGTATAAAGTTGATTGTCTCATTAGGTACTCCAAGCATTTATTCTTGGTAGTTTTTTCAGGACTATTTATTTTAAAGAGCATACCTGTCATGAAATTGCTAACATATATGTACCAACTTAAAGAAGCCCTTTTAGCACTGTGCTATGTTGCTTGTCTTCAGGATATTTGTTGTTGTCAAATGGTTTGTGCCACAAAAACCCATAACATTTTTGCCTTCATGACCTTTTGACCTTTGTTTGCAGAAGAAAATGATCTTAATATATAGATTCTTTATAACAACAAGACAACTAAAATTATCAAATTGAAATTTATCATTCTAAATCTTAATCTTCATTGTTGTAAGTCCTTAGGAGTCCAAACAATGATATTGAAGAAGAAGACTATAAGTATAACTTTATTGATTCATAATCAATATAAGAAAAGAAATAAACATCATTTCATTATACGTAAACCATTAATTATATGCATAGTCAAACATTGATTCTAAAGCAACTTCTATACAAATTCTAAACAATCTATAATATTGGGAAGAAAAAAGAGAAAAGCTTAATAAGTAAGGTTTGCCATCTCAGTATTGAACTGTGTACCAATTCCACTCTAGTGTCAATATTCGTAACACATGGGTTGGTTCAACATGCCAAAACTCGGTACACATTGGTAATAAATCTCAGTTTGGTACTAATGTGGTGCGATACATCCACTATGAGGCGGTGCACACCGATACAACATACCATATTAATAAGCATTAAGGAACCGAAGAAGTATCAAAGTACTAACAAAATATTAAAATCATAAAATTTAGGGTATGGAGAAGAAATTTGGAATTGTTATATGTAGCAAGTCATATCTAACAAAATTAATGAAAAAAATATGTCAATGTGCTAAACATTAAAAATCGGATCCACAAAGCTAAGTTTCTTGATTTACACCTTTGGTACCGAAACGTTATGATAAGTCCAATATGAGGTAGTATGCATTGGTGCAGCATACCATATTAATAAGTATTAAGAAAGCAAAGAAGTGTCAAATAATAAACAAAAAATAAGCATTTAGGGTATGGAGAAGAAATTTAGAGTTGTTAAATGTAGCTAGTCATCTCTAACAAATTAATGAATAAAAAAATGACAATGTACAAAACATTAAAAATTGGATCAACAAATCTAAGTTCCTTGGTTTATACCTTTGTTCCTTGTATATGCTTAGGTTTAAACAGAACCCCTTGTATCTAAAAATCATCAGTGTCGAGCCTTTATGAGGTCAATCTTTTTCTTTCTCTTTTTCTTTTCTTTTATTTTTATCCTTGCAGGAAAGGGCTGCATAGAGTGTAAATGAAAATATTCATACTTAAATTAATGTTTCTTCATAGAAAAGGCCAAAATAATTACACATTTTTGCAATATCTCTTTACTGTTAGTATTTGTTTTTTCTATGGTACCTCCTTTCTGGCACTTCTGACACATCAAGTGTTTGACATATTTGGCATGTTGTCAAGCTTCAATGTTGCTGTTGTTTGATACATCAATTATTTTTTGGTTGTGTCTCTTCTATCTCTCTAACTATATTTTTGTTATTGCTTTCATCACTTAAAGCCTTTTTCCCCTTTTCTTTTTATTGTTGTTGTGCAGGGAGACAAATAAAGCATTTTGTGGATTTTTGGATAGTTCAAAATATCAGCAATACCAAAAGATTTTTCAGGATGTTGATGAGAACAATAGTGAGGTTTCCATTGCTACCTGCAACATATTTTCAGTAAGAATTATCAATAAGATGTTTACTCTTAAATATCCTTGATGAAAGGACTCCACAAATTGATCTGCTAAGTCCCTTCCTTCTCCTTTTCTGCTTCCTTGATACTGCATGGTCAGCCCAATTAGGTTTCTCTTGTTCCTACACATTTTGGCCAAAGTTTCACTTTTCCTGTCCATAAGTAATACCTTTTTTTCTTTTGTTTCTGCATGTTTCCAAAGAAAACCTTGATATCTTGAAGACTGTATTTTATAAAGATGTCTATTTGCTACATGATGCGGTTGCCTTGTTTCATGGTAGATTAATTTGATGTTGATTGCTTGTAGTAACTGCCTTCTGCTTTGATTTACTCCGTAAATAGGATTGTGAAACCACTACTCAGGAACCCAGGGGTCCTGACAATCCTGAAAATAAAGTTGCAACTAACGTGGACTTGATCGATGGTGCGGAGAATGAAAGCTGTCAAATAATGGACTCTCAGGAAGATATCGGGATTGCAACTGGAAACTGGGGCTGTGGAGCTTTTGGTGGAGACCCTGAAATTAAGAGTATGATTCAGTGGCTGGCTGCATCACAGGTACTGTCTGCTAAATTTGCAAGTATCTAATAATAATCTCATTTGGTCTATATTATTGGGTAAAGTTGTAAATGGTGGAATATGGACCTGAAGCATGCATCTTTGAGAAGGAATGAATTTTCAAATTTTCCTCATCCTCTAGGTACATACTTCTTCACATTGTTCAGTATAGACTTGATGACATTAATGGTCTTAGCCGTTCAGGCAAAAAGTGCATTCTTTCATGAAGTGTTAGAACTATAAGAAACATGAGCATAAATCATTAATCTTCTCTTCTAGTATATTTTCTTTTTCCAAATATGACCCCATTCTTGTATTCTTGTGGCTTCAGATATCTGAAGATAATCTTAATTATATAATGCATTGCATAGAAAGGTTACCTGGATCATGATATTACCGGCTTGGTGTTGTTTTTTTACCCTCCTTTCCTCATGCTGTAGGCATTAAGACCTTTCATCCACTATTACACATTTGGAGAAGCAGCTTTGCAAAGATTAGAACAGGTAATCCTGGCTTTATGTCTATCTATCTATCTATACATCATTTATTAGTTTGCTTTTGTGAAAATCTCAACAACATACGCTAGATAAAGTCATATTTTATGATAGAAATCTTACATGAACGTGAAAAATGTTTGCAGCTTGCATGAATGACATGTCTTTTGCTCTACATCATATATTTGGAGCTTAAGACATATTTCTTTATTCAAATATGTCTACCATAATTGTTGGGCTATTGAATGTGACCAACAGATGGCATGATTGCATTTTCTAGAACAATAAATCTAGCAGCTGATTTCACTTTGATCATTTCATCAGGTGACTAGATGGATCTTGCTGCATGGATGGACGGTGGGTGACTTGTGGAGCATGGTAGTTGAGTACTCATCACAAAGGTTGAGTGGGGGACTGATGTTGGATTTTTAACTTGGCTTTTACCTGATCACGGCACAAGTAATGTTCAATATAGGTCTGAATAGGTCAATCTTCAGCTGGACTTCAAAGCAAATGTATTTGACTTTTTAATTTTTTTCTAGTTTAATGTTCGTTTCTTCTAATGTATGAGTAGATTAGCTCCCTTTTTTTTGCCAGTGTTTAAATATTATTTGGCAATATCTCTTTCTGATATCTATCATTTGTTTTATTCCACTCTTTATGGGAGATTTTTTCTCTCTTCTTCTGTGAATGCTTTTGTATCTTATAATGTTAGTATTTGTTTGTTCTGCGTCAATCTTTTCAAAGGGAACAACAAGCGATAAAGCAACCATTGTTGGCTCTTTGCCAACCATGAAAGAACTGATTAGAAAGGACCTATCTAAAGTTTGGGGGCAGTTATGGAAATATGGTGCTAATCATTGATGGGGGAACTAAATGATGGCTAAATATAAATAATCTGTCTGCACGAATCCGTTGTATTTTTAAAAGAAAAGTATGAGAAGAAATCTTGCTTGCTAGGGATCGAGTGCTGAATTCGAGCTGCTGTGGATATTGCGGTTGACATGCATATCTGTGTCTGGTTTGTTTCTTCACGGTTGCGGATAGGTGGGCCTCTCATTTGCGTGGTTGATGAAGTGCTATTGGAAAAGGCTTTGTACACCATTTGGTGCATGTCATCCTGCACCAGGGGCGGTGATTTATCCATGGGATGCATCAAGTGCGGTGATTCGTTCATGCAGGCCCATGCATCAGCGATGCAGGACCCATGGGTGTATCCTTCAGTGTGGGTTCGGATGCGAGTGAATCATCGCGTCGATTGAGGCTATTCTACATTGAGGGCGGTGTACAAAGACTTTTTCAGTGCTATTTGGTTGTTGGGTCTTAGTTGGTATGCATGGAGCTAGTAAAAGTATTAGCAGAGCCATATGATGCCGTCATAGGAAATGTTTTTGTGCATTGGAGGATGCACAAAGGTGTGCACCAGGCATGCACATTGGTCGTGTGTCCGTGCGAGCGGCGTGTGGGGCATGCCACGGCCCAGTAGGTCAAGGCACGCGCGCTTGCGTGCATTGGCTGGATCATGGCATGTGCGCTTATATGGGCACGTGGCCAATGCGCGCGTTCGATGCACGCCTTTGTGCATCGGAGGCGGTGCACAAAGACTTTTCCTACTATCATATCGTCTTGTTAGTTGATTTGTGGATTCAGAAGTTATGAATGGACTAGAACCTTTTACCTAACAAGTAGGAGTCATTTTTTAAACCGGTATCTTTTGGCATCAATTTTAGAAGAAAGGGATAGAAAGCAAACTTTTTATAAAATGGTGCTAAAGTGAAAAACGTCATTTTTGCTTCCACCTTATCCCTTTCTGCTTCGCTCCGTCAGCAACATCCCTTCCCGCATATTTATAAAGAGAAGCCTAGAGTATGTGATAACCTAAGGACATTTTTAGAACCACTGATCACATGCTTCTGACATATAAGTTTTGATTTACATTTGATCTATTTGATTTCTATCAAGAAATGTAATATCAATTTTTTTTCCCTACACATATATTTAAGTGTCTTTGTCATAAACATTTTAGATAAGTGTTCACATTATAAAAAAAGTGATTTTTAGCTAGCACTTTAATGCCGCATATTTATTTTGTTGTTGGCTGCCTTGGTAAAGCTTTTTAATACCATCTGCAATGGGCCAGTGTTCACAGGAGCATTTAGGAATCATTTAATTTGCAAAAATAGAATCGGTGGTTGAGATTTCAATTGATTATTGGATAAATAGGAATCATTTTTAGAAATGATTAGAAATTTAGATTTTTGCACAATATTGTAATTTTCATTTCAGTCATAACCATTTTCATTCTTCTTACTTGATTCTTTTACTCTCTCTCTTTCTTTCACTTTATATCATCCATGGCGCTCTTGATGGAAACCTAACCATCTCTGTTTTTTTTTCTATCAATTCTAAATTTGAAAAACAAAAATTAAAAATCTAGTTTGATTTTCGGTTTCAAGGTTCGGACGAATCAAACAGTAACAAAAGGAATCGTTTTAATTTCAATTTTGATTCTTGTGTAAATTAAATAAATAGAAGAATGATTGATTTTGATATTGATTTCAATGAAATTTGATTTCGATTCTGATTTTAATTTTAATATTGAAGAGAGCCCTTAGCATATTCATTTTGCAATTGAAGAGCCCAAAATATAGTTTGGAAACTTCTAAACTACAAAGAAAACTTTCAGTGAAAATCAACGAATGTGCATTTGCAAGGGACCTCATTTTGCGGAGAAATAAAAAAAGAAGAGCAATAGAAGAAATAAAAGGATAATTATTGTGTGCAGAACTTTCTCTTGCACTCTCTACGGACTCATGTGAAGTTTCTGTATCTCTCTCTCTCTCTCACACACAAACAGAGATTCAGAATTTATGTGATATATGATAGACCAATACATCATAGTAGAGCTAATCACTTTTGTTAGGATCAAGTCACTTTACTTGTGGCTTAGCTCTCGAGTAAAAGTTGACCAAGAAGACAGAAGGGCATCAGCTAAGAATTGAATCTTATAGCTTTCAGAAAATCTACAATCGATCAATTTTATAGTTGAAAAAAATCCTAAAGCCAATATTTTACTTGGCTTTGCCATCTCTTAAAAAAATGTTCTTGTCATAGAATGATCAGAGGTCTTTATAACTAATGGATGGCGTTTTATTGGCATTAATAATGGAGTGTATCTGATATCTATGTAGACTAAGTCCCATGGATCATATATTTGGTGAGGACCCTTCGATGCTCAAGTTATTGATCAGTATCACAGCCGAGCTTAAGGAAGCTAAGAAGAAGAAGATCAGAGAATTCTTTAAGTGTTTTCTTGAGTGTTCATACCTTGGTTCGGAGTCCCTCTTACCTGTTTTGTTGATCCTTCGAGCCTATATGACTTGCTTGATAAGATTGAAATCTCATGATGAGTCATGACTTTCACAGATAGAATGTCAGAACCGGTAGGATCGGATTCATCCCCTCTAATTCAGGTGATTGGTATTTTATGCTAGGATCGGATTCATCCCCTCTAATTCAGGTGATTGGTATTTTATGCCAGATGATCACCTTTTAAGGCTTATTTGGCCAGAGTCATTAAATGTTCCTAATGACTTTTTGGGCTTCATTAGTTTGGAGAATTGTAACTTCATGATGGATTATGATCTTTGGGGTCTCATCTGATCAGAGTCATTTATGTTGCCTGATGAGCGAAGACTTTTGGGGCCCCATTTGGTCAGGTTATTAATGTTGCCTCATGGGTGATGACTTTTGGGGCCTATGCTGGAACTGACGGACTTTGTCTTATTAGTCGGACATGGATCAAGGTTGGTTAGTGGGTCCGTCTTTGTCAAAAGTATAGGCTTGCATGGGAAGCTGGGGTGAGCGTTGAAGACAAGACAGGATAAGGATCGAGGCCGCTTAGGAGTTAAGGTCGCTTAGGAATCGTCTGTGGGTCGGGGCCGACTCAGGGCTACTTGTAGGTCGGGGCCGCCTAGGAACCGCCTGTGGGTCAGGGCTGACTCGGGGCCGCCTAGGAACCGCCTTAGATCGGGGTTGACTCAGGGCCACTTGTAGGCAGGGGTCGCCTAGGAGTCGGAGCTGCCTAAAAACTATCTATAGGTCGGGACCGACTCGGAACCGCTTATAGCTAGGAGCCGCCTAAGAATCGCCTATAGGTCGGGGCCGTCAACATCCTAATGACTCCTACCATCGGGTAATTTTTGACCGTTAGTTTATACATGGCTTTTACCATATCACTTCTCATGACTATTATAACAAGTAATGTATGATGGAGCACGTTTGTTGGTTCACAATACAATATGGGGAAGTTAGCAATAATATTTTTTTTAAAAAAAATCACTAATGCAGAAGCGCATAAAATAAGAAAGCAAATTAACACAAGTCCAGAATTCCCCTGAACTCGCCTTGCACTAATTGGAGGACTGGGTACTTCCCCTGGTGGACGAGTTTAGACTTGAGGTAGCCCCACATTTTATGGGCACTGTACAACCTCTGAAAGTAGCTCGAGGAGCACGATACCTGATATATAGCATTATTCCGGAGCTCAGCGCGCTTCAAGCCCGCATCTCGCCCGACCGAGTGACAGAAAACATAGAAGTGATTCGACTCCCCCAGAAGCATTCCAAAACTTGCACTCCCGGTTGATCCTCCAAGTATACCGAAACCAGGGCCAATGTCGGCCCTGAAATCGTCACTCCAAATGACGATTTCAGATGATAGATACCATCCCTAATTGTGGCGCAGAAATTATGTGGCGATTTTAGTGAACAAAAATCGTCACTTCAAATGACGATTTCAGTCCAGAAATCACCGTTCCAAATGACGATTTCAACTCTTCCCATCTTATTGACGGGGCGAAGCGGGAGGGATGCTACTGACGGGATAAAGCGAAAGGGATGATGTGGAGGTGAAAAACATAATTTGAAATAACGTTTTCCACTTTAACACCATTTTTACAAAAGTTTATTCCCACCCCCTTCTTCTAAACCGGTGCACCTTCAAAAACGAATCTAATAAGCAGGCATGAAGTAGCAATTTATAAATTATAACATCACTGGCTAGGTCAGCTGGGAGAGCCTATAAAAGGGCTGGGCAGACCTAGGCCATGGCATGAATTCCGATTGAAGAAGAGATCCAATTCTTTAAGGAAGGAAAGCATCCGAGTGGAGTTCGGGTGTGCCACCAAACGACCAGAGGCAGGCCCGTGAGGTTGGCGAACGGCTGGATCAGCGGAGATCGCAGCGACAGAAGTCTGAGGCGGACTTGGACGAGCACGGATGTGACCGACATGCACGGGCGGTGCGCGAGTGCGAGGCATCCACAGGTCAGTTATTGTTGAGTGAGGTTGGGGCGGGCACTTTGAGAGATCTTGTTAGGGACAGAGAGGAGTGTCTTTGTAGCCTACGTGCAACCTCATTGTTTTCCAAATTACTTAGTGAAGAGTTCTTTGGTTGGGAAGGGTTGCTTCCCGCAATTTATAAATTATAACCTCATTGGCTAGGTCGGCTGGGCGAGCCTATAAAAGGGCTGGGCAGACCCTAGGCCATGGCATGAAATCCAGTTGAAGAAGAGATTCAATTCTTCAAGGAAGGAAAGCATCCGAGTGGAGTTCGGGTGTGCCACCAAACGACCAGAGGCAGGCGCGTGAGGTTGGCGAGCGGCTGGATCAGCGGAGATTGCAGCGTGGAAGTCTGAGTCAGGCGGACTTGGATGAGCACGGGACATGGCCGACATGCACAGGAGGTGCGCGAGTGCGAGGCATCCACAGGTCAGTTCTTGTTGAATGAGATTAGGGCGGGCACTTTGAGAGATCTTTGTTAGGGACAGAGAGAGTGTTTTTGTAGCTACGTGCAACCTCATTGTTTTCCAAATTACTTAGTGAAGAGTTCTTTGGTTGGGAAGGTTGCTTTCCGCAATTTATAAATTATAACCTCACTGGCTAGGTCGGCTGGGCGAGCCTATAAAAGGGTTGGGCAGACCCTAGGCCATGGCATGAAATCCGGTTGAAGAAGAGATCCAATTCTTAAAGGAAGAAAAGCATCCGAGTGGAGTTCGGGTGTGCCACCAAACAACCAGAGGCAGGCGCATGAGGTTGGCGAGTGGCTGGATCAGCGGAGATCGCAGTGGCGGAAGTCTGAGTCAGGCGGACTTGGACGAGCACGGGACGTGCCGACATGCACAGGCAGTGCGCGGGTGCGAGGCATCCACAGGTCAGTTCTTGTTGAGTGAGGTTGGGGCGGGCACTTTGAGAGATCTTTGTTAGGCACAGAGAGGAGTGTCTTTGTAGCCTACGTGCAACCTCATTGTTTTCCAAATTACTTAGTGAAAAGTTCTTTGGTTGGGAAGGGTTGCTTTCCGTAAATCGCTGTGTTTGGATGGGACTTTGTCTTTGGGGATTTTTATTTCATTATTCTGGGGTCGAGGCTGGTTAGAGAAAGGATCCTCTAAAGCCATCACCGGTAGACGCAAGGACTAGTGACCATAGGGAGCGCTTGCGCGTGCCGATTGAAAGCCCGGTGACAAGCTGGTTCGGGATGTTTGAGGGCTCAAACCTAGTTTTGTCCAACAAACTGTGAATCAGATTGTACCCGTAAACACTGTTTAATATAAATGTGGAATAGGTTAATTCTCAATAAAATGATTGATTTACCCTGATCAACCTAGTGGAATAAACTATTCTACAATAGGTGGAAAAATGGTTCCACCAATTTTTGGACAATATCTACTTTGTCCTTTATTTTTTCCTTCTATAGGCTTATCTGATTTATCCTCTGATTAAGCTGCTACTTTTCTATTAGTTTGGGAAATGGGTTAAAGAGGCCCGAATTCCATTTAAGTCCTCCTGTAACCCTAGTCATTTTTATTTGCATACAAGTTATCTTCAGCAGTTCTGGTTATGATGCAAAAGCTTATAGCGCTGATTGCCCTCTAGATGTTAAAGAGGATGATCCTGACTCACTTGATGATGCTGATGGGATAGGGTTCAAATTTGATCAGTTTTTCAGCAAATCACCATCAAGAATTTTGGAAAGAGGATGATAAATATTTTGACAGTGATAAGAAGTTTGTATGGCAGGATGATAATCACATTAGGCCTATCAGCGAGATCACTGAAAGAGTGGGGGAATACTCTGTTCAAGGTTTTCAATCCTTCACAACACAAGGCCCTCTTGCTACGTAGCGGCATTCACCAACGTCTCAAACATTTCAATATCATTAATATTAATTAAAGGGAAGGAATGAGCTAACATTTCAGTATCGTTATTGTTAATCAGAGGGAAGGAATGAGCTGGGAAGAGCAGTACAGATTTCTGGGAAGCTGGGATGCTTTCACCAAGAATAAGAAACCGAGATGTTTGCTTCCATTTGAGATTCTAAAAGTGACCATTTTTCACATTCTAACAAGAATTTTAAATTCCATGGTGCCAGTGTGCTGTTGAGCTTTTGATCTGATAGACAGCATCTGGCTTCCTGAGATCCTCTGAACGCTAGCAAGCATCTGGCTTCCCGAGATCCTTTGAACGCTAGCAAGCATCTGGCTTCCTGAACGCCATTGCCTTTTTGGTTGTCTCAGTGGTTCGGACAGCAGACGCTTGGCTGAAGATAATGGCATTTTTATTCTGCAATGCAGTTAGGCCATCTCTGTCCTGGACAATCGGTTGGCCAGAGCCGAGAGAAGAACCCATCTCCTTCATAAAGGAATAAGAATTGCTGAACAATCACTTTGCTTCCGATATTAGATTACAAAAATTGTTGTTTAGAAATAGTAATGTTGAAAAACAGATTTACTGAAAAATAGACGAAACCATTGGATCAGATCTCAGACCACATCAATTCATAGTACTTAACTTCCTCAAAAAGAAATGTATTTTGGCCTCAAATAGAAATGCTGCTCCAAGTGAATTAAAGCTCAGAAAATTTCAAGATGCGGTGCAAGCGTGCATGCATAGACCAGCACCAACTAGTAGCCCTTATTTCCACGTATCCTCGCTCTCATATCAACCTGCATGAAACATGTCATTTTAGAATTTATGAACAGGAAAAAGGATGCAAGGCAAGCAAATACCAAAGAAAAGCGAACTTATTCCAGTCTTTGCTCCTTTAAACAGCCTAATAATCTTTAGCCTAATAGTCATTCAGCAAAGGTGCAGGATATTGAGCAAGGCAGTAAGTTAAGAGGGCATGGATGCATGCTAAATATCTAAAAAAACAGTGCAACTGCAATTTCATCAAGTAACTCAATTAGTTGTGCCCTCTAGTTGGTGCAATTTAGGATATCGAGAATGGCATGCAAGGCTTTATTCTTTGAATGAAAGATCTTTGAGAGGGTGAGAGAGGTCCAACAATCATGTTACCTTTGTGGCCTATCTCGACAAAGGTCATACCTAGTATCTTGAGGTAGTCAAGAGTTTGCAAGGTCTGGAAACTCACTGGGCATTCTGAAGTTGCTTACGTGCATTGCTGAATTGATTGCAATTAAAATAAAGGGGGAAGACATGTAAAAAGAGCAGCATATTAAGTGGTTACATCAAAAAACAAATGCAGCTAATAACAAAAAGAACATAACAAAACTTGTTATCTTGAAATCCTAAAATGCTGGAATTTTAAATCTAAGACAGGAAACCCTACACCTGCGAAATATGGTGAGATGGTCCAATGTGAGACCACTGGCAAAGAATCTGATTTCAAAACTTGAGAAATTGTCATACAAAGTTTAAAAATTTACACAAGAAAGTTAATAACAAAATAAGACCTGAAGAAAGATGCTAACAAACAGGCTGTATTCTATCTTCATGAGTCTTCGATTATGGATCCAGGATTGACCTATCACAGTTTGAGAATGCCCAATGACCCACTTTCAGCCTTGTGTCAGCCGTCTAATCCCAAATTTATGGTCTATGCAACTGTAGGCAAGAGGGGGAACAAAAACAAAACCTAGAAAGCAAGATAGGGAGAAAAAGACTTACTGGTCATGCAATTTAAATAAATGCAACCAGGAAGCAACATAACAAGAAAGTTACATTTCCCCGTCTCAATAAGCAACCTATCATTATCAACTATGAATCTAACATGATCTAAAGTTGGGCAAAGCAAGGCCCAGAATAAGAATTGAGGTGATAGGCCAATAACCTCATATATACTTTGGCTTTTGTCTTTATTGAATCATAGTGTGACATGCAAAGATCTAGGCCGGAGCATAAAGCTATGCTGAAAGGACACAAAGATCTCTGTTAAGGTAATCATTTAAACCAGGTTGAGAAAAAAGCTAGAGATTTCATGTTGATAGTATCCCCATCCCTAATGATTATATCATTTTCCAAACTAATAGGGCAAGTTTTATATCTGATAGTGATAAAAAATTTTATAGTTGTCTTTATTTTTCAAAAATAATGTCTATCTTTATGACGATCTATGTTCCTTGTTTCTGAAGATTGTGCATGGGCATTTATGTAACGATTCAATGTAGTATATTGGTTTGGAGTTTGGACCAAAGAAGAAATGATCACTTGTCAAGGTTTGGAGAATTTCTTTGAATCCTTACCTAGACAAGTGTTCTTGATTAAGATGAATGAGTTTAGAACGGGCATTAGTAGACATAAAGCTTGGAATAAGCCTTGCAGCTGCCAAACGGCCTTTTTTGGATGGAGGTGTAATCTAGGAATACTTATGCCTGTCATACTCACTTATTACATGCATGACTATTCCCGAGGGAGCTGTCATAAGCTCTTCCTTAGCATAAAGGCACATCTATACTTTCTACGTTTTTATGGACAAAAAGGGTCATCATTCAAAAGACTCCAAAAAAGTACGTTTATGGACAAAAAGGCGCATAGAATTTTTGTATTAGACTTCTCAAAGAAAAGCACGTCACTGTATACAAAGTGGCATTTAAGATTAGCATATGGTGCATGTGAAAGCATTCTAAGCACAGTATGGATTGAGACTTCAGTAAATTATGTCAAGGCTCTAAGGTGCTGACCCTCTAACACCCACATGCCTAGATAGAACTTCTCTTTAACTCTCATCTTTTGTTCAAAAACTTAATTAGTTTTAGCCATTGGATAGTTATGCAAGTATAGTTCTTCAAAGTCAACTACATAAGAATGGGAATTGTGCATGAATGATAGTAAAGAGGAAAAGATAAGGAAGATCTATCTTTTTAATAATAGCAACATCAAAGAGGCAACATTCCTCTAAATCCTGTAATCTGAGGTGGCTTATGTTTACCTATACAAATTGCACACGTGTTAACTAAACCTCTTCACCAAGCTTTGTAGTTTGTGGCTTACTTTCTTTTCTTTCAGTCACTTTCTAGTTCTTCATTTCACAGGCACTGATCACAAATTTTACCAAGAAGAAATATCGGAAGTTTGAAAGCTATCACAAAAATAAAGCCCGCATGATTAAACCACATATAAACAATCACCGACCATTGAATAACCAGTCAACCTCAATTTTATCTTTTGAATATTAGAAACAAAAAAAAGAAAATGAATTAGGAAGTAAAGCACAGAAGCTTCTGGGATTGGACTTCATTTAACTAAAATGCACAGGCATTCCTATATTCCATATGATTTTGTTAAATGAATTTGTGGGACTTGGTGGCATACCTGGCCTCTCTTGCAGTTGAAGTATGTTTCCCTTAGGCCTACACATTCACTAGATATGGAAGGCACCTTCTCGCCTGCACATTCCCTGTATGGCCGCTTCTCAACCTAAACAAGCGCAAAAGCAGCTAAGGATATATCCATAGGTTTCACCACATCAAAAGAAGAGACATAAAAGTGAACTAATATTAAAAACAAAATACAGAGCCGAACAAGCAAACCAGAATCACTAATATAATAGCTATTTCATGTTGACAAAGCCATTTCAGTGCATCCAGTATTATAGCTGAAGGTTTTAAAGAAAAATCATGTTCGTCAAAATATTGACAATACATTCAGTTTTTGAAAAGGATAAATAAGAATTTACATATCATCTGTCATATTTTATAATGGCAACACTTGTTGTTCATGACAGCTTCATGTGTCCATGTGTTCAGTTTCAGATCTAGAGGCATCAATGGAGGCTGATAACCTGCTAAACCAACCTGAAACATAGGGTTTGGGAATGAAATCTAAACCAAATAAGTTATTGGGCTGGGTTTGGATTCCAAAATAAGACTGGAAGGTTTATTGGACTATGTTTGGGTTTAGGTACATTCATGCTCGAAAGCCCAAAACCCGACCTGATTACACACCTAGTCTTGAACACATAAAATTATAAATACATGTTTGTGCATGCATTGATCAATTTTTTTAATAATGAAAGAAAGAAAATCAAGTAAAGATAGTGAAACTGTAAGCCATCTTATTCTACCAAAATACTCTCCATGCTATTTGTGGAAGTCTTTTTACAATACAATTGGTGTATAATATTTATACTAAGCTTGATTATTGTAGGATCCATTTCATTCTTTATGTCTTTTAGTTGCACAAATGTTTAGGTAATAAAAGTAGTAGTTAAATAGATACCCTTCTCAAATATAATTTTTATATTTTTACAACATTATTTTCATGTGTGTGGTTCATGAGGTAGCTAGTATTTTGGAGGCATTGAATAATATTAAAAAAGTCCAAAAGTATAGCAGTTAAATACCCACTTTAGACCTGGCCTTTTTTGGGTCTAATATTTCATATGAGTATAGAGTTTTAACTGATTTTGATTTTGGATCTAACAAAAATTTTTTGGATTTGGGTATAGATATGGCCAAATCCAGCCCACCGCCAACACCACTATTCAAATCCCTTATTTTTGGGCCACCCTTACTCATAATAAAATAGAAATATGCTACAAATGAACAACCAAAAAAGCTCTACTTTCCTATGCTTGGATCTGATCACCTCTCACACCCTTGAATCCACACAGTTCACGAATGCCAAAGATGAAAAAGTGAAAAAGGTGGGATGGCTTCAGGATCCTTGTGGATCCAAGGATGAGGAAAGTGACTAAATTCTGGATTTGGCTACATTCGAATATAGTCAAGTACATGAAACTAATGCACCATTAGTGTTGTGTGTTACCATGGAGGCGAGTTGTGTAGTCAAAGGGAGGCATGCTCATCCACGTGAGATAAAATGCAGATATCAGCTAATATTCTTCATACAGGATTACATCCATAACTGAACAAACGTCAAATTAATGGTGAAATGTCTAAATTGAAAATCTATATCATTGGTCATTATCTATGGTATGTTTTAAAAGCAAACTAAAAGCCAAAATCTAAATTTTCTGAAAATTTCATACTTGTCATAAAATGGTTCCAAAAAGACAGTTTTTATGGCATGATACGATGTTTTTATCTGATCTGTGATGTAGAAGCATATCAATCAGTTGAATTTTGGTTAGTATGCATTTTAGATGTTTAGATTAAAATCAGTAGTTTGAATTCTGTATTTATATGGGATAAAAAAGTTTACCTCATGAACTCCATTTGTAACATTTGGTCAGTTTCCATTTGATGCAAGGTAAGAGAACTCCATTCACAACTTTTAGGTTTAGATATATGAAATATTATAGGTCGTTTCAACAGTGGGGAACTTTAAAGGCCTGTCATTAAGCTTGCAATGGTAGAACTGATACTTCAATTCTTTCAATTGCACTGAAAAAAAAACTAACTTGAGAGAGAGATCTTAATGTCTTAGATGCTTTAGAAGTATGCAATTGCCTATTTTTCTCTATACTTGCCCCTCCAGATGAATCATCTAATTGAATAAATGCCATAGCAATAATATCATAAGAAAAAATAATTCCAAGAAATGCAAAATAATTAAAAAAAAACCAAAAGTTGTTATTTATCAAGAAATATGGATCATATCTCGGCTCAGGCTGTGAATTGTATTTGCAATAGACATTTCTGACAGCAAGCACTTTTTATACAGAATTTATAAGTTCTGATTAGTTACCATGATCGGGTTGGTTATCAGGTTATCAAATACCATGTACAACCATATCTAACATTACAATAGGTTGACTCAAACTCTCCAATTGAGCTCCCTCCCATAACCTTATTATGATCCCATTAACTATCTTTAGCTATTTCCCACCCTGAACCTCACATGACACCCCAAGATAGTGCAAAAGTGCAAGGAAAAAAGTTTGGATTCAAAACTTTACGATTCCTTTATAACATGTAACTCTTCTCACCATTGTCCGCAGTTCCTCAGCCACCGAATGAACTAAAATCATTTGTCTGAATCATTTCATCAATCTCTCTTAGTATTATACTTAAAATCATTAGTGGATTACACAGACACCATCCACCAAAGGTCCTAGCAGCTTCAATGAGAGTAAGGTAAATCAAGGAATTCGGCATTGAATTATTTATCAAGGACACCTATCTAAACATTTCAATATCATTAACATACTACAAAAGATCAATGCAGCACTTAGAAACTGAAGTACGTGCCAACCTTTTCCTCAGGCACATTTTATCAGACACTTGTAGTACAACAATTGAACGGGAAAATATGGCACAAGCCAGTCCTTTTTCAGTAATTGAAAAACTCTCTCATTGCTGACATGAGCTGATAAATTCGCAACCCACTTAATAAATTAGTTTGGTGAGCCCGACGTGAAAGGTTTGAATTCCCCACTCCATGTAAATTATTCCACCAAGAAATGGTTTATTGGACCTTATCAGCAGAGAAGGCAAGCGAGATTGACATCTCCCAATAAAATTTACTGTGTTATAGATTCCTCCAAGTCATTCAAGGATATAGCCTCTCAAAACGCATTACAAAACATTTAACAAAGAAGAAAAGCGGAGGCGAAACGATTATAGCATTGATACCTTAACACAGTCGGATTCGCTGAGGCATTTGACGAGCTCCATGGCCAAGCCCTTGCACGACTTGGACATTTTTATGCACTTAGTTTCAGTTCTTCTCCTTCTTCTCGGAACCAAAGACTGACATCAGAGAGAAAAGAAAGCAAGACGCCAAACTAGACGAGGCGTTTCATTCGGCGATCAACGCCGAAATCCGTACATAAACGAGCCCAACGGGACCCAGCCAAGGTCGGCTCCGGCTTGGCTCGAATAGCTCGCTCCTGGTCACCAAAGTTCACGTCCTCTCCGAACTAATGAGTTTTAAAAAATCATAATTTTTATTTTTTATAAATTATTAATAATTGGATAATTTTTATATCCAATAACTTATGTTCACGTCAACTAAGTCCATTTCTTTAAACAAAATTATTTTAGAATATTGCTGAAAAGAAAAATTGTTAAATTGTCAACAACGTTCAAAGGAATAAAGGACAGAAGCTAGACTCAAAAATTAAGCAGTTCAAGCATATACCAGTTTTCAGCTGTAATTTTTTATTGCTGCTTAAGATTTTATCATAAGTAAGAATCTCTTGGCATTTATAACTTAATAATAATAATATTTTTTATTAATTTTAATAGCTTTACTTTAGGTAGTGTTTGAAATAGGATATTTCCTCTTATTCCCAAAAGTCATAACTATGAAGAATAGTGAATAAAGTTAATCAAAAAATAATCCATGGTTAACGGTAAATCATGAATTATCCCTTCAATTTATTTTCTAGAAAATACAAAATAATTGATTATCCTTCAAATAAGAGTAAAAAAAAAAATTAACATATAAATTTACCTTTTGCATTTGACTTGGATATCCCTAGGAATAGTCGAGGGATAAACTCTATCCCATACATTTATTCAGAAATAATATTTTTTCTATCAAACACTGCCTTAGTATTTTAAACTCTTTCCAAACCAAACACATGCAAAGCCAAAGTTTTCAAGTTAGAAATGTTCTTCGAAATGGGCTGTCAAACCAAGAGTATCAATGGTGTCTCAATGGAGTTGAATATTCTTGCCTTAGGGAATCATGGAGACCAAGTAATTGGAGAGCCTCAAGTCTGTTACAATCTGAATCTTGAGCTCAGTACAAGTACTAAAGCATTAATTTCATGAAATGAATCATTTCTTTGATTGTCTACATGATATTGGACCGAATCAAAGTGGAGGATGATTACTTCCCAGTTATTCTATTACATTTATAAGATAAAACTCAAGAAAATTTAACACCAAAAATATTCTTTTTATGTTTTATTTGTGCATTATAATCCGTCTTTATTGTCACCATGGGCCCTGCCTTGGTTGTGACTACGTTTAAACCTTGCCAACTCGTGGGTTGATAGGGAGCAATCAACTTGGTGGTCGTCTTCCCGAGGATGGCTGCCCTCCCTCGGACGCGGTACTGACCCGGTGCTCTCTATTTCAAGAGCTGTTCAGCTGTGGGTTTATATTTTTTTTGGTTGTTGCTTTTGTCATCATAACTTCGATTCATTTTCAATGTTATAATTTTGTTCTTTGATGTAGAAATACTTGTTCTTTGACATGAAAAAGTAGTTCACTGATGCACAGAGAAAAAAAATCAGTGCAGACACTCATGCACTTGACCCTACTTGGATCCGAGATCTTCATCTCCTAATCCAGCTCCTGCACTAAAATTTATCAACGTCATCTATCATTTCAAGGTCCTCCATCTGTTCAGACTTATGGCAGAGTATTCCATCAGATGCTCCAGCAGCTAGTCTTCTACAATGGCTCATCCTATGTCCACAGAGTCCAAGGCAGGTATTGCCAGGAATTGTCAGGTCCTGCATGGCTTGATGTCATGAGGGAAGAATTTTCTGCCTGACATGCTAATCATGCTTGGGAGCTGGTTCCCCATACCTCCTCCATGAATGTTGTTGTTTCAAAATAGGTCTTGAAAACTAAGCTCAAATCTTATGGCGCTGTAGATAATCTTAAGGCCCGATTAGTCGCTAAGGGTTTTCGTGAGAAGAATCAGTCAGGGGAGCTAGATCCAAAGTTTTAAATCTTGCGGTCTCACGAAACGTTCCACTGGGATCTAAAACTATTGATAAATCTAACAACCTACTGCTAATATTTTTACATTGTTTATTAGAGTAAGGTGAAAAAATATCCATGGTGTTCTACACAGTTTCTTTAGAAAGTATTAGGAACATCATTACTGTTCAATCATGTCTGTTGACATAGTCTCTTTGATCACATACTGTGTAGGATGATGAGGTTGTTTTTAAGGGAAGATTATGGAACACATACATGTTGTATGAACTACTGTTTCAAGCTTCACATGCTCAATACCCTGTATATACTCCTATGCTTTGCAAGATCATGTTTTGATTCATTCAATATGGTGCTTGCATTTTTGCAGCTCATTGTATTTTTCTACCTTAAAATGCCTACCAAACCTTGTTTCATAGTTGCTTTGAAGGTTTTAAATTCCCCATTCTAGATTTCTATGTATATTACTAACTGTTCTTCTTGGCAACTCTTTTGTATGAAGAAAATGTCAACAGTCATTAAAAATAAAGAGTGATAATCTCTTCCTTTTCTGAAGCAATAATAATTAACTGAAATGAATTTGCGCATATCTTGTTGAAAAAGATTCAGATGGTTGGACTAAATCACAATTTTGTTAGTGTGAAAGTGAGGAACTACACATATTCTTTTAGTGTATTAGCTCAATATGGTTACTTTCTGAACTAACTAAAATAGTGAGGCTGTGAGATGATATCAGAAGTTCACATGGTGCTTTCAGAGTGGCTTGAATACCACCTCAGTAACCAGGACTATTCGTCCATGCAATTGATGGTCACAGATAATTATATTTGTTAATGGGGCTCATTTTATGCATCAACTGATTGATCATTTCTTGTTCTCACTTACATATAATTTATAACTTTTGGAATGACTGCAGGTTTTCATTCACAATAAATTTCCCAGTTCTCTTTTTTTTTTTTTTCTGGTATCGCTTTGCACCTGCTCCTGTACCATGCCAAACAGCAATTTAATCTATGTTCCTAATTCTTAAGCAAACCTGTACCCTTTAATGCAGTTTTCTTTTAGTAGTCTCTGTTTCAATTTCATCAATACCAAGCTGTTTAGTTTCTCATTTGACTGTAAATAAGTGGCTAACAAATTATGGATAGAGCTAGAGGTTTCTGAAGAAGAAGATAAATACTGAGCTCAAGCTGTTTTTGAACGCATGCAACTTGATGACCACCTGGTATGAACAACTTGGAACCAATGAATCTTTATGAAATTACATGCAATTGTAAGAAGATGATACTTCTTTTGAAAAAAATTTATGCATAGATATCTATCCATTTTAATATTTTACTTGAGCAAGCTCAAGTGGGCGAAAATGGGTGGATCAGGAAAAAGACAACTCACCACCTTCAAAGACTAGAAAGGGACGTGTGTTTTTCTTCCCTGCTGTAGGTCATCATAAAGGAAGAAATGGGTGGGTCAGGATACAACTCCCCACAACCATGCCACTTGAGTTTTAATCTAGAATGCTCAAAATGCTTCCACATACTTGTCCCAAAACTCAAGGTTATGGTTCATGGCTAGTTTGTTGAACTCTCAAACACAAACAACTTTAGGTTGCTCCTTGATCAGGGTTTTGAGACAAAATTATCTTCATCGGCCCTAACGATAAAACAAGATATAACTTTAAACTAAGAAGAAAAAAAAAAAACTTTGTATTATCTGTAGGGGATTTCTATTATTCCTTCAACTTAGATTTGCTTTTGCCATGTATGTATGTATAATGATGCCCCTACTATCTAAATATCATTATTTAGTGGAGCATATATAATGAAAAAAAATGACATTTTAGAGTGTTCAGTTAGATATATTTTAAAGGGATCGCACATGAGCTCATGATTCACAAAATTGGGATCTAAACTACAGGTCATGATGTGCATCATTTAAAAAGGACAAAAAATGTATGTATGTATGTACTTACAAACCTATTATCAGAAAACCATTATTCAGTGGAGCATTTTTTTTTTTTTAATGCATTTGTCAAGTCTTTAGCGAGATATATTTTGATGGGATCCCACATGAACACACCCTTCGAGCAAACATGAAGCCATGCATATATCCAAATCTCATCAAATGAAACACATGGATCACTAAAATTGGGAATCTAAACTACCAGTCATGATTTGAAACATTTGAAAATAACAAAAACAATCCAAAGCCAAATGTTTTGGTGCTCTCCTTTATGCATCAAATGTTTAGAAAATATATGTTTTGACAAGAAATGATTCTCTTTTTCAGTGTTGATTTGGAATTATCCAGATTGTCCAATTTGTTTCTGCTTAATGCATAATCAGAAACCTCCAAAAACTGTTGGTTTTGGGCATTTAAAATGTCATAGAGCTTGATCAATTAAGATGATAAACCATAGACCCATTTCTTTGGTAGGACTTCATAGATTCATTAATGAGAAACAATGAGTAATATATGAACATGATATAATGTTAAACACCTGCAAAACACTGAGACATTAATTTAAAGGGGCGGAGGACCTGTCTACAGAATTAAAAACTAAATTAGCTGTCCAGAAATGCAGATTCATGCCATAGATATAGCTTAGTGAAGCTCCATTCCTAGGCATGTAATCAGCCATGTCATTATAATCCCCGGAGATGTAATGTACTCAAAACATTTTGCTACAAATGTTGTATCATCGCTTGAATATAACAATTTTTAAATGGATGAGGCTTCTTGTTTAAATTCAATGTATTATATACATGTGCATTGAATATATTCGTGCATTTTCACTCGAAAAAACCTGTTTTGGTTAATATTTATAAGTTTTGACAAGGTTGTGGCACATTCCATGCCATTGAATAGATGTGTATGATGGTTTCCACTTAGGTCCATTGAAACTGAAACTAAAGTAGAGCAATGCTATGGCAAAACAATTTCAGAATTCCTCATCATTAATGTCCATTTCCCTGATGCAAATCCTGTCCAGGCAAGCATGAGGCTCTTCATCTCTGATGTGGATCATGTAGGTCCTACTGTGGTTTAGTTGCGAGGATTCATCAATTTGCAATGGTGTACATTGTCACAAAAAAGTAGATATCATATTATGTGTACTAGCACCAACTGATATAGGCATATAATAGTGCGTTGTCATCGACATCTGAACAACTGTTATGAATTGAGTGGAATTTTCTATACAAAGGAAATCCATCCCTACCTTCTCTTCCCACCACTTAGTTGATCTTCATTAACTACCTCTTATCATGCACTAAAGAGCCTTGCATTTCCCTCATACTTAGATGCTGATGTAGTCTTAACATTTTCTCCACTTCTTGCTTGCCGGCTGCCCATCATACTTTGATACTATCCTGTCAAGAATGAGAAAATGCGGTGTCCAATCCGCAAACGAGGAGAGGTACAAGAGGCCCTTCATCTCATCTACTGTACTTGTTGTGAGCTGCGGCTTGACCTTGAAAATGACAAGGTAAACCTGGACTTCCTGCGAGATCGATTGATTGAAGTAAACATAGAGCATTTTGACTGCTCTAATCTGACTGCTCTGTACATCCAATGCCAAGCATGCAACACTTTTGAAATTGTACTATAACTCATCAATACCAAAGTGAAGAGTTCACCAAGCAGGGCAGAGAAGGCAAGCAGCACGCACCAACTTAATGAAGGAAGAATGAAATTGCCTATATTATTCAGTGCTTCTAATTGTACATTATAAATGAAAAGCACTTATATTTTAAAATTAAGATCAGTGGAAGTTTCCTTCTTAATGTTTTTTTTTGATACACAGCTTAATAGGTATCTAAATCCTATAGGTTGCTCTTCTTTTCATTTGCTGTTGATCATGCACCTCATTTATTGAGTGTGATGACGCTCGATCACTGGTCCTGAATGTTGGAAGGAGGCAGATTGATTAACGGATCCTTGTCTTGCCGGGCTACCTGCAAAAAGTCCCAGGACCAGAGGGATGCTCTGATGGGGATCCTTCGACGCTCAAGTTAGCAACCGAGGTCACAGCTGAGGAATCGAATGAGCTCCTTTTTAGATGAAAAGAGCCCCTAGGGAGGAGGAATTCCTCTCTGGGTTTTGGGATAGCAATCCTCTGAGTTCTTTTTCTCGTACCTGATTATCGAGTGAATTCACCTTTTTATAGGGGGTTGACACTTGCATGACCATGTGGGATTCCGTGAAAAAGGAATGTCCGCGGAGTTCTTAGGGGTTGCGTGAATCTAGGCTGGTGGTGGGTCCTGTCCCATCGGAGAGGGAAAAAACGACGGTTGGTGGGCTACGTCTCATCAGCCAGTGGGACTATCAGGTAGTTGGGTCCAGTCCCATCAGTGGCGTGGCCAGTGGATGGTTGGATTTGGCATTGTCAGGTGGCGCGGATTAGAAAGGTGGTGGCCTGAACCGCCAGGACTGTACTGGGGCTGACCTGGAGAAATTGGGGGTGCCTCGACCCTTCCGAGGGCGTCGAGGCTGAGCTGGGCCGGCCAGGGATGGTCGGGGCCAACCCTACCGACCAGGAGGTGCCGGGGCGGGGCTGACCAAGAATGTTCGGGACCGACTCGGTGGGCTCGGAGACGCCGGGGCCGAGCGGGGCCGACCAGGAATGGTCGGGACCGACTCGGCGGGATCGAAGACGCCGGGGCCGATCGGGCCTGACCAGGAATGGTCGGGGCCGATCCGGTGGGCTTGGAGATGTCGGGGCCGATCGGGGCCGACCAGGAATGGTCGGGGCCGACTCAGCGGGCTAGGAGACGCCGAGGACCGATCGGGGCCGACCAAGAATGGTTGGGGCCGACTGGCGGACTTGGAGACGCCGGGGGCCGATCGGGGCCGACCAGGAATGGTCGGGGCCGACTCGGCGGGCTTGGAGATGCTGGGGCCGATCGGGGCCGACCAGGAATGGTCGGAGCCGACTCGGCGGGCTGCGCTAGTATTTTACCGAAGTTGCCCTTGTGGCTGTACCAGCCACATCAGATGCCCCCCCCCCCTCTGAGCACTAAGGACCACGTGCCTACAGTCCTATGGGCGAAAGGGGCGCAAAAATTCAAAAAATGATTGCCTCCTTAGTGCGCTTTCAATGACTTGATGAGCTGACGCTTCGTCCCAAGGCAGTGTCGCTTCGAAGATCTCCCGCAATCATGCAGTAAGTGGGGGCTGACATTAGCGCCGGATGCTCCAGAGAGAAAGTTCATTGGGGAATGGAAAAAGGCAAGGGTCATCATTGCTTCTCCACTTTCTATGCTCCGCGATTGGTCGGGGATCACGCTCCTTGGGACGAATCGAGGTGGCACATCTCAGGCGCAGGCGAAATTTCTGGCTGACAGCCCGTGGCGCAATAGAGGTACACCCCATGGTGGGATCTTGAGCGTCGTTGGTTGGAGATGGAGGGTATAAAAGCATTTCAAGAGCCTGGGGAAACTTTTACGCTGCTATTGCTTTCTTCCACCTTCTTCTTCCCTGAGCTCTTCTGCGACCTGAGTCCTTCTAACTCTCAGGTTAGTTTCATCCTTTACCTCACCCATGGACCGTCGTGCCGTCAAGGAGGGTAAGAGACCCGTAGAAGAGTCTTTCCATTCTAGTAGTGAAAATCGGGTCCCTTTAGCCAACCAAATGCCTCGGCCGGTGGGTAGCATCACCATCCGCAATCGATCGAGTGCGATAGGACCTCCATCCACCTCAGGCTCCCCTATTAGGGCGGTTCCTGTGTCCTCCCGCCGTCTGGCACTTCCTCCGGCGGTGAGTTCTGATCCAGCAGGCCCAGCGGGGGTGGCCTCAACCATGACCCCTGCGGATGTAGAGGCCATTAGGGCTAGGTACCTGGTCCCTAATTTCATCGGCCTGTCCGTGCCGGGGCCCGAAGATAGGGTGACCTCTGACCTCCCTGGTCGGGTCGCTCTATATAAGGAGTTCTTCCGATGCAGACTACGCCTTCCTTTCCATCCTTTTTTCTAAACCTGTTAGATAGGTATAGGTTAGTGCCGGTGCAGTTGACTCCGAATTCAATTCAGATCATCTGCGCCTTCGTTATCCTTTGCTACTTCCAAGAGGCCCGGCCAGGGCTATCTTTGTTCCGAGCTTTCTATAAGCTCCGCCGTCAGGGTGAGGGGGCCTAGTGGGCATTTACCGCTAAGCTAAGTAGAGCCTTCCCTTTAGGTCTTCCGTCCAAAATTAGGGGATGAAAACCTCGATTCCTTTTTGCCCACGTCGAGGGGGTAAGGGCTGCCTGAAGGGAGCCAGACACTAGTCCCAATGACGATTCCGCCGTAAGGGATAGGGATAGGGAACTATTCACCCAATTGTCCAATTGCCAAATCCCCAGCTACAAGGAACTCCTGTCCGAGGAGAACCTGGTAGAGGCTGAGTTGGCCCTAGCGGCCAGTGAGCTTGATGTCTGACTTCTTCTGTCTCACCCCAGGATTTGCTGTACGCCGCTGCTAATGTTTGTCACCTTTTTGCTACAGCGATGAAGGTCTCTGCCAGCGATTTTGAGGCTGTCCTGAAGCAAAAGAGGCAGGCGGCCGGAGAGACGTCCAGGCCGGCGAAGAGGATTCGACGAAGGGAGCTGGCCAGGATGATTGAAGCCCTCACGGCCCCAGCGCCTACAGAAGAGCCGGCTGAGAAGAAGCCGGTCAGAGGAGTGGTCCCGGGATCGGCCGGGGCTGAAATTGAAGAAGGAGATATTCCAGCCACCACTAAACCGACGGTGGTGGTTTTAGATGAGGAGGAGGCCCCCGCCGCCGTCGGTGCGCCCGAGGCGGGGCGGGTCACAATCGACATCAGCCCTCCGGCTGCCACAGAGCCGGAGATTGAGAATGCTCCCCTAACCGCCGGCGAGGGGGAGCCAGCCGCCAGGGAGCCCCGGGCTGGGGCGGAGGCGGCCAAGAAGTGGGGAGGCGAGCCGGGGAGCTCATCCCGCCAACCGGCGCGTTGCCCGACCCGTCCCCAAGTTGAAGATCTGCAAGAGGGACAAACGCGGCTGGTCCCCATAATTGGCTCAATGGCGGACACTGCACAAGCTGCCCGCCTTCTGTCAGGAGTTTGGACCATCGAGTTCGAAGAGGAGATGCGAGGATTAAGCCACTCCACACTCCTGGATATAGTAATGGTTGCTGTTGTCCAGGTAATTTTTGAGCTCTCCTCATTTCTTTTGATGTTTCCATTTCCTATGGCTAATGTGCTCCNGACCCACCCCCAGGTCGAAGGTCCGTAGGAGGGTCTGACGCGACCAGTTTCCACACCCAGTTCAATGGTTGATGCCGCACAAGCTGCCCGCCTGCTGTCAGGAGTTCGGACCGCTGAGTCCGAGGAGGCGACATGGGAATGAGTCACTCCGCACTCCTGGACATGATAATGGTTGCCGTTGTCCAGGTAATTTTTGAGCTTTCTTTATTTCTTTTGATGTTTCCACTTCCTATGGTTAACATGCCCCCTTTGCTACAGATGGCCAACGGCGCAATTGGCCTTCGCGAGGCGTTGGTCCACTCCTCGGACACGCTTGTCAAGGCCATGGTGTGGGCGACAAATACAAGAAAGAGAGCATGGCACAGTCCCAAAGCCATGTTCATCTTCATGAAAAGGCCTTGGCCCGGGAGGAGAGTCTGGCCGACCGACTATGGGAGGTGGAGAGCTGGGCCTCTGCAGCTAAGGCCAAGATGGAGCTAGCCTCGGAAAGGTTGAAGGCCACTGCGGCACAGAATGAGGAGTTGGCCCGGCGGCTCCAATGCGCCGAGGAGGAAGCCCGAGCCACCGCGGAGAGGGCAGTTGCCACGGAGAAGGCGGCGGTGGAGGCGAGCTCGGAGAAGGCAGGAGCAGTGGCCTGTGCTGATGAGGCCACGCCCATGCTGAAGAGGCCAAAAGTAGGGCTTGGGAGGCCGAGGCGTAAGCCAAGTAGGCCGAGGCCAGGCGCAGCGGGCTGAGGCCGAGGCGGAGCAGGCCGTCCCCAACTATAAGGCCTCGCCGGAGTTCAAGCAGGAAGTCATCGAGGCCGGCCTCGATGCTTATGTCCAGGGCTTCGAGATGTGCAAGGTTAAGGTATCTGCGGCCCTCGAGATCAAAATCTCTGAGCTTGATGACATCCGGCCTGGGGAGTCTAACGAGGAGCCAGCAGAGAGGAAGGATGAGAAGAAGCCCGGCCCAGGCGAACCTTGAGGATCCATCGCCCTTTTTTTTTTTTCTTTGATTCATGTAATCGGCTTTAGGCCAAATTTTGTACTTGCTTCAATTGTTAATGAAGAAAAACTTTTTGTCAAAATTTGTCAAATTTTCTTTACCTTTTGCGTCATCTGTTCCTTCTTCCTTCGGCAAAAACACCTTACTGCGAAACCAACGATCGAACGGGTCTCGCACCAGTTGGTGAAGGGGGAAGGGCTTTCCTTCTGAAATTTTCTCAACTTTAAATGTTGCGCATATTGACAATGTCATAGCCGAATCGCAGTTTTGGACTGACCAATACTCGAATGCGTCTCCAGGATGTAAGCCAGCTATGTGGAAGGTCACTCGAGATGCCTTATGTCGTTGTAGATTGTTCAAGGGAGACTCATCTGCACATGAATCTTCTGAAGGCTCGGAATGATCTACGGGCGAATTAGTGCCAAGATTAATCTTGAAGGTGCTGGGACCGACCAGAGATGGTCGGGGCTGACTCGGCCAACTTAGGGACGCCGAGGTCGAGTGGGGTTGACCGGGGAGGCCTATGCCGACTCGGTCAATATTGGAGATGCCTAGGCCGGTCGGGACCGACCAGGAAAGGTCGGGGCCAAGCCGGCTGACTCAGAGTCTGTGAGGGCCAAACAGGGCCCTTTAGAGCCATCTCGATGGTCTAAGTTCCATATATGGGGCGACTCGATCGGGTACAGAGCTGTTAGGGTCTTAACCGACTCGGGGGCACCGTGTGCCGGGGCTGAGTGGTGTCCCATTAGCCACGATGCCGACGAGCTTCTTTTGAACCACCTCGGGAGTTTGTGTGCCACCTGAGTGGTGACTCTACTGGGTACAGAGCTATTAGGGTCTTAACCGACTCGGAGGCACCGCTGTGTCGGGGCCGAGTAGTGTCCCGTTAGCTACGATACCAGCAAGCTCCTTTTGAACCACCTCAGGGGTTTGTGTGCTGCCCGAGTGGTGACTCTATCGGGTACGAAGCTGTTAGGATCTTAACCGACTTGGGGGCACCGCCGTGCCGGGCCGAGTGGTGTCCCGTTAGCCACGATGCCGGTGAACTCCTTTTGAACCACCTCGGGGTTTGTGTGCTACCCGAGTGGCGACTCTACCGGGTATAGAGCTGTTAGGGTCTTAACCGACTCGGGGGCACCGTCGTGCCGGGGCCGAGTGGTGTCCCATTAGCCGCAATGCCAGTGAGCTCCTTTTGAACCATCTCGGGGGTTTGTGTGCTGCCCGAGTGGCGACTCTACCGGGTACGGAGCTGTTAGGGTCTTAACCGACTCGGGGGCATCGCCGTGCCGGGACCGAGTGGTGTCCCGTTAGCCGTGATACCTGTGAGCTCTTTTGAACCACCTTGGGGGTTTGTGTGCCACCCGAGTGGCGACTCTACTGGGTACAAAGTTGTTAGGGTCTTAACTGACTCGGGGGCACCGCCGTGCCGGAGCCGAGTGGTGTCCTGTTAGCCACGATGCCGGCGAGCTCCTTTTGAACCACCTCGGGGGTTTGTGTGCCGACCGAGTGGCGACTCTACCGGGTACGAGATGTTAGGATCTTAACCGACTCGGGGGCACCGTTGTGCGGGGCCGAGTGGTGTCCCATTAGCCACGATGTCGATGAGCTCCTTTTGCGAGATCTGGTCCTTGGATACAGGGGAGAGTAGGCTGTGACGTCGGAAGGGACCCCTTTATTGCTCGTACTCCAGGGGAATACATCATTGATAATATTGGCGGAGGTTATCCGCATTCTAGTTACGTGGAATAGGTCGCCCGTTGAGCTCTTCTAGCCTGTATGCCCCCCGGTAAGTGTCTCGGCGACGCGATAAGGTCCCTCCCAGTTGGGGGATAGCTTGCCCCCCTCCGTAGGCTTAGATACTCAGCCTTCCTCAAAACCAAGTCTCCATGGCAAAAGACCTTGGGACGAACTCGGGCATTGTAGTACTTGGCCGCTCGCTGATGGAAGGTCGTCATGTGCAGCCTCGCCTGGTCATGTGCTTGTTGACAAAGTCTAGATTAGCCCGTATCAGTGCGGAGTTGTTTTCCTTGTTGAAGGACTCCATGCGCTGACTGGGCAGTCCGATCTCAACGGGAATGATGGCTTCAGATCCGAAGACGAGACTGATGGAGTCTCGCTCGTTGGGGCCTTGGGGGTCGTGTGGTAAGCCATATCACACTGGGGAGTTCCTCCACCCATCGACCCTTGGACCCGTCCAGCCAGGTCTTGAGCCCTCTAAGGATGGTGCGGTTCATGACCTCGGCCTCTCCGTTGGTCTGGGGGTGGCCAATAGAGGTGAATCGGTGATGAATGCCTAGCTCGTCACAGAAAGCCTTAAATGCTTCATTGTTGAATTGGCGGCCGTTGTCGTGACGAGGGTATGAGGTAGGACAAAACGACATATGATCGACTTTCAAAAGAAGGCTTTGACCTTACTTTCGGTGATCTTAGCCAGTGCCTCAACCTCGACCCATTTGGTGAAGTAGTCGATGGCACCAACAAGAATCTTCGCCGCCCTGAAGCTGGGGGGAATGGCCCGAGGATATCCATTCCCCATTGAGCGAAAGGCCAGGGGGCCGAGAGCGGGTTCAACGGGATGGACGGTTGATGCTGAATGTGTGCGTGGCGCTGACAACCATCGCACTTCTGAACTAGCTTGGCCGTCCTTCCTCATAGTGAGCCAGAAGTATCCCTACAGAGAGCCTTCTAGGGCTAGGGACCTGCCCCTCAGATGATTTCCATAGATGCCTTCGTGGATTTCTCTGAGGATGTAGTCAGCATCGGCGGGTCCTACACACTTGAGCAGGGGGGAGAATGACCTTCTGTATAGACGCCCATCCAGGAGGACGAATTTGGAGGCCCTCCACTTAAGTAGCCTGCCTTCGTTGCGAACATCAGGGAGAGTGTCGTTAGTGAGATAACGGACGTAGGCATCCATCCATATGGGCTCTTGAGTGAGTGGGAGGACTTCCTCGCCGTCCTCTATGCTGGGCCTTTCTAAGTATTCGATGTAAGCGTCCCTTGCCATGCCGTCGGCAGAGGTAGCCAGATGAGAAAGGATGTCGGCCTTGGCGTTCTCACTCCGGGGAATGTAACTATACTGAAGTAAGCTAACGGGGAGGTCAAGAGCTGAACCTTGCCCAAGTATTGGTTATAACAGGGTCACGCGCCTCGTACTCTCCATTGATTTGCCCGAAGACAAGTTGCGAGTCTGTGAAAGCCCTGAGACACCTTATTCCGAACTCCTGGGCTAGCCTTAATCCGGCCAGCAGGGCTTCGTACTCAACTTGATTATTGGTGGCTTCGAATAAAAACCGCGGGACGCATTCCATCCTCTCTCGCTCGGCCCGGGAAGGATGAGGCTGGCGCCACTTCCCTGAGAGTTTGATGCACCGTCCACATGAAGGATCCAAGTTTCTTCATCGCCGCTTGATTCGGGCTCATGCTGTTCCTTGGTAGCTTCCTCAGCTGCCTCATCAGCCCAAGTGCACTCAACCAGGAAGTCGACTAAAACTTGGGACTTCAGAGCTGGTCGTGCCTGGAAGGAGAGGTCAAACTCTCCTAGCTTGATAGCCCATTTGGCGAGTTGGCCTGAGGTATCCGGATGGGTCAGGATGGCTCGAAGGGGCTGGTCTGTGAGCACCACGATGGGATGGGCTTGAAAATATGGGCAAAGACGTCGGGCGGAGATGATCAGGGCAAAAATAACTTTCTCTATCTTGGAGTACCTAACTTTTGCGTCATGGAGGACCTTGCTCACATAATAGACGGGTCTCTGGGTCCCGTCAGTGTCAAGATGCACCAAGACCGAACTAACAGCCTCTGGAGAAGCGGCAAGGTAGAGGAAAAGGCTTTCCCCATCCCTTGGCTTAGACAGGAGTGGCAGATAGGACAGAAACGCCTTCAACCCGTCGAAGGCACTCTGACAGTCGTCTGTCCACTCGAAGCTGTTCACCTTCCGCAGGGCCTTGAAGAAGGGTAAACACCTCTCGGCCGATTTAGAGAAGAAGCGACTCAGAGCCGCCACTCTTTCGTCAGTCGCTGCACTTCCTTCTTGCTGGACGACGGCCTCATGTCAAGGATGGCGCTGATCTTCTCTGGGTTTGCCTCAATCCCCCGCTGGGTCACCATAAAACCCAGAAACTTGCCCGCCGTGACCCCGAAAGCACATTTCTTGGGGTTCAACTTGACTTGAAAACGACGGAGGTTGTTGAAGGTTTCCTCTAAGTCAGAGATGTGATTGGAGGCGCGGGTGCTCTTTGTCAGCATGTCATCCATATAGACCTCCATATTCCGGCCTAGCTGATCTTGGAATACCCTGTTCATCAACCTCTGGTAGGTTGCCCCCGCATTCTTGAGGCCAAAAGGCATCACTTTGTAGCAATAAATGTCTTTCTCCATCACAAAGGATGTGTGCTCGTCGTCATTGGGGTCCATTCTTATCTGATTATATCCGGAGAAGGCGTCCATGAAACTAAGGAGCTCATGCCCAGAGGTGGAATCCACTAGCTGATCTATCCTTGGTAGGGGAAAACTATCTTTTGGATATGCCTTGTTAAGGTCGGTGAAGTCGATACAAATTCTCCAGCTCCTGCTTTCCTTTTGCACCATGACCACATTAGCTAGCCAGCTAGGGTAATGTGCCTCCCGGATGTGGCCGGCACTGAGCAGTTGTTGACTTCCTCATCGATAGCCTTTTGCTGGTCGGGAGCGAAGCTTCTCTTCCTTTAGCGGATTGGACGGTGCCTCGAGTCAATGTTGAGCTTGTGGGTGATCACCTCTGGAGGGATACCGGGCATGTCGGAGCTGACCAAGCGAAAACGTCCGAGTTAGCCCGCAAGAAGGTTAAGAGGCGCTCCCAGTCCTCCGGGGGAAGGAGTCCGCCGACATGCACAGTCCTCCCGGGTCTCCAAGAGGGAAAGTTAGGAGGTGCTTGGCTGGTTCTCCTCCCTTGCTGGAATCTCTGGGATCAGGCGCTTCTAAAGTTGATTCAGCTTCCAAAGACTTGACGATGCATGGTAACAAGGCAGACTGGGCTGGTCTCGCCGCGCATCTCTCCGACTCCTTCACCAGTGGGGAACTGCACCAATAAATGCCGGGTGAAGATAATGCATCCAAAAGATTGAGGCCTGGACGCCCAAGAATGGTGTTGTACGCCAAGGGGACATGTACAACCAAGAACTTCATGATCATTGTACTTTAGCATGGTGGCGCTCCGGCCGTCACGGGCAAACATATCTCGCCCTCGACTTTTACTGAGTCCCCCGTGAACCCGACTAAGGGAGCCACCATAGGTCGAAGGGAATCAAGAGATAATCCCATCCGAACAAATGCATCGTAGGTAAGGATGTCAGCCGAGCTGCCACTATCAACTAATATCCTCTTTACAGGGTGTTTGGCAATCGTCATAGAGACGACGACGCCTTCATTGTTTACATTTTGACAACAGCTTCCTCCCCCCTCAAAATTACATTATCCGGCGCTTCCTCCCCCCGGGCGCTTGGACAAGGAGCTGCCCCCCAGGACACCATCCTGACTGTCCGCTCCGTGGGAGTGTTATCGACGGTGGCTTGAACAAGCGGAGGCCCTATGAGGGCCGGCAATGGCTATGGCGCCTTTTGGACATACTTGTCGAGATAGCCCCGTTGGATGAGTTCCTCTATGGCCCGCTTCAAACTGAAGCAATTGTCGGTGTCGTGACCGTAATCCCGATGGAATCGGCAATAACGGCTCTTGTCACAGGGAAGACCTTTCTTTATAGAGGAGGGCGCGAGATAAGGCTCGCCCTCGATCTCCATAAGGATGTGAGATCGAGGGGCGAGAAGGGGTGTGAGCTTGCTCTCGTCAGGAATGGGGCTTCGACGCCTGTTGTCGGATCGGCGAGACGGATCGGACCACCGGTGTCGAGGGGGTCCACTCGGCTCGGGGCGAGCGGGCTTGTGGCTGGAGCTCCTCGAGGATTCTCGGCAGGTGAAGTCAGCTTCATCCGCATGGATGTACTTCTAAGCCCGAAGGAGGAGGTTGGAGTAGGAACTCGGGGGCTTCTTATCCAAGGAAAAGGTGAAGTGGGACGGGAGGAGTCATCACTTCAGCGCTAGTGTTGCCACTGCATCATCAAGATGGTAAACTTCGAGGGCGGCAGCCTTAAACTGGGACACAAAGTCCCCTAGCGACTCCCCCTCCTTCTGGTGCACGAAGAAGAGGCTGTCTGCCACTCTTGGAATCCACAGCAGGCATCGAAATGTGCCAGAAAGGCCCTCTCCAGCTCTCGAAAGGACTCGATGCTGTGAGGGGACAGACGCGAGTGCCATGCGCGAGCGGCCTTCCATAGGGTGGCGGGAAAGGCTTTGCAGAGAAGGGTATCTGTAGCACCTTGGACTTGCATCATTGCTTTATAACTCTTGAGATGGTCGAGAGGTTCTGTTGTACCATCGTACGGATCTATCTGGGAAAATGGAATCTGGAGGGGATAGGCTCCTCCAATATCTGATGGGTGTAAGGAGGATGGGTGTCAAACTCCTCCTCCGGTTAATGATTGATCTTCCTGGCGAGCTCATCTAGTCGCCTATTGTACTCGTCCAGGTGCTCCTTTTCCTGACGGCTGATTGTCGGGGCCCTCCGAGATGGCTCGGAGGAGGAAGAAGAGGAAGAAAAAGAAGGAGAAGGACGCGGGAGCCGGGACTTTCGCTTTGGTTCCTCTTGATGATGCGGCTCGGGAGGAAATTTGCTGGGGTCACAGTCAGGGGACCATGGCCGCTTGGGGGGCTCACGGCGAGGCTTCCTAGGGGAAACCTGACGACGACTGGCATCTCATTGGGGAGCCTTCCCTCGCCGACTACTGACTGGCAGGGGGAGAAGTCTGGTGCTGGGTGGCCACGGACTGTTGCTGCTGGAGTCCATGGACCATAGCGGTGAGAGTTTGGACTTGCTGGGTGAGGGTCGCTAGTCGTTCCGCAGTTTGGACAGCTGCATCTTGTGGTGGATGGTGATGAGGGGATCGGTAGCAGGGGGATTGGCCTCCTGCTGCCTAACTGGCGGGGGAAGCCCCGCTGGACAGCTGATGGAAGCGTCCTGGGCTCGCGTCACCACCATGGCTTGAAGAAGAAAAGAGGGGGAGAAAAAGTTCGCCGATATGTAACACAGGGAACTCTGGGCTACCTGTCTCCTTGTTCGCCCGCCCCTTCCTGGCACGCCAATCTGATGACGCCCGATCACTGGTCCTGAACGTCAGGAGAAGGAAGTAGATTGATTAGTGGATCCTTGCTTCATCGGGCCTGCAAAAAGTCCCAGGATCGGAGGGATACTCCAGTGGGGACCCTCCGACGCTCAAATTAGCAACGAGGTCACAGCTGAGGGAGAACTCGGATGAGCTCTTTTTTAGAATGAGAGGAGTCCACAGAGAGGAGGAATTCCCTCTGGATATTGGGATAGCAAGTCTCTAAGTTTTTTTTGTCATACCTGATCATTGAGTGGATTCACCTTTTTATAGGGGGTTGACACTTGCATGACCACATGGGATTCCGTGAAAAAGGAATGTCTGCAGAGTTTTTGGGGGTTGCATAAATCTGGGTCGGTTGGTGGGTCTGTCCCATCGGAGAAGGGGAAAACGGCAGTTGGTGGGCTACGTCCCATCAGCCAGTGGGCTATCAGGTAGTTTGGTCCAGTCCCATCAGCGGCGTGGCCAGTGGGTAGTTGGATCTAGTTGTCAGGTGGCGCAGGTCAGAAAGATGGCAGCCTGAAACCGCTAGGGCTATACTGGGGCCGACTTGGAGAAATTGGGGGCGCCTTGACTCTCCTGAGGGCGCCGAGGCTGAGCTGGGCCAACCATGGATGGTCGGGGCCAACTCTACCGACCAGGAGGTGCCGAGCAGGGCCACCAGGAATGGTCGGGGCCGACTCAAGTTCCAGGTCGGGGCCGACTCGGCGGCTTGGAGACGCCGGGGCCGATCGGGGCCGACTAGGAATGGTCGGGGCCGACTCGGCGGGCTCGGAGACGCCGGGGCCGATCGGAGCCGACCAAGAATGGTCGGGGCCGACTCGGCGGGCTCGAGACGCCAGGGCCGATCAGGGCCGACCAGGAATGGTCGGGGCCGACTCGGCGGGCTCGGAGATGCCGGGGCCGATCGGGCCAACCAGGAATGGTCGAGGCTGACTCGGCGGGCTCGAGACGCCGGGGCCGATCGGGGCCGACCAGGAATGGTCGGGGCCGACTCAGTGGGCTTGGAGACGCCGGGCCGATCGGGCCTACCAGGAATGGTCGGGGCAGACTCGGCGAGCTCGGAGACCCCGGGACCGATCAGGAATGGTCGGAGCCGACTCGGCGGGCTTGGAGACGCCGCGCTGCACTAATGTTTTGCCAAATTACCCTTGTGGCTATACCAGCCACATCAAATACCACTATTTAGTAGGCGTATATAATTTTAAGATATGGCACGGGCTGCTTAGCTTGCTTGATATCTTTAAATAAAGTCCTAAAAAAAGTTAACATCGAACACTCTCAATCTCTTAATAACTTTAAAAAATATTGTTTTATATAGATTAATGCTACATAGTCTTCATTCCTGTACCACCAATGAAAATAATGGTAAGCTTTGGGCTCAAGTTTTTATTTAAATTTTCTTGAAAATTATTGGATCAGGTCATGCATCGGATCAAATCCGAAAGTTTAAGATACCTCTTAATGACACTTCAAAGTACCAACAAATGATAAAATTTCTTGCTTAACAACTTAGAATGCATTGGTTAGGAACTAGGCCTTTTCCATCCTCAAATTGGTGTCACCAAGGCATTTAATAGATGCATATAAAATTTGATGTAGAATATGTAAGTAGAAGTGGTAATCAGATTGAGCCAAATCATTTCGAGTTCAGATCATTTTTAGGATTGGATTATTTTTGATTTCAAGTCATTAAAGTTAAACTCTAATTCTAAATAATCTAGTTAGTATCAACATATGGATCATTTCGAGTTGACTTAGTCTTTAAAAAAAATTCAATACATACTTCTTTCCTATTCTTTTTAAATAATTTATGAATATTTAATCCAGCTATTTCTTTTCTTATTTTACCTATTTATTACTTTAAATGATAGAGCAAATAGATATAAAATTATAACATAATTAAATATTAATAAAAATAATAATTATATTTACAAAATTAAATAAATATGATTCTAAATTATTAATAAAATTACAAAATAAAGTAAGCACATGTTAACAATATTTAATCTTATAATTCTTTTTAAAGCAAAGTCATGCTTAATTCTATAATTCTATCATTTTTTCAAGAATATTTGAAGTTATTAATGTCAATCATTTAGTAACAGTCAACTTAAAAAATAATAATATGTGCAACACCAACCATATGATATATCAAAAAATATAAAATATTAGTTATGCAAATAATTTAATCAATAGTTCATAAAAATTATATAATACCATCATGATAAAAATATAATTTTTTTAAAAAATAAAATTAAAAATATATTTTATCCAAATATCATTCTCAGGTAATTCAGGTTACTCATGTTTCCATCTTATCCGATCTGACATTAAATTTTTTAAATTATTTTAGTTTTGGATGAAAAAAAATCTGATCTTGTTTCTTCGGATGAGTTTGGATTGATCACCTTTCTGCACCCACACATGTAGTCATGTTCCGGAAGCCACGCGATGGTACTCGATCCATCCATCTTTTTTTTTTTTTGATACAAACGGGTGATCACACAAGTCTAGTGTGAGTCAGCCCAGATAAATCAAAAATAAAATCTGTTTATGTACAAAAGGGCAGGGGTCATCATGCTTCCAAGTCCAAATCCCAGAACGTAAGCCATAGATCTCGCAATCCAGTCAGCCGCAGAGTTAGCTTCCCGATAGACATGACTGATGTGAACTCTGTGAGCTTCCTGAAGGGTGACCCGAATGTCATGAAGCAGAAGGTTAAGTGGAGCTGGATCACTATCATCCTGTTGGAGCCATCGTATAACAGTAAGGGAATCCCCCTCAATGAGGAGACTGTGAGTACAAAGAATCCAATGACGTAGGAGATACAGCCTAGGCTGCGTATAGCTCAGTCAGCAGGACCGAACAATCTAAGAGGCCAAGGCCACCAGCAGCCAGCATAGCACCATCAAATCCATGTATTATGAAAGCTGAGCCAACAAGTCTGCCCCGAACACTACCATCAAAGTTGATTTTGACAAACCCTGGGGATGGGGGCTCCAAGAGATAAAAACGTGTGTTGGTTTGCTGCCGAAGTAGCAGAGGGACCCAAGTGGCCAGGACTGTCAAAATTCGAAGCAGAGCGATAGTGAGTGTATTCCATAGATAAGGAGATCGCTTTTCTGGCAGTCATATGTGGAGATACATGATCCTTAGTAAAGACAAAAAAGTTCCGCGATATCCAGATCTGATAAGCTGTGTAAGTCCAGGTGGCGACTTGCTGCTGGGTGCCCCTTCGAATATCACACAAAAAAGTCGCGCACTGAGAAGCTGTGCAATCCTGCCCACTATGATAGCCAATAATTTACAAAATCTATCTAGCTCTGGGGCATGTGAAAATAGCATGATCAGTAGTTTTGTCCTCCTAACCGCACAGAGGGCACGTAGGCTGGATAGACATCCCCCTTCCAGAGAGCATGGAACAGGTTGAAAGGCAGCCCCATGCAATCTTCCACATGAATAGCTGAATCCTACGATGGGCAGAAGCCGCCAAATCCATGCCATGTCCATCCTATGCTGAGCATATGGCCTATAAATTTTCATAAGATCCTAACATGAGCACTGGGGAGACAAGATCTTTTCCAGAGTTTGGTATCAGCTGTGTGTCCCGGAATGAGGGGAATGGAGAGGATCCTTCGAGCAAGCTCATTACCAAAGAATCGGGACACTGTAGGGAGGTGCCAGGAGGAGTGATCCTGAGAAATCAAATCACTGATTCTCAAGCTGCTAGGGACATTGTTACTGATAAAAGTGGGCCAACAAGAAAGAGGAATGCATCAATCTACGCATCTTGAACAACATCTACCAACGAGCCAGCACCGATCATCCATGAGATATTATTCAAGATAGTCGGAGCATGACAACAAACCTCCTTCCAAAAGAAAGAATGTCCTCGAGCAGACTAAAAATTTGTAGTGGGTGACCAATTGCCATATCTGGCACGCATAAAAGAGTTCCATAAAGAATTCGGGTCAAGAAGGAACCGCGAAGCATGCCTCGCAATCAGAGTGTCCCTCCTCACAGTCAGCGACAGAATGCCGAGGCCACCCTCAAAGATCAGCAAGCAAACAGTATCCCAATCAAGCAAGTGGACACCATGCCAATCCTGTCTGGAGGCCCAAAGGAAATCCCTGAAGCTCCTCTCTATTCTCCTCAAGCACGTCAAAGGGACAGCGGAGTTAGCCAGGAGATAAAGAGGAAGAGAGGTGAGGACAGTCCGAATGAGGGTAATCCTAGCAATCATAGATAGTCTGTAACTTGCCATCCATCAAGTCTATCACGGACCCAATGCTCAAGATCAATGTAGTCACTGCATCTAGGCCATCTTCTAGTGATAGAAATCCCTAGATAATGAAGGCAGTCAGTCTGTTTAGTAATGCCCAAGGTTCGGATGATGACTTCTTTAGTAATATCAGTAATCCTTAGGCTGAAGTAGATAGAGGATTTCTGAAGATTAATCTTCTGACCAGAGGCCTGACAGTAGCGTTGAATAACGGAAGCAAATGTGATTACATTATGGACAGTAGCCCTTCCTAGCAAAATGCAGTCACAGCAAATAGGAGATGAGAGACCGATGGGCCTTGAGGGCCCGCAGAGTAAGGGGGCAATACATAAGTCCTGCTGAGCCTAAGAGAGTGAGTGAGATAGATCATCAACAGCAATAATGAATAGGAAAGGGGATAATGGGCAGCCCTGCCGCAGTCCTACAGCAGAGTGAAAAAAATCCGTTTGGCTTCCATTAATCAGAAGAGAGAATGATGGCCTATGAATACAAGCCTTGATCTAGTCGATAAAGAGACCATCAAATCCAAATTCCAGCAGAGTATGATACAGAAAAGCCCAACTCAATCTATCATAAGCTCGCTCCATATCCAGCTTAACAGCCATAAGGCCCTAACAACGAGAGGATCTCTGGAGATCATGCATAAATTCCTAGGCAATGAGGATATTATCAGTAATACATCACCCTCTGATAAAAGCTCCCTGCTCAGGAGTAATAAGACGAGAAATGATGATCTACACATGGGAGACGAGGATCCGCACATAGACCTTGTACAATGTGGTGCAGGGGCTAATAGGATGATAATGTAGCGGAGTGGAAGCATCCAGACGTGTTGGCCCAGATGGCAACCCAAGAGAGGGGGGGGTGAATTGGTTCTTAAAAAATTTAAGACTTTTTAACTTTAATTAATTAGTTAGCAAGATGTGCAAGTGAGAGACTAACTAAATTAATACACAAGCAATAAAGAGATATAGAGATGGAGAAAATAAGGCACGGCAAACACAAGATAATTTTATAGTGGTTCGGCGCAACCAGCACCTACGTCCACTCCCAAGATTCACTTGGGTCCACACTATAATCTCTCTAGATTACAGCCGAGTTGTTTTCCAAGCTCACAACTCAAACTTATTATTTTATGGGCGTACAATGAACCCAGCTGTTTTTAACTCGGGCTTACCAGCACAAAACCCTACACGTTGTTTTCTTTGGGCTCACAACTAACCCAACACAAGCACTCCGGCTTGTAATGAGGTATACCAACCTCCACTGATTCAATCCACTGATTGAATCAGCAAGCAATAAGAATAGAAGTGTTTGGACAACAAAATGCTCCCCTTGAGCAAATATACAAATGAAGTACAAAATAATATAAGGTTAGAAAAGCCTGATTGTATTGCAGATGGTAGAGGCTTGGCTTTCTTCCTTCTTCTCTTTAACTCCTCTAGAAGTGTTGAATCACGCCTCAGCAAGATTCTTGACCGTTGAAGACTTTGGAGTTGAGATGAAGCTTTTTCCCTTTTTGAAAATCCTCCGATTTGACCTTTGAAATGCTTGTGGATTTTCTTCTGACTGTTGTGGATTGATGAGAAGGAGCAGACGAAACTTTCTCTTAGATTTCTCTCCTTTTTGAATCACTCTCCTTTGAGCTAAATGATTTTTTCCAATATGCTCTGTTTTTCCCTCTTTTCAAATGATACTCTTTTCTCTCTTTTTGATTTTCTCTGGGTTATTTTGATTTGAAAAGAGCTCCTCTATTTATAGAATCTGCAAAAATATCCGTTAGAGACAAGAAAAAATAGCCGTTATTCAAAAATCTTACCGTTGGGGCTGATGTGTCATCGTTAAAAATCGCGCCCAGAACTCGCGGAGTCGACTCGAGCTTTGTGGGAGTCGGCTCGAAGTCTATTACCAAAAATAGAAACATTTTAAGCATTGAAGGGTCGACTCGCGAAAACAAAAGTGTCGGCTCGCGAAAGTTGGGAGTCGACTCGAGGAAAATGGGGAGTCGACTCGAGAAGTGCTCAAAAAACATGGGTTCTGTTGTATGAGCAGAGTCGGCTCGCACAGACAGGAGTCGGCTCGCAAGAAGTCAGGGGTCGACTCTTGAAAAACCAAGGGTCGACTCGAGAAAATCAGACATTTGGGGAGTCGACTCGGAAACCCTTGAGTCGGCTCGGGAGCGATACAAAAAATCAGAAAAATGTTCTGATTGACTTTAAAACTTGTCCCAATTAAATTTAAAATATAAATTTGACTTGAATACATTAAATATGACATTTATCATGGATTCAAGACATGTTTCAAGAATTCATCGATTGAATTATAATGTATAAAAATTCCTTTTTGAAATCCTTTTAAGCATAGAACTTGAAACTCCTTTTTCTAATAGATTCAAAACTCATTTGATATAACCATTGATAGTTCATTCTTTCAATTTGAATAAGCTCAAGGTTTTTGATAAATAAACACATTGTTTTCTTTAAGGTACTCATGGCTTTTGGAAATCATCAAAATCAATAAAGTTGGGGCAATTATGTTTCAATAATTTCTCAACAATCTCCCCTTTTTGATGATGACAAAAACATTGAGTATATGCATTATAACATTGAAAAAATTTGTGATTCCAAAATCAACTATTGTGTTCATGGAAAGGCTCCCCCTCAATGAGGTAGCTCCCCCTATGACCTTAATTTTATAAATCATTCAAAATTTTTCAAAATCAGAAACTTAAGCATTTTCTTTATGAAATTCAATTTATCTCTTCCTCTTATGCTCTTCCTTTTCAAAATTAAACTTTGATTGAATTGAAGGCAAGGCATATACGATTGAATAAAAACTCTCCCCCTTTTTTGTAATCAACAAAAAGGTTAGGAAGTTTAATATCAATAACATTCTTTATCTTTTTCTATTTAACTTATCAATTGAAGATAATCATTCAAGGTATTCAAGGAGATTCATAATTGAAATAGACAAAAGTAATGCATCAAACTTTCTCATTACTTCAAAATGAAAGTACATGAAAATGTAAACTTGCTCATTGTATTGAAAGTAAATTTGATTACATCAAAAGAGATTACATGAAAACTTAAAAATTTCTTCTAGTAATTCTATTCAAGTGATCAACAATCTGCTTCATCCCTTCACATTGAAGTCTAACATAATCTTTGAGTTTTTCATCAACAAAAGTACAAGCAGATGTAATTTTATCTTGAAGCTCAGCGTTGCATTGGGAGTATGTCTCCGAGTCACCGCAGATGTCCTTAAGTTCTCCAAGATATTCTTTAAATTTTCACTTAAGGAACTGGAAGATGAACTGAGAGTAGACTCAATAGATGCAACTCGATCACTGAGAGAATATAAGGCTTCTTTTAAGTTCATAAACTTTTCATTAAATTCTTCTTTCAGTCTAATTCATGATCACTTAACTTAGACTTGAATAATGACCGAAGCTGATCTAACTGTGTATCAGAAAAACTACCAGATGATAATAGAAGACTGAGCAGGAGCAACAGTAGGAGCAGGGGTAGAATCAGAAGTAGGAGCAGGAACAGACTCTCGAACAGACGAGCACTGAGGAGGCTCAGGTGATGAATGTCTCAAGGAAGGTCTGGGTGCCTCTGCATCTAAGTCTCTGTCCTCAGTAACATTCTTTCTCTCCCAACTTCCATTTTTCTTAACAAACCCCATGCGATGAATGGTAGCCAAAGTATAATAATCTGTATGTCTTAACTCCTTCTTTGGCTCACAATCACTGAACACAATCCCTTGGCTTAGAAATAATTTAGTTAAAAACCATGCCATAGGGCAAACTAGATTTCTTTTTCCCGCCACAATCTGCAATATACCAAATTATCATCCGAGGTAGATTGATGGGTTTCCCAGAAACAACAGCATCCATAACAAAAATATCTCGCTCAGAAACATAGTCGAATCTGCCGGTTTGGGAAACAAAATCCTGCTGCAAATGTTGTGGAGTAGTCTTAATTCCAAAGACAGTTGACTAGCAAATACTTCTTCAAATCCTTCAAAATTTCGGTTCAGTAGCCTAGTGAGGGCTGGAGATCTATCTTCTGGGGCAAATGTGGATGGTCCAGACAAGGGTAATTTCAATAATCTAGATAGAATAGAGGATGTAATGTTCAGACCAATGCCTCTAACCTTGCTCACCAAGCCATCATCTCCTCTGGACAAATTCTTGTAAAACTCTTTAACTAAAGTAGGGTAGGTGGACAGTCCAATGAACAAATACACTCAAATCCCATCTCAATTAGTTGTCTACCAATGATGAATCCTTCATTCTCAAACAATTCAAAATCAACCTTTCTTCCTGTGGTGACAATCCTACTAGCAAGATGATCTACCTGAAGGGTAGGAGCTGGAGCAGGAGGATCACTAGCAGAAGGGGTGGAGGATGAATCCGTAGACTCGCGGACGGGTCGTCGAGCGGTCCTCTTTCTCTTCAAACCGGCGCCACTCGAGCTAGCTCCTCGGGTTTTGGGTGCCATTGATCTTGAAGGATTGGTTAATCAGAGGTTATTTGAGGTTTGGAGGGTTTTGGGAAAGCTCTGGAGAGGATTTGGAAAGATTTGGAAAGGATGAAATGTCCATCGGGTCGACTCGTGCCCTAAATAATTCGACTGGGACCACGTCAGTCAACTCGCGCAAAGTGTGGAGTCGGCTCCCGACTAGTCACAGAGCATGGACACGATCTCGAGTCGACTCGCTCAGAGGAGGGGTCGACTCCTGAGTTTCAGCAGAAACTCGAGTCGACTCCGATACTCTCGAGTCGGCTCCCAGACAATTTCAGAGAAAAATAGATTAAGATTCAGAGAATCCGAATTGAGTCCGAATTTGATCTTTGAGTATGATTAAAAATCATGGACTTTGAGAGATCAAATTGATATGAGTTCTAGATAAAATTTCCTTAAGATTTTGAGAATTTGAAAGAACTCTAGATATATTTCCTTAGAGGTTTCAAAATTTACTCAAAAGGGTTACAAATTCCTAACTCTCCTCTAAGATAACAAAATCTTTCTTC